>CM077016.1:15586579-15969864 GCA_039090855.1 Macrothele yani
TCAAGAAAGCGGCCAAACCACTAACAGACACCTATCTTTCCAGGATATTTACGCGTGTGAAACATCATAAGCAAGGAATGCCGATCCGTCCCATTGTCTCCGGGAGAAATTTACCATGATCAAACCCGGAGAAAGCAATGTCTAAATATTTGCAGATATTTCTACCACCTTCGGATAGAGTCCTGTCCTCATTAAAATATTTCATCGCAAGAATCAAGGACGTTCGCCTAGGGAAGGATGGCATTACGGGAAGTTTCGATGTCACAGCAATGTACCCGTCTATGCCAGTGCAGGAAGCATCCGATAGCCTGAAAAACTTCATTGAAAATTCCAATGTTTTCAACTGCGTTACCATCCTAGCCATCATTAAAATTTGATAGTTCTAACTGATTCGATTTTTTTACTTTTCGTTCAAAGGTGTTTCTGCAAATATAAGCAGCTCAAATGGGTTCCTCCTTATCAGCTGTTCTTGCAGAAGTCATTTTGCGACCTATGGAAAATTCCATCTTAAAATCCGGAGGAGTATTTTCAAAGATATGGCTAAGATACGCAGACGACATATTTTTGTTTGGAGTCACGGCAATGTATTCCTAAATGTTTCCTTAGATCACATGAACTTCGCCGACCAAGACATCATATTCAATCAGAGGTTATCAAAGGAAGAGGAAACTAAAACCGTGATTCCTGGTGTGTGCCAGAGGACACCGTGGATAATTTGTACAAAATTACGGTTATTCAGGAGCTTGGTGATTGACGAAATATCAACTAATTTCCGGATCACTTGGATTCTATCATCTACTATTGTCACACCATTCACTTTCTTACATCTATACATCTTTAAAATTAACAGGAACTTTAACAACAAGCATTTTCAGTCCACTCCTAGGAAAAGGATCGCAATTTTCCTCCACCCAGCTCTTCGTCCTGAGAAAAAACAATGAAAATGTATCGGAGGCTCGGTCGAGATACAGACTTTTCAGTATCATGGTTATCAATGTATATAGTTCAAATGTGTTTTACAGATGTAGATATATGGGTTCTCCCTGTAATTTTGTTGGCAAATATCTTTCCTCTGGGTTATCCGATTTGGACAACCTTCCAGTTTAAGGGGTTTTGCCATGAAGCAATTACAATGCGTATAAAATAGCATACCTCTTTTATGGAAAACTTCCGAAGAAGAGAGGAAATTTTCATGTTTATTTGCTTAATCAGGAAGGACAAATCACCGAAAGTCTACCGAAATTTTAAATAGGATTACAAGGGCAACCGAAATTTTAAATAGGATTACAAGGGCAACCGAAATTTTAAATAGGATTACAAGGGCAACCGAAATTTTGTGACTGGTTTCAAAGAGACAACCCATGGAAAATCCACATGAGATATGGGTAGGTGAAATTCGAAAGCATGCGAAATAGAACGTTGTGGAAGAAACTTGGAGATATCTTCATCCAGCGGTTGATTTTATGACGTTGATATTGATAGTGGTGATGACATGAACAAGTGTATCGACAAAATTCGTCATCGCACTATAATAGAGTACAGATGCTGTTCTATCAAAATAGTTAGTCAGATTTGAATTTGCACGCACCTTCTTAGCAATCCTGAATATGTTTCACAGGTTGCTGCTACAAACTGAATTTGCAGACGGGCCCTTAGGAGTACCGTCGTCACGACGGTCCTTATTGAAAAACCCTGTCGGCAATGTCAGAGATTTTCGCGGGTACATGTACTTGGAGTGTCACCTTTCCAAAATAAAAAATCAACGCTGCCAAAGTTTTGTACTAGTTTTGTACACACAAAAGAAAATTTTGTACAACACCAGAAATGGTACTTTTTGACTATCCTTTGTAACTCTGGAGAAAGTACTTAGAATGCCACTTCTCCGAAATCGAAAATGAACACTGCCAGAGTGTTGTCCTAGTTTTGTACAGTTTTGTGCACCCATAAGAAATGTTTGTACGCCACCGGAAGTGGTACTTTTTTATTCTCCTTTGTGGCTCTCGAGCATGTGCTTGGAGTGCCACTTTTCCGAAATCGAAAATGCACACTGCCAGAGTGTTATACCTGTTCTGTGCACCCAAAAGAAAGTTATGTACTCTTTCTGCGATGGTACTCTTTGGTTCTCTAGTATGCTCTCAGAGTTCCATTTTTCAAAATACGAAAGTAAACATTGCTATCTCTTTCCAGATGATTACATATTTTTCTTCCTGTTCATTAAACACAGCCAGCTGTTTTCGTGTTCGTTATACGTACTTTTTAATTGTACACGGTCGCACATTACCGCGCGGTTGTCTTGTATAAACTAAGAAATTGGAGGAGGCTTCATTTTTATAGTAAAGGAAGAAAACAAAAAGTTATTTGTTGCTTTATTTATGCAATGCTTTAAGCAAAAGCATTTTGAAAACGCGAGGAAAAGAAATTCTTCAAATCAGCGCGCATCATCGCTTCCAGTCTAACAGCCATGTCGAGTAAGATGGGAGGGACAGCTGCATTACTTCCGACAACAGCTTAAACATATGCTACAAAAATTAACGAATGACGTTCAACAGTTTTTTCATAGCAGGATATCCAAGACAAACAGATTTTCAAATCAAACAGTTAAAAGATCAAATACAGAAAGAAACGTGATATAACTCTACACCTTCTAGCGGAAGAATTTTGCATTGTGGAAATGTTGAAAACAGGCTTAAAATATTTTGCATGGAAAAAGGTCTGCTGAGGGAAAAAGTCTGCTAAGGAAAAATACCTTTTTAGCTACGTCTCCCGCAAACAGAGATAGGGGAAAAAAGAGAAATGTATTTACCCTTACACCACGTAGCGGGAAATCTGTGCATTATTTAAAGAGGATATTGGTCCACATCCCTGTGGTCGTGAATGGCGTACGGTAAAAAAGGTAATTTTTCAATAGGGTGTTTAGAAGCGAAGATACAGCTGCAAACAAAAGTACAAAAACACAACCTACCGACAGAACTGTAAATTGCAAAATTCCTCATATACTAGACTAATATGTTCTCCAAAGTAAATTACTTCCGGTGTTGAAATAATTTTTGTAAATTGCACATGAAAAAGCAGAGACATTGAGGACAACAGATCAGATATTTGTGTCCCTTCGAGGCGAACTTGTACAATATTTTGGGAAGAAAATACGCACACACAGTTTTCATAGTTTCTAGTATCTGACCGAAGAAAGAAATTTCTCAATCCGGTTTTTAGTCCCGCAGATATTATTATAAACGAAATGTGAACTCAAGCTCTCTGGTGGCAGATTTCGCCTTAAGAAAAATTTGAAATTATATGATAATTTTTTCGCAGTGGAAAGGCTCTCCAAGAAAGAAATAATTTTTCAAATCGGAATCTCAGAAGCAAAAATATCAACAAATATATTATATACGCTACGCCCTCTGGCGGAAAAACTGTGCATTATTTTAAGAAGAAAGTATTTTACAAAGGTTCTATTTGAATGGTATCGGTCCAAGAAATAATGTTTTCAAACAAATTTTCAGGAGCTCAGATTCTGCCGCAAATAAATCAGATCCAGAAATTAACACTTACGCCCCGTGGTGTCCAAACCGTTCTTTACCAAACACTAGGCATTTCATGCAAAACATTTTCAATCGGGAGCTGTATGCAATACAAGAAGAATTTTTCAAATCGCAGTGTCAGAAGCCGAGATATCGGGGAAACGCAATTTATCTTATCGCCGCCTAGCTAAATCTCTATCTGTTACTTGAAAATTTTAAGCTTATATGAAAATCATTTCGCACAGGGAACTCTATCCAACAAACGTGGACTTTTACAAATCGGACTCTAAGAAGCAGAGATATTGACAAGAATAGGACTGACATCTACTCCCCCTGGAGGGGAAACCGTGCCCTATTTTAAGAAGAATATATTCCGAAAAGGTTTATTGATGAGAGTGGTGTCGGTCCTAGAACGATAATTTTCGGTCGAGATTTTCGAAGCACAGATTTACGGTAAATACATCAGAAGCAAAAAATTAAACCTTAGGTCCCCTAGTGGCCAAACCATTTTTACCAAAAATTAATTGTCATATGCAAAAATGTTTCCCATCTATAGCTGCATCCACAGCAGAAAGAATATTTTAAATGGGAGTTTTAGAAGCAGAGATATCGGATAAAACGCAGTTTAGTTTTACGTCCCCTAGCAGAAAATCAGTGCTTAACTTGGAAAAGTGACTACAACTAAAATAGTCTGCGCTAGAAATGGAATTGAAAGCTAAAAGCATTTTTATAATCGGATGTTTAGAAGCAAACATATGGAGTAAAATGTATTTTTAATTCGATATCCGTACTTACCTCTTGTATAGGCGAAATTCTTCATCATAAAATCAAAAACAAGCGAAATAAAGTATCGTCATTCGCACATTTCAAGCTTCCCAATAAAAAATATTTTTTAAGTCGGACTAATATTTGCAGAGATATGATGTCCACAGACTGTCGAACGGACAAACCAGTAACATTAGCACGACCTTTTTACAAAAGACGCTAACAAAACGGATTACCTGGTGCTGTTTCAATTTTTTATTATGAAACAACCTTTCAGTGATAAGTGAATATATAATGCCCCGAGAAAATGTAATGATCGGAAACAAGAATATTCGAAACAAATTTCAGCTTGTACAAATTCGAGTTTTAGATTATTAGAAAAATATATATTGTTTACTCTAACACTAATTCAAATCATTAGCACGAATAAATGAAGTTGTTATAAAGAAAACAACAAGAGTAAATGAACCCCGTACCTAGATGGGCTGTGTCCAAGTTATTGTACAGATTATGGGCATGATCCTGTGCTCACCTGTACTCTGTGTTCAAATTGTCGGAGATTCGGGCAAGATGCAGACTTTTCAGCATTATCGCTGTTCTTGCAGGGAAGCAAGCATTCCAAGTGAGTTTTCCAGATGTAAATTTAGGGGGTCCCTCTAATATTATTTGCAAATATCTTCGCTATGAATCATCTGATGTAGACGATATTTAAGATTTAAGGATTTTTCGTGTGCTAAATAAAATGCGCATAAAATAACATATCCTTTGTATCGAAAAATGTGGAGATAGTGAGCTAATTAACGTGTTAATTAGCTTAATTACCCTGCTTCTTTGCATCATGTGATAGTTCCCTGCGAGCCATTTCCAACGGTACCTTAAATGTTTATATGCGGCAAACGGTTCCAAAGTTTTTTTTATGTCTCTACATGTTTTATATTATGTTTCATTTCTAAATAGTAAGCTCTGCAATTTAAGTCTGCTTTGAATTTAAAGTTGCTCGTTGTAGTAGTTTATCATACAAAAATATATCTATAAACCATACCATAATTTTCCTTCAAATGTTAAGCCATATAGCTTTTAAATATGGTTTTAAATAGACACTAATATTTACGTAAAGCAACAAAGTGTGCGACTGAATAAAATATTAAAGCTGTTATATCCTTTTTCAGGAGTGGAACTTAAATTCATCATGATGTTCAGAATGTATATATATTAGAAGGTAAATTGTAATAATTTTGCAGAAATTTTAGTATTGATATAACTATATCACGATTTTGATTAAAATAGATCAGAAGGAATAATGCCTATTAACATTATGTTTCCAAAGCAGTTAAACTGTTAACGATAACTAGGGATAAATGAAATATTTCATTGTAATACCTTTCACTTCAAAAATCAAATTTCGAATGAAACTGTCTAGAACAGACGATTTGATGACGTCACAGTAACACTGTCTTGGATTTTTATTAATAATATTTACGACACCATAAGCTTTTATTTCGAAGTTGTGAATCAGAAAATATCTCACAGAAACTTCAGACCATTGTTTTATATGTTTGTGTTTGATTTTCAATGTGTGTAAATCTCTTTCATGAATGTGTAAACTACAAAGTTCATCCGTCTACTTATCCCATTTCAAACTAACATCAGTCCTTCGTAGTTTCTGTTCCATTGAGATTGAGGTCATATAGCATTCCGGTATGTCTGTTTTTTAAATTAAGATCGTTTTTGCTTTCTCAATAGAAACATTTTTGCACTCTGGAAAAATCTTCAACCACAATGGTATTCCACAGTCATATTTGCATTTCTAAAAAAAATATTTAAATTTAAATAAAGTTTTATTCGTTTCGTCATCACACAACTCAATTTCTTTGTAGAAGGGAGGGACCTTCTACGCAAATGATAAAAACATGGCAGTCTTGGAACACCAAATTGTGTACTCCTGGGTAACGGACAATGAACAATTCCAAAACGTATAATCTTTACCATGTCTAAGATAAATTTACATAGACAGTGAAAATATGAATATATGATGAATAACCATATTACATGCTATAAAGAGATCTCATCATATTGAAATGTTCACTTTTCAAACAAAGTAAATAATATTTTCCCTGAAAAAAACAATAAAAAATAGAATTTTAGTTTACGTGTTAATTTGGGCATCACAAAGTAACAATTATTAAAAGCGAAGGTAACTCCGACGTAAATAATAAAGAACACGAAGTTTTGAAACAATTATTTGTGCCACTTGGGTGTCACTGACAAAAAATTACACAAGCACACAACCACACAATTAATAACAGAAATTTATATAGCTAGTCAGAATGTGGAATAACCTTATGAAACGTTGTGAGGAGAGCTCATCATATTGAAAATATAATTTTTCGCATAAAGTGTTGAGAATTGTCACTGAAAAAATAAATTTATTTAATTATAATTTTGGTTTTTCGTTGTATTCGAAGTAGTAGCAAAACAATTCTTGAAAAGGGAATATAACTTCCGCTCAAATAATAAAGACCATGAAGCCCTGAAACACTTAATTATGCTACTTATGTGTAACGGGCAATAAAAAACTTTTATAAGCGAATTATTCGCACTATGACTAACATTTATTTGTATAAATAGTCAAAATATGAATTTATGATGCATCACCCTGTGAAACGCTTGCAGGTCATCAGAAAGCTCTTGCGTTTCACACAACATACCGTCATCCGGTAATTCTCCTCAAATGAGTTTGCGCTGCCTGCACGCATAGTGCAATAGTTTCGTTTTGGTTTTTAAACGAGACGTTCGCTGACTAGTGTGGTCTTCCATTAATGGTCTGTCTGGGTAGTTCTTTTTCTTTGGTTGATTTTTTCACTGTGGTTTGTAAAAGTTTACTTCGTATTCAGTCTATTCGAATCAGTTTGGTGAAGGGATTTTTTAAATTAGCTTTTTTCAAAGATAACGCAAAAGATCCCTCGAATACATTTAACTCCGTTTAGCGTCAAGCACAACGTAAGGCGTATTCTGCTCAGGGTTGCCAAAAATCATGCTGTTGACCACCGAACTTATGCCAGAAGAAGCAATATTGTCTAACCCCGTTGCTCCCACTACCAAATATATTCCAAAGAGAATTGAAATTAGAATCAGAAGATCCAGAAGAAGCAGAACCTTTTCCGGAATGCCTAGCTAGTATTCAGAAGAGCAAGAAGAAGACTTGTAAATGCGAAGCGTTTTTACTCTGTGCATCCGCCATTTCGTGGAAAGTCATCTCTGCCATTTTCTGATGATACTTCTTTTGTGTCTGTGCAGTTTAGAGGCATTATATTTATCTACAGATATTTCTTCCAAACGTCCTGTGCAATTTCCAAGCTGCTTACCACAAATGAAAGGTTCTGAAGACATAGCATCTTCCTTGTTCCAGCACCTGACTATTCCTCTGAGAAAAAAAAGGAAGTTCTGAAAATATTTTGATATCAGACCATTATTGTGGAATTAGTGTGAATCTGCGTTAGATTGTTTAAGTAATACAAATGCCGTTTTCAGGTCCGATTATTTTTTTCAAAAGGAATTTGCCAAAACTGATTTCAGAATGGGAATCCTGTAGCTCCACAAACTCACACAGCTGAACATTTGTAAGAGTAATTGAGAAAAAAAGTCAAATTGCGCATTTGAGTGAAAAAGTATTAACTAACACAGAAAGAGACGGCACAGAAAATAACGAACTCGAACTACGTCTCATGGCGCTATTATAAATAAAGTCATTCATAGCACAGAAATAATGAAAACGCAGTTGAAAGTATTTTTAATTAGCATTAGACAAGTGCGTAGGGGAAACAGAAATATTACTCTCCAAAGTTTTAAACTTAAGTCTATGTTGGAGCGGAAAAAATGTACACATCTTACTGCAATGAATATTGCTGAGAGATTTTAGATGGAAGTAAATAATAATTTAGGTGAATCTGTTGAGCCTCACTGAAAATTAGGTGCTGAAATATACAAAGCATACATTATTTACAAAGAAGAATGAGGAGGAAAAAATACTTTTTCAGAAGTCTGCTTAAGAAAATTTGATCAGAAAAAATATACGGCAGTGAGTAAGGAGAAACAATAGATGTTCTGCGGTGCCAACATGTAATAATTATAATTCTTGAATATTATCATCTGATGTTCATGCCGAAGTTAACGTTTCAAAGAGCATGAGGTAAAGAAACTTAATTGGCAATTTTCAAACATTCAAACAAAATTCACAGCAGAGCTTTATTGCATCGTCAAAATATTTACATAATTTTACGTAGTCTACTTCTTAGATATGATCATCGAAATCTTTCGAAAACATTTCCAACGCAATGCTAAACGTTATTATAAATGCAGCCTTTCCATGTTCTAAAAGTACAAATGAATTTTCTTCTGAGATCCAGATTATCCATTTGTCCCTAAATTTAGTTATAGTTTGGCCAAAAAAAGCAATTACCTTAGAATTGAAAAGGCAAGATTCTTGCCAGTCCCGGAGGCGCAGTTGTCGGAACAATGGTTTCTGATCATTCTTTTGTTAAAAGTCCTGGTTCGAATCCGGATGAAGTATGAGTGTTGTGTTTGTTTTGCTGCACTGAATCGCTTCCTTCCCTGCATCGAGTGATACTAAATTAGACAACGGCGACTTTTTATAGCCCATCGAGTTGCTCACGTTGATCATTAAACCTCCGATCAGAAAAAAAAAAACGAGAAAAAGATCCTTATTCTAGAAACACTCATACTGGTTCAAGGTGTTAGGCTTAGTCCTTCCACCGTGACATCAGAAACAAATTCTTGAGATATTAATATTTCACTGAACTACAGTTTTTTTCATGTCCGTTTCAATATTTTGAAAATTTAGTAGCAGTTCATTTTTTGAAAGGTGAGTTATACATAAAAGCATAATCAATAATTAATTTTCACCTTTGTTTCTTCTATCAAGTTACAATCTTTACCCCTTTCGGTAGGCAAAAAAAAAATTAAAATCAGCAGTTTCACTCCTCTCCTGGCGTTTATACGCATGGTCAGCCGAAAGGTAGTAGTTTAAAGATTTTGTTAAATATCTCCAATTCTGGAGAATCATCTTTTGATTCTAGACGGGTAAATTACCTATTGGTAATTTTTTTAATAAGAGCACTGTTATGAATGTTTAGCCTTCTGACACGCATTAGAATTTACGTGGCATAGTATTTTATAATATACAGGAGGATTTATGTGGCAAGGGAGAGATTATAGCATCATTGAAAGACATTTGAGTTACTGAGCATGAGTTTAAAAATGCTTTGTACAAACAGTAAATCCTGTATTTGGGAGTCAAGTACCTCTAGTCACTACACAGAGAACAATAAGTTCAAATCCTTTTGAGGGAAAATGAAAGATAAGCATGCAATTTGACGATTTCCGTAAAATGTATTTCAATAATACAAGTATACGTGACAGAGAAGTCCGGAAGTTTTTTATATTTATGGGTAAATCATAGAATTCTCGTGATATGCTTAAACATCATTCTGCATTCGGGCTTTGTTAAAATGCAGAAATGTCATTTACAGAAAGCGATCATTTGATGCATCATTTCTCCGCCTGAAAAAAGAATAATTTCTATGAAGGTTTGAATATATTTTTCTCATTGTTTTCCACCATAAACCGCGCGATTTTAATCTATTTTTACACTTTGTCTGCTTGAAAACTAAAGAAACAAGCGATTTTTATAAGTTAGGCGACGTTATTTTGCTACTTCTGTCCTGCTTGCCTAAATGGTGTGGACTGAAACGAATGTCTAAATATCGGAGCCTGATAAACGTGCCTTCTGAAAGACGTGAACCAGCCGACAGATGCATATAAACTTATCGCTCATAGACAAAATATTTTATTACTTCAATGGTTTATAATTTCATTCCGTAACCTTTCTCGCTGTAAGCGTTTTACAGAATTTCAGACAGTATCTCTGATTCACGTGATATAAATGCGTTCAACGTGCTGTTTAAGGGGGAAATATTGTGATAACATTCTCTCAAATTTGGATTGCTTCCTGCATAGCAATGATGCGTTTGAATATCAAAAATGAATAAGGCATGATTTGCGGTATGAGCAGTACCAGAGGTGGGTGAAATTGTAAATAATGGGCATGAATCAAGGTTTAATCCCTTAAAAAGTGCTTGATCACTTGATACAGATACTAAGCCCCCTGTGTTCTTTGTATAACCAAATCGATGCTGTGTTTGCCTGAGAGAATGGTGAGAAAAACTGGCCTTCTTACATAATACACAGTATGAGGTACATTCATTTAAAACAAATGTAAGGAACAGAATACAGTTATTTTTGGTAAAAAAAAAAAATTATAAAAAATCATTAAAGTATATCTTCCGCATTTCATAATACAAACCTTTACGAGTTTTACTTGGTTTCGAATGTGAGAAAATCTACTAATCTTAATTAAACGCACGTAGGTGTCGTGTATATTTTAATAGAAATGTTTTTCAACGTAATTAATCGAGGAGTGCCAGAAGTCGTACTTTGGAAATAATTCCCAGCTCAGTAGCCTCATTTTAGTTATCTTGCTTTAAATCAGAACAGTGGAACGACATATATTGTATTAATATTCATTCAAGTTCAGTTCATTTTGCAGCGAGATATTTTGACAATGTCCTTTACTGACATTCTTGAATGCGTTGTAAATAACTGTTATCTACCGAATTATAAACGCATGGAATGGACATTAAAAAAAGTTATCTACTGAAAGTTGCGTCACTTTTCGCATTGTCCAGATATCGATAATAATTAAGCAAAGTTTGTTCAAGGTATATATAATACATTTTACAAATAATGAACTCCAATATTTAACAATTCGAATTCCGCTTTTATTGAATTATTATCCTTGTATAACAAATATTTCATTATGTAGAATATATTTAAGAATTAAACGTTTCTGAACATATCAAGCTTAATAAAATAAAACACAGTAATAAGATATTTTGCATGGACAGTTGAACAAAATATGTTGAAGATTTAAAAGAATGTCACATGCAAGGCTTTATTATTATTTTCAATATTCACATAAGCACATTACAAATGATAATTGTGTTGTGCTGATTTTTTCCTACAAATATATCACGCCGCAGTCATCGTTTTCCGGCTTTTAAGCAGAGCTTATTTCACCCTGCCTATCTAATATACACCATAACAATGAGGAATCGGTAAGTACATTTCTCTTTTGCTAGTAAACTGGCATTAGAGCAAATAACGTGCGAAGTGTTGCAAAGACTTTGAATCTATTCTGCGGTTCATTCCTGGGTGCAACCAAAGGATGTCAGAGGAGTTGTATTAGTATCTCTAGGTAAATAGCAAGGAGGTTTATTCAAAAACGTAAAGCGATCACCAACAGAAAGCGTGGTATTCTCTATGTAAATATTTAGAGATAGCAATTATTTGCAAATACTGAACTCTAACGGTCTTATTCCTGAGGTATTAGAAAAAGAAAGGACTGACTTTAGCGTTCCGTGCCGCTCGATTAGAATTTATTTACCGACGCCCCAAGAACACTCTTTTTTCAGTAAAAATTTGTATGAACTGCGCATATGAAATAGGTACAATATAAATACTACATAAACGATTCCTTTGAAGTAAATGCCACGACGTACGCTCATTTTTGCCTTTAAATAAATCCATACTGTGTTATATTGGTTTGGTTTGAACAGTGTATGCCATACTTTTCATTATCTTCATTAATCATTCCAATTCAAGCAGCGCATTTTATCTTTTTTATCATGCTAAGTTTAAAAGCGATTTTTTGTGACGTATACCACTAATTTACACAACCGACATTCTTCCGCGTTGTTGTCATGAGACCGTAACTGGTGACACAAAAGTTTGCCCAACCATCAAACGCACTTGCTCGTCGGAGAGAGGTAAAAGATGGCAAGCGGTACTGCATTTATTCGACGCTGCATTCGTTACGACAATCATCAATGAAAAAGTTCTGCAAAAGCATGTGCAACGATCTATTCTCTTCTGGGGGAAAATGTTGTATCGAAAAGCAAGTGTGAGTTTTGGTTGGGGATTTTAATGTTACTTTTGATGAAAGATGGTGATTTTGATGTTAGCGATCGAGAACGTAGCGGCACCAACAGAAGGTTGCACATAATTAACTACAAGCATTGTTAGATTAAGATTCGTCTCAAACGCAAAAAGAACTTGCTGGAGAACTGTGGGTAACTTAACAAACCACTTCCAGTCGTTTACGATCAGTGGGAAAGATTCAGAAGGAAGGGAAATGGGTGCCACATGACCTGAGCCAGAGAAATATGAATTAGCGAATCATGAAACGTTTGAATCTGTTCAGTAAACAACACAGAAAGCCTTTCTTGTGGAAAATCATTACGGGGGATAAAACATGGATGAGCATGACCATCCTGATAGCACAAAAACCCTGGGTAGACACTTGGGAAGCAAATACGTCGACACCAAAACGCAATATTCACTCCAAGAAAGTTCTCATGTGCACTTGGTGAGATATGAAGGGTGTGCTCTATTCTGAACTATTGGAACAGGGTCAAACTATTACTGCTGATCGCTACAAGCAATAATTGCTGCTATTGAACCCGGAGATCTGTCAGAAACGTTCATTCATACGCAAATGATTGCGCCCCGTGAAATTACTGCATGACAACGCTAGGTCACATGTTGAGAAATCGGTCACGGAAATGTTACTGATGCTTGGCTGGGAAGTTTTGGAGCACCAAGCGTATAGTCCGACATAGTCCCTTCAGGCTATCATTTGCTCTCATCGATGCAACATGGTATGTCTGCTGTACGGTTCCGGACATGTGAAGAAGCGCAAAAATGGGTTGACCACTTCATCGCACCATATGACGAAGTGTTCTTCATTGCTGGAGTCCGTCAGCTGCCCGACGACGGCGCAAGGTGACAGATAATGACGGCGCATATTTTGATTGCTAAAGGTACTGTTGTTTTGTCTCAAATTGCATGTAGCGTTGTCGTAATACGCTTTAAAACGTATCTGTACACCTAATATTTTATAAAAAAGGAGTTTATCTGGGCGCGCCTTTCAAGTGAGCGTCTGTTCGGATGCAGCTCTTGAAGCAGCTTAAGCTCGACCTATAGTTACTGATTATTACTTTTGTTTCTCTTTTTGAGTTGTATATACTGTAATAATTTAATCTTCTCGTTCAGATAACTAATTAGATACAATAATTTATTTATATATTTGACTGAGTGATTTGGTGACTAAATTATGAATTAAAGCTTTATTTATTGAGTTTTGAAAGCTAATGTTTGTACTTTAGCAAATGCTATTCGCTATCCAAAACTATCCAGCGTAAAGTTTCTGCCACATGTAGGATGCTAGTAGATTTGGGCTAGATTGCCCAACAGGAAGGTCACACAAAAACTAGGTACAAAAAGGTTGGAAAATGCCGGTATTTATAACCAGGGTACCAGTACTTTGGATCCGACGGCTTGACGTGCAGTCAGACGCACAGCGGATATTTAGTGGTCCACGCGTTGGTGCCCGCCTGTGATCGATCCCGAGATCTTTCCGTGGCGGAGCACATATATCATATACAAGAAGGAAGATCGTACACCTAGCCATTAAGGCGTGACAATATAGGCGCAGTTTTCAACGGGTCATCACTCTCCATTTAAGCAAGGTTAATTTGCATTTAGTCAACGGAATACTAGTTTGGTACTGTGATTTGTTATTTGTAATCAGATTCTAAGCAGTTAGTACACATTTAGCGAAAGAAGTCGTAAAATTTAACTGTAAAAACAATAATGTTCCGAGTGCAAACAACAGTTTCAAGACTCTTTCAAGATATTGCAGGATTTCAGATCCGGCCAGGGCTTAAATTCAGAAGAAAAGTAATTCCGTCATCTGTGATATAAGAAAAAAATCACACTATTTTTAATTTGTTGCGAAAAATATAACTTTGAGGTTTCTTGTTAATGAATGCTTACACTTTATGCGTTCTCTGGTTGCATGTTTGCCCTAGTAAATAATTTAAAATGTTAAAATCTGAAATTTCCTTAGTGAATAACAAAGTGTAAAAATCTTAAATAAAATTAGTGTATTATCAGCAAAATCATAAATAAATTAGAATGGCGCAGGTAAGAAACAGCTAACATAGAAAAGGATTCACATTATTTCAACTTTCCTATGTAAAGTATGTGGAAGCCATTATTTTTCGGGTTTAAATGAATAATTTATTGGATTTAATACCAACGTATTGATTTCCAATATATTGTTTGTTTTTTTATTATATTAAATATTTGCCTCACCACAAACAAAAAAATGTTTTCCAGTCGTTTTCAGTATTTGCATACAATACCAGTTTTAAATTTATCTTGCTAACTAATGCCGACCTAGATATTTTTTTCAACATTGGTGAAAAGGCAAATAAGTAAGCGCAATTAAATTTTCGTCTGATAACGTATGATTTATATCCGGGCAAGGTTTCATTACGATTTACGCAATAACCAAGTCCATATTATCCTTCGTAATATGCCCCACTCAAACATCTTGAACCGCTCCATATGGCTCGACAGTTGTCACAGTGCAAGGGCATGCTCAGCAGAGTAGACAGACAATCTAGTCCCTTCTATGATATCTGTGCGCAGGACCAAAAGTAACGGACGCCTGACTGCATTTAGTTGCTTATGTTCGTCGTGAAACCTCAAACTAAGAAAAACGAAAAACCACAAACTGACACGTACATAAATGTTAATGGGATGGCTATTTGTAATAATCCATGTGGTGCAAATGCTTTGATCCACTCTTGAGTGGAAGTGAGAAACGACTATTCTGACCAAGCTGCCATGGCGTAATTCTGTAGGGAATTTCTTGAATCTGAGAGAGTATGCATTTGAACTTAGGTAACTGAAAAACTTTTGTGCGATAATCTTAAATTATTCCCTTTGCAAATAGAGGTTTAAAAACAGTACTGAGCACGTTTTGAATATAGTTGGTGCCCTTAGTATCTAGGCGGAAGGTGAATGCCTAGGTTATGTTTCCTTCAAGAAATTTTTATTGTGCAGGTATTACGAAATATCTTCTTCATGATTAATCATACACTTTTGTTTTGTGGTCGCGGAAACTTTTCTGGTAGTTTATTACATAAATCGGTCCTCGTTAGTGGAGAATTGTTTCTAAAATTGATAGTGTTTGATCAAGGTATAATGTACATCACTTCTTGTAATATTTTCGTTTTATTAAGGCATCTTTGCTCGGACAATGAAGCACGGTACTGGACACATCTCTTACTCCTCTAAGAAACTGGGGTTGTATTTTTCGAAAAACAAAATGAATATCAAAGGAACTATGGCTGTTTGTGAAACTGACTAAATGCTGGGATAGTCATACTGTGTAATTCTGATTTGCGTGATTTATCCCTTCAACAGGCTGGAATGGATTAACTCAGAATAGGGAAATGGGCTGAAATCAGTTCCAACGAATATATTCACTGTCTGGAAAGAGACTACAACAAGTGAATCTGCACATCAGAAAACGTTGTTTTCCTCTTAGCTTTGTTCAAAGAAAATGGTTATCTACGGGGATGATTGACACTAATCATTTCTGACTGATTACCTGCTAACAGGTGCTATAACAATGGCGACACACCTACGATGGACAATAATCCTTTTTGACTGATTACCTGCTAAAATGTACTATAAAAATAGCGACAAACCTACGATTGACAAATATCCTTTCAGACTGATTACCTACTAAAAGTTACTATAATAATGGCGAAAAAACGACGAAAGGAGAGAGGTGTTTCAGTATCTTTTTAATGCCCAGTGACCTGATGTTCGTGTCAGAGGGACTAATCCTTCCCCATCATGTATGGGATCATGGGGCAAAGAATATAGAATTACAGGGATATCATCTTACCAATAGGAGGTTTATGGTCCATACTGCTGAGATGAGTGGGGAAAGGATTCGTTTCGCTGTAGTTTTCGTGGAACCCTGCCTCGATTTTAACATTTCCGTTTGGAAAGTGCAGAAAATTTAACGCACTATGTGGTTCAGGTACTTGAGTCGCTTTAGGAGTAAATCGAGATTGACCATTAAATATGCTCTTTGGTGGATCGTAGGTAAAATATGTTTTCAGTTTTTAGTAAGTTGTAGGTTTTTCGGACCTGTTCCCAAGGAAAAACATGAGGAATTTTAACTTTTCTACTGTAATTTATAGTAACAGTGATTTCATTGATACTACATTTGAAAAGTATGTGAATTCGAGAGGATGGTTCTGGCCCAGTTAAGTCTTCACGGAACACTAAAAAATTCTTTCGAAGGCCTGTAAGTAGTTACAGGATAATATGATACTTCGGTGTATTAAATGATACAACATTATAAACACATCTTTGAAACACTGGTTCTAAAGAGACACAAGATAGGCAACATTATGCTGTTGTAAACTACTGTCTACACTTAACAATATCAGAATTTCAAATCAATGTAACTATATAAACAGTAAAAAATAAAAAGAAATCTGAAGAACCACGTATACGCTAATCTATGGTATTTTGACCTACTTTGGAAAAAAAGCAACGCGGCCTCTTACTACGTTTTCTGTGCAGGCATGTCGATTTTTCATAATACATGATAGACTGAGTGATGTGATAAATTTATACTTTCCTACTTTTTGCTATGTACTCAGTTTTGAAGCGCATATTTCACTCGTATTCTGTAATATACACTGACGGAAAATAAATCCCAACACCAAGAAGAGGTTGTGTTAGATAAACGACAGTTGGTAGGCGGTGAGAGTACATCTGTAAGATGACGTCTATGCAATTTTCGCGCTCGGCGCATACGTGTGGCGCTAGTAGCGTCCCTCGGTACATGCAAAGCAGGTTTGCTGTAAATACGCGCTGTAACGTTCGTGAGCGATAGTTATCGTTGAGATTCGACGTAGTGTGTTGATGTTAGTCAAGAATGCCTTTAAGAAGACGAAGAAGCCATTATCAACAGCTCACGGAGTTTGAACGAGGTCGTGTAATAGGGCTACGAGAAGGTGGATTTTCTTTCGGCAATATTGCAGAACGACTTGGCAGGAATGTAGCCACTGTGCATGATTGTTGGCAGCAGTGGTCAAGGGAAGGTACTGCCTCAAGAAGACCGCCGTGTACGGCGTAAGGCCGTAGCGCATCGTACCGCGTCTGCGGCAGCAATTCGAGCTGCAGTTGCCACCACAGTGACACAACGAACTGTAAGCAATCGGTTACTTTAAGGACAGCTCCGAGCCAGACGTCCTGTAAAATACACTCCACTTACTCCAAACCACTGCCGTTTGCGACGTCAGTGGTGTCAAGCTAGAGCTCACTGGAGGACGGAGTAGAGATCTGTTGTGTTTTCTGATGAAAGCCGGTTCTGCCTGGGTGCCAGTTATGGCCGTGTGTTGGTTAGAAGGATACCAATTGAGCGCCTGCAACCAACCTGTCTTTGGTTGAGACACACTGGACCCACACCTAGAGTTATGGTCTGGGGAGCAATTTCCTATTACAGCAGGAACACTCTCGTGGTTATCCCACGCACCCTGACGGCACAGTTGTACGTCGGTCTGGTGATTCAACCTGTTGTGCTGCCATTTATGAACAGCATTCCAGGGGATGTTTTTCTACAGGATAACGCTCGTCCGCATGCCACTGTTGTAACCCAACATGCTCTACAGAGAGTCGATATGTTGCCGTGGCCTGCTAGATCATCAAATCTTTCACCAATCGAGCACGTATGGGACATCATTGGACGACAATTCCAGCGTCACTCTCAACCAGCATTAACCGTCCCTGTATTGACCGACCAAGTGCAACAGGCATGGAACTCCATCCCACAAACTGACATCCAGCACCTGTACGACACAATGCATGAACGTTTGCGTGCTTGCATTCAACATTCTGGCGGTTACACCGGTTTTTAATGTACCAGCATTTCACATTTAAAATGGCTCTTCTCGCGCTTACAATAAGCTGTGATCTTGAAACCTTAATCGATTAAATATGTTACCTATACAAATGTATTGCCGCCATTTCATTCCTCTACAACTATTTTTTCGTAGTGTTGGGATTTTTTTTCCGTCAGTGTATAATGTTTGCACTAGATACAGTGTTTGTCTATACAGTATACCAAAGAAGATAAACAGTATTCACCAAAATATGTAAAAAGATATTTTTAAGTATTTCATTCATCTTTTGCATAAACACGTCGCAGCATTTGCAGCTTATTAACTCTTCGCCTTATATCAGGCTTATTTGATTTTGAAGTTGCATACTATACCAACATTTGCTTGATGACATAATATAGTCTGTCAAAAATCATTAGAGAGGTACGTGTTTTACAGTTGCCATGGACACTCCTCATGCAGAGTCGAACATAACAAAACCGAACGCAAGCGATAAATATGCGGACGGCAGGACTTTTCAACGATATATCCGAAGCTGTGAACGTGGATAAACGTGGAAATCTGAGCGATGTTCATCATGATGGGCCCCAGGTTTTATTCCAGCATTTAAGAACGTTCGAACTACTAAATATCCGCCGTGCGTCGGATGGGCACGTTAAGCCGTAGGAACCCGGGTACTGGCCCCATGGTTACAAATAAAGGCGTCTTTCTCCCTCTGTCTTCTTCGCTTCCGTGTGACTTTCCTGTCGGACACTCTAGCCCGCCCAGATCACCTAGCTTCCTACTTCTAAGGGTTGCTTAAGACCAATGATAAGACACTCCCTTCCTAAAATCCTCTAGATATGACTTAATTTGAGTTTGATCATGGGCGCATTGACAGCGCATGACAGATAGCTCATTGTATGGGTCACATGTTTAGAACCCAGGGTTCCAGAGGGCAGTCGTATCAAGGATGTTGCTCAAGTACATCACAGAAAGTTTCAGCCCCAAAAGAGCTATCAGTGGCCTACCACACGGCATTTATTAGTGCCGTCTTCGTAGACTAACGAGGATCGTATAGGCCGACGGTTTGGCAAAGGTGGCTCAAAGCACATATAGGTTAAACGTCGGAGGCCCAACCAACGTCACGAATGAACGGTACTGCGCATGCTGCATACAGTGGGCTACAGAAGCCTACGCCGTATTTGTATGCCACTGTTGACTGGTGGTGAACGGAAATCACTCTTTCTCTGTTCCCCGGAAAATAAAAAACTTAACCTCTGCACAGTGGCGCTGAGTCGGTGGTCAAATAAATACCGTCTTCAGGTTACTGAACTTTAAGAAGAGTGCGGGTATGAGGTCAACATCATGAGCTCATGGTCTAGACGTGCCAAGTCGGACCTGTTAAAGACGAGGTGGTGTCTCTGTGAATATTTGGGGAGCATTCTCATGGGGAAAACTAGAGTGTCATGCGAATGCTCCTATTTTCCTCCTTTGCAAAAATTTCAATTTCACTATTTATTATTATGGGTCTATAATCAGGATTCCTTTTTTTCTTTAAAAACGAAAGAAAATAATTCAATAGATTTATACACATATTCTCCTGCATGTACTGACTGTTCACAGGAGTTGATGGCCTTTGCGCATGCTCCGGCAGAAAGTCTGGTCCATCAGAATAATGGGTGGCCACGCCAGGCCTGAACCACCCAGATATGAAAGGGGAACCCTAACCTGGGTTTGGAACCAAGCAATGGCTGCCGAGATTCCTGGATTTAAACCTTTAAATCAATTTTTAAAAAATGAAGCCTAGTTAAAGGAGTTATACTACAGAAGGTAGACGTGTACTCAGAACTGAAGAACATTTCATAGTATAAAGAAAAAATTTTCAGAGTGAAAAACCGAAAACTTAGATAATTATCTCAAGGTATTTACGTCAGCAGCAGATTCAAACTTCATAAAAATATCCGGATTAAACACCACGAAAGTAAATACCCTCCTAGTAAAATCGTTTTCGCGGATGTTCAGGAAAACCCATAAATATACATTCTTCAACATCAAAATTCCCCAGTGCCAAAAAGATAAATTTAATAAGCCGAAACCAGCAAGGTCATAACATTTGAGATTCATGATATACAGCTTGATCACTTACAATCAAGGACAGTACATCTATTTCATAGGATTCAAGATGAGAGCACTTGGCAAAAGTCAAAACTTTTGTGTTCACAGGGTTTTTTAATTTAAAGCGCAAAAAGAATTGTTACATCCCCATCATGTTGCCGTGAGAGACCTGTTGTACAAGGCAATAATCAGCTGGTCCCTTAATTAAAGGGAATTCTGGATGGGTCGAGGAGAAGCTTGTGTGCGTCGTCCAATGATGTACCTTCCATGTGCTATGTCTGTTCAGGTTATTATTTTATGGAGCGGGATTTTCTTTCTCAAATATGACACGAAGCATATTGCCTACACATGGTAACAGCATGATCTGTAAAACGTTATCCGTTTTAGGTCTGTCTGTCACAGCGTACGTTACGCGTTCAGAGAAGACAAACAATCAAAGCTAGAGCAACTCATACGTATAATCTGTGATGACGAACTGCGTGCGTCTCATGGGCAACATCTTGATCCCTATTTTTGCTAACTTATCGTCAGAGGTGGAATCGAACGATTGTTGGCACAGGGGCATTATCACAGTTTATCTCTCAGCACGTCCGGATGTACTCTGTTTATCAACCAAGCTCTACTACGACAGCATTTCATACAACCTGAAATATGACCTACGGTCAATGCCGTTCGGCACAATGGCTACCGAGTTAGGAAACCTGTATTCGGCAATCTTCGATTTACTCCGTGCCGTATGACAAACCTAGAAATCAAAAACCTTTAGTAATAAGTTCCCCGAAAGTATCTGCTTTACATTTTTACTCAGACTTTAAACCCGAGCCTGTGGTGATTTCTGCTTAAATTTCGTAAACCATTATTACATACAGATTTGTTTAACTGCATGTTTACATTTGTGTTACATTTACATTTATATGCGAAGAAATACAATGACGTAACAAAATAGTTTCTCGCAGGTCCAATGAGTAATCAAATTTCTGAGAGTTAACTGACTTCAAAGAGACATTTTATAATAGAACTGTCATATTACAGTAGTGCCCGTTGAAAATGAGACACCAAGAAATACTTGTGATATAGCAGTGATATTGTAGGGTATATTACGTACAATGAAAAGACGTAATTCATCAGACGTACAGACCAATGAGTGGCACAAAAGACACAGCATTCAGTCCCTGTACCCAGGAGGAAAAACAATAAAGGTGAATCATCGACAAGAAATGGTTCTGCATGTAACAGAGAGGCAGGTCATTTCGTGCTGTCTTGATTTGTACTCCAAGTTAATCCTATGTAAAGGGCAGCGCCTTCACCAACAAGCTTTATGGAACATTTCCATGCTTGTTCAATTCGATTTTGATATTCTTTCCTGTATGCGTGTACAAATATATTTTTTACTTAGAAACTATATCAGAGGCACTTGAGTAAGGATTCAATTTCAGGAAACATGGACAGAGATTTCTGTATCCAAAATTGTAATTACGACTTTAATAAATATGGTGCTTTGTATTTAGAATATAGTAAAATCCACACAAGCAAATGTAAGTAATTCTGTAACAAATTGAATACAATCTCCAACATGCAAAATTCGCGGTTTAACTTTGTTAAAAATTGTCAAGACGAAAGAGGTGACAACAGTAAAAGGTAAATCCCACAGGCGAAAACAACATCACCTGCAGATAATTTCTTGAGAAGTTCCTTTAAAAATGCGCAGCGTAATGTAAAGTACTTGGAACCCATTTCAGGACGGGAAAAATATGTCTTAAGGAAAGATGAGAGGAATTCCACAAATAAAATATTTTCACGAAATTTCCCCACAACAATGTGGCAGAATAGGCTTGTGTTGACTTGTAATACATCTATTCATATAATTGTTGGTATGCATGCATTATACTGGTAACTGCCTAATTTAAATTTAATAAACAGTGTAGGAAATTGCTTTAACGAAATTTTAATATTGCATCCTTATTTGTTGGTAATTTGGGGAGTCGTTATAAAAGGAGTATACTGCAGTTTTTTCAGGACAGACCTACAAATAAAACAAATAATGAAATATTTCAACAATTCACAATACATTTCTTCTGTTAAAAACTTTTTTCTTTAGTAAATTCACTATTAGTTATTTGCACCACTTGTGCTTTGAACACTTACGAAACTATGAAAGTACTTATACGGAACATTAAATAGCTTCGCCTCAGCAAAAATGAAACTTTCTTGAAAATACAAGAAACTAAACTAGTATTGCACAAGAAATTCGTACATGAATAACCGTTACCAATCGATATTTCCTGTGGGTAAGTACGTTTGCAGACTTTTGTGCGGTAATACTTGATTCTTATTAAATAATAATACTAAAACGGGATGTCTGCGAATTTATTTAGCTGTATTATGTCCGCGATATAATGTTCACATGGGCTTGAGTCGGAGGGACAATGCGATCCCAGTGTTTCTGAAATAAATGAAATAGATCAGATTTAGTAATTTCTGTAAAAACACAAAACGTGTATTACATTCGGTGGGGAAAATCGTAGTTAACTAATATTTTGTGACTGTAGTTTTCTGTTAACTATCCCCCAAAATTAAAGAGTTCTAACGAACTGTTATCGTTCCCCATTACGGAATACTATACCTACTTGCTTTACAAGATTCGAGATTTTTCATATACACTATCGTTTGTGAAAATTAGAGCTCCATGAAGGCTGCTGGTATTACCTTGAACTTTTAGTCTATGTACAATATTGTGGGGAATTCAAGTTACTAGGATTTCAGTGAAATACGAACGTGGTTTCAGAGCTGAATCAAACGTGCTGTTGAAACCGGTTAAGAGCCGATATTGTGTCGAAAATGTTTTTCTTCGATCTACCTATGCTCCTTCGCCGAAGAATTTAGCACTTCAAACACCTGGTAATGAGAGAAGCGGGACCTTCATTATTGCAAAATTTCCACTCGAACGAGACGAAACTTCAGTACAGTGATGTGATGGTGGTGTATGAGGCTAGGACGCACAGAATGTCTGGAAATGTACTGCAGAACAAAACGATTGTACGGGATGACAGACACCTCTACTGCATGGGTGTGACAGATTTCATGTCGAGATCAATTGTCCTTGCGGACAATTAGTGCACCGTTACAAGCTATGCTTCGCACTGCAGCACAGTTCAATGTCGTCTGCTTAACTGAGGACAAGACGCCAGCAGACCACTTCTATGCGGTGCTTCGACCTTCAACCACAGGACCCTGAGGATACAATGGGATCAAGAACACAGACGGTTTAGCACTTCCTGTCAATGGTTCGTGTTTTCTGGTGAGTCACGATTCACTTTTATGCACCGTGATGGTCGCATACGTTTTCGAAGATGTCAGAATGAACGGCATCTTCTACTGTTGTACTGGCCCAACGCCAACGTCATGTTGCTGAGAGCCATTGGGTTCGATTCGCGATATCGTCTGACACGGAATAAGGTTACCCACAAAACCCCGTTATACATAAGGGACGTTTTATAGGCAGAAGTCATACACTTCCGTTGGAGTCATTCTGGAGCTATATTACAGCACGACAATTCATGTAGCCCGGACTGTCTAGGTCCTCTTTCATGAACGGTAAATACCTCTTATTTCCTGGTCTTCACGTTCGCGGATATGTCCCTGATTGAGCACGTCTTGAACGTGGCAGCTGATGCACGTCATAAGACATGATTTCCAAATGCTTATGGATGCAGTTGTCTTCATCAAGACACTTCGAATCTGGGTCCATGCACTCGGATATCATAGTCGAGCAACCTCATAGAAAAACTCTCATTACAGAGACCAATAAATATACGCGGGTACGATGTTATCAACAGAACGATAATTGGACATTTTAGCAATCGCTGCAAGTGTTATTGAGCGATGAATCCCGTTTCACATTATTCTGATCGGGTGAACGTGTTCAGATTTACAGATTACTACTAGAACGTCTACTTCTGGTATGTTTAGCCTCGACTCTGAAGCTCACAGGCGCTGGATATATGGTACAGGGCTGCTTCAGCTGGAATTGTGTGGGTCCACTGCTTGTTATTCATAGAAACACGAATTCTGTGCTGTATAGAGGTATCCTAGATAACTCAATGCTCCAAACGTTGTGGTACACTGCTGGCCACCCAAAATGCAACACCAAGAAGGAAGCATCCGATTGGCCTGAAATTCACAGCATGTGTCGCCCACGAGAGGACATGCAAACGATTAGCATTGCAGGGCATATGCAAATCATGTGCGCCCAGCATGCCACCGAGAAGCACTATAAGAAGGATGCACAGAAGGCGGGGTGTACGTAGTGGAAGTGTGTTGTGCTGCCGGACCGGTGCGTGGGAAGCTTCCTGATGCGTCGTCGCAGAATAGAGCAGTCATTCCAGCTCATTTCGGAATTCGACAGAGGATGAATAGTGGCTTATCACGACAGCGGTTTATCGTACCGAGACATTGGCGCCCGTGTGGGTTGACATCCAGCCACAGTGAGGCGAGTATAGATTCGGTGGGTGCAAGAGGGACTGACGGACCGACGTGAGTGATTGCCGCAGCCACGGCACACCACCAAACGAGAGGACCGGCATGTTGTGCGACGGACATTGACGGCTCGCACCGCCACATCACGAACGTTAGCGCAGGAATTGGGGTGTGTTGCGCAACAACCTGTGTCAGCACGTACCGTTTGACGTCGTCTGCAGGAGAGGGGATTTGTCGCACGGCGCCCATTGCTCCCATTGCCATTGACGTTACACCACCGGCGAGTGCGGAGGCAATGGGCCGTTGAACGTCATACCTATACAACGGAATGGCACGACATTGTCTTCTCCGATGAATCCTGCTTCTGCCTGCAATACCACGATGGTCGGATCCCCGTGTGGCGGCACCGCGGCGAGAGACGATATGACGCCTACCTTATGCATCACCATAACGGTCCGTCGCCTGGTGTTATGGCTTGGGGCGCAATTGGATAAGACATCGCACCCCTCTGGTACGCTTCGCCGGTACACTCAACAGCCACCGCTACATCTCCGACGTTTTGGAGCCTGTAGTCCTCCTTTACTTGCAGTACCTGCCAGCGGCCACGTTTCAACAGGACAATGCGCGTCCGCACGTGGCACGCATTCTGCAACATTTCTTCACAGCCCACCCGGTGCCACTGCCGCCATGGCCTGCCTGTTCTCCCAATATGTTGCCCATCGAACAGGTCTGGTCGCTGATCGGCAACCGAGTGGCCCGGCAATCACCACCCGCGGCTACGCCTGATGAACTGTGTCAACGTTTGGAAGCAGCCTGCACCGACATACCCCAAGCCCAAATCCAAAGCCTCTTTCGTTCGATGCCGCGGCGTGTAGCGGCCGTTATTGCCTGCCATGGAGGCCACACGAACTATTTAATGGCTGCGTGTTTCCTAAGTCAAACGGGCCTGTAAGTTCAATCGTTTCATCTTTGTATCTGTTGTTATGTGTCTAGTAAATCTGGCTTTGCTGTCTCGTGTCCTTCTTGGTGTTGCATTTTGGGTGGCCAGCAGTGTAGTTCTACGGATGCGACGACTGCTTCTTTCTAGACGACAATGTCATTTGTCATGTTTCCAAGGTTACCATGGGGTGGTGTGGGGAAAATCAGATTTCACGAATGGAGTTGGCTGCTCAGAGGCCGGACCAAAATGCCCTTGTAGACCCGTGGGATGAACTTGAACTACGGGTAAGGTCAAAACCAATACGGCCTTTTTCACTGACAGAGCTGGTCGATGTTCTCAACGCGGAATTGAAGAAGATCAGGTTCTCCGTAATCCATAGACGTGCGAATATTATACCTCGAGGAGTGGCTGCTGTAATCTCTGCACATCGAGGACCTCCCACTATTGATGTAAATACAGTACCCTTTTTCCATGTACTTACAGTGTCCAACTAATTTTGCTCCCATAGTGCATAATGAAATTATGGTTGCAGTTCATTTTCTTTTTTTTTCTTTGCTTTAACAAAAATATCATATAATTTTTTGAAACATAACATATATAGATATTATTATGTAACCAATTTCAGTTCACCTGTTTTTTGAACACATCTTAAGGAAACCTTTCACTAGGGTTTGTAATGTCATGCAGCAATTGCAAAACATCAGGTGTTTACGAACTTTGAACATAGGACAGGCAAAAGATCTACGAAATTGAGAGAGTTATCACACGACATATTCGATGAAATTCGGATAATATGTTGGTTACATTAGGTCACATACCTGGACCCTAATTATCAGACCGAATATTTACCGGCCTAAGGTCGTATAATTGGAGAAGTCGCATAATAATAGTTATATTTGATTCTGTAAAGAAACACTTTAGGTGTGAAATTGTTTTGTCTGTTATCCGTAACCGCTTAATCAAATAAAATATATTAATTATATAATGCGATCAAATATACACAGATACATACGATTTGTGTATCTAAGCAATGTACCTGAGGTGAACAAAACCCGCTAATGAGCGGCTCTGAAACCATTACTTAAGTAACAAGATATTAATAGCATCATTTTTTGTCATTTTCCTTTAATAAATATCATCTCCGAGCGAAAATTGATTCTGATCATATTTTCCAACGCTTCTTCTTTACTTAAAAGCTAAATGTCACATTCTGATTTAAAGCGTAATGTTCTTCTCGATTTGTGATTTAAAAAAAGAGAAAAACTCAGCGCATTGTGGTCTGAATTCTGTATTGTAATAGCTTTTGCCCAGCCAGAGATTATATTATAGTTTACTGGTATATTTCGGAGAAATAACTACCTGACCTAAATACCCATAGACAATATTCTAGTCCACGGTCTCCCTATTGCATTTGTGTTGTCATTACCTTTCCCTACGCAATTAAAAATCGGCACCTCAAAGTACAGCGTATAATAAATGTTCCTAAGTTCTTGGAATTTATGATTAAAATAAATAAAAAATAGAAGTTCTTATTAACGGTAAATGCGAACTTGATTATTCTAACCTTATATTTAGAGATCCTGCTGGAGGCTAAGCAGTAACATATTCAGCTGGGATCATGGTACTGTGTATTGTAGGACATTACTGACATCATGAATATTGAAAGAACTGGCGAGTTTCGCCATGGCATTCCTTCTGTTATCTTTCGCTCACACCTAGCATAGATAAACCATTGTCGGCACACACTTTGTCGTTCCCCTGCTCGGATTATTTTTAGAAGTTACTAACTACGACTTACCATGCGCGAACCACAAAACTTAAAAGTCTACAAAATACCCTCACCCGGTCATCTGGCCATAACATTTTGGCCTCTGTCAAAGCCACTTATGTCGCCTGTCTTTCTCTCCTCGAGAATAGGAACAAAATAATTAACAGAGTTCTGTGCCCGGTGTTGTTTATACAGCTTCAAGATCTTCACAAGGCCGTCGTTTACTTGCAGTTGCTTTTCAAATGCAAAAATGCGCGTTGGTTGATATTTTGTCTCTTCGGTATAAATTAAGAATAAAGTAACCTTCTGAAAACAAAATGCCACCTAACTAATAAATATCTGATTTTCCACAGAGCTTAATAAATTCGAAAATCTCCGTCAGACCACCAACTCTTTCAATTTGCGGAAAGAACAACCTCAGTAGCTAGTAACTTTAAATTTGTATACGAAATAGCATCTTTTACCTCACAGAAACTTATGTATGTCCAGTACATATCATCACCTATATTTAAATAGTCAACTAACATTGTCCCCATGACTCTGGGTTTCCTTAGCAGAGAGGTTTAAGGCTGTCTTTAAATGAGTGTTACGAAATTCTACCCTATATCTGTAATCTAAATTCTCTTGCACACATTTTCTCGAAGACTATTACTTTGTAGAGTTTGAAATTTTGAGCATAAATAGAAACGATCCATAGCTAATATATGCCACAGTTATTATTCCGAAAACATTGTTAGACATTTTTTGAAATTGTAATTTTTCTGACTCGAAAGTATTCCAGTTTGGCGCTAGATTGCTTGATAAGTTAGCTTAGCAGTGTTTCTGTCTGGAAGAAACGAAATCTCATTTATGGCTAATTTTTTAAAATATATATGCCAAATAGAAATCATTGAATGCGGTCAAAAGTGAGATTGGAATATTGTCTTCCATAAATCATCTTAAATCCTACTGTATGTTCATTTTTTGAAGAGAAAATGTGCACATTAGCAGAGAATCCCTGAATTTGAGCTACAGAAACTCCCACTACAGACTGAGCTCTACCCCCAAACAACGTGAATGGTTAAAACCTAGAATTGCGTATTTTGTCTTTCATTATGGAGCCAACGACAGACCGCTTCCATTCTGAATAGGGTGTAGTCAGCAGTGGCTTGCTGACGGCAACTACTGAATCAGTCTCTCAAGGCGTAAAAGCCAGGCTTAAAGAGGGATTTCTTACGCCATCGATCGCAGAATGTAAACCCTAAGACTCATTCAAATACAACCCTAAGAAATTAATTCCGTCTGCCCAATATATCATTGTGCGGAAAAAAAGTTTATCGTCTTTGTGAAGCAAACTTTAAATAACGAATTTCCCTCTTTTTCTTATATATTTATCAAAAGAAAAAAAAAACAGTTTTTTAGGCTTTCTGGTAACCTATTTACATGTAATGTGCAAAAGTCATTCCATGGGTAATATTTGAAAGCGTAATAGATATTTCACTACATGTAAAAATAATTTTAACTTCAATTTTAAGATTCGAATTCTATCTTAAGAATTTCCGACATGGATCTTATTCAGTGGCGTCTCGGTGAGGCGAAGGCCGAGCGCATAACATATATGTTATGAAACATAACTAAAACCGAATTTTGTAGAGAAGCGATTTGATGTACAGTAGTGGCCCAAATTGTGGAAACTTTTTGGAAATAGTGTATTTTTGAGGTTTGATGGCTCATAACATCACTTTTGTTTGGTGTAATACCATAAAATTATATATCAATGGAAAGATAATTTCTGAAGAATGCAATGCAATAAATTTTATGAAGGATTTTGCATTAGAACAACAGTTATAAAGAAAAGTGAAACACATAGAAGCAATGAGATACAAATATTCTCACCATGTCAGTTAATACTTAGTTGGTTAACCTTTAGATTTAATTACGGTCTTAAAACGCCTTCCCTTGGAGTGAACTGAGTTTTTAGTTCTGCAGCTGTTATAATGTAAAACCAAGATAGTATTATTGCTTCTATTAATTGGGTTTCATTGCTGGGTTGCTTCTGACTAACAAGTTTCTTTAGTCGGCTCCATAGATGTTCGATAGGGTTAAGGTCTGGGCAATTCCTAGTCCATTCCAGCAGTGGAATGTGATTATCTTGAAACCTTTTTTTGCACACAGCAGCAACATGACATGGAGTTGAAGCCTGTTGAAATAAATGCTTCATTATCTTGGAAAAAATCACGTGCGGAAGGCTTCAGTTTGGGCTCAAGAATTGCATTAATGTATTTTTGGCCATTTATGTTCCCATTAATCACACAATTTCTGCCCACACATTTTGATGTCATACAACCCCAGATCATAACAATAACTTGGTGTTTCACGGTACTTGTAATGCAATCAGGATGCAAACCTTCTCCGATTCTTCTCCTTTCGCATTTTATGTCATCACTACCAAACAGGGAAATTTTGGTCTCATCACTCAAAACAATACTGTCACATTGTTCCGCTGTGCAGTTAACATGGCTTTTAGCCCAGTTTAATATTTTAAACATTTGTTTGAGAGATAAAAATGGCTTTTTTGTGGAATTCTAGCTTTTAGACCAAATTCCTGCAATCTGCGCCGAACAGTACTTGCAGACAACTTCACATTGCATTGCGCCATTTCATCTTTTCTGCACCCAGATGATTTTCGTCTGTCACCTATACACAGTCGTTTAATCCTTCTATAATCACTTGCTGTTTTGCACCTTTCTCTGCCTTTACCAGTCTGATTTGTAGTGACTGTGTCTCCTTATACCTCTTCAAAAAATTAGAAATGCCACCTTTGGTTAAGTTTCCACCAATTTGTCTTCTAATTTCTTCATAATTGAAGCCTTGTTCACTTAATAGTACTATTTTACGTCGCTTTCTGGGTGACCAGTCAACTCTTTGAGCCTTTTATTTAATTTTATTACGTTTTACACGCTCACTAAATGTAAGAACACAAAAGAACCAACCAACTTGATAGCAATCACATAACACACTGGCAAATATCCTCCTCTTAGCTCCAATACATGCCATCAATAGCTGAATCGTATTGTGACCTGACTGGCTCATTGCGAAAACAAGATGACACCTTATTGGCTCTCTAAACACTCATGCGCATTGGCTACATTCAAATGAAAGAAAGCTATTTCATATCAACCTAGGCAAGTTGTGGTTCCTTTTTCTGGTTATTTGGCGATAACTTTTCATAGAATACAGATAGTTGAACAAACGTTGTTGCATTACATTCTTGATGAAATTATCTTTCCATTGATATATAATTTTATGATATTACTCCCAAAAACAGTGGTGTTATGAGCGATCAACCTCAAAAATACATTTTTTCCAAAAGGTCTCCACAATTTTGGCCTCTACTGCATAATCTCTGTTTGCCCCCCCCCCCCCGAAACCTGAGCAATGGGCGCCCATATTTTCAACCGTAGCATACTCACCGCGTACCATTGATGTTATTCTGATTACAGGTAGACCAATAGAAGGCAGCAAGTGATCGTTTCTGTTCGTTTGCGCTTAGTACGTTGGCACGCTTAGTAGCAGTTTCTTCTAGTGTATTTTTGAACATGCGTTTCGCAGTAGGACACAGTAGGCTCTTTATTTGTTTTGGGAGCCTTTTTACTGTGCTCTAAGATGTGAAATTGGAAGAGAGTTTTCGATGAAATTGTTCTGTCTGGAATATTTATTCCAACAGAATTGTCATATTTCCTCGGAACACTGCATTCATGTGTCGACTGTTCTTCACCGGAAATTAATCAAGTAATTTTAAATGTACGTAATCAATTGATTTATTCTGCTAAATAGACGCTCACCCATTCATAAGGAAACAAAACATTTCCGTCATAATAAATGTTTTGGAGAGTAGGGACACAATTAGCATTGTTCAGGGTTCTTTTAGTTGCACTCAAAAATAATCAAGAAATGCGTTTATTTAACTCGCTGGAAGTATCTTCCCAAGAGGTCGGTAGATGGCAGCAAACTACCGAAGAAGCATAAGACTCAGGGAGCCAGCCACATTTGGAAGTATAACCCATATCTCATTCTTGAATCTGTAGACAGGTGAGATCCAATACAGTCTCCAGAAGAATAAATTTATGCTACAAAAAAAAGTTGTGGAGTTTTGTGTTTAGGAAGCAGTCTTCGCACCAAGTGATAAAGGCTTCAATTGTAGATCTTCTTTTACTCGAACTATAAACTATACACCGTGCGAATACATGTCAAGAGCAGACAGATGCCAAATTAAATTATGTAAATAGACATGCCTCAGAAAACTTGAAAATTGAATCGTTCTAGAACAGGAATTGAACCCGCATCTCGTGATTTACGTTCGAGAATGTTGCCCTTATACCACCTGAAACTTTTACATAATTTGGCATCCATCTGCCCGTAACATCTGTTTGACTGTCATTTATTTCTGCAGAGTTATTTTTTCAGGGGATACGCTTTCTTTTCGCGTGCCGCTAATATGAAGGATCATTTTCACAATGCAGTTCGAACACAGTTGTACCTTACCTTTTCAAGACGTCTTAGTGAGCAAATGGCATGACAACCGCCTTTGTACGGAAGTCTATTATAAACCCATCTGCGTTGCCAACCTGATGCTCCGAAGTTCATTCTGCCCTGGTGATTACCAAACAGCCTTTTTTTTTTTGATTGGAGGTTTAACGACCATCGTGAGCAACTGAATGGGCTACAAGCAGACGTCCGTCCCTAGTTTAGGGTCATTGGTTCCAGGGAAGGGAGAGAACCAGTGCCGTAAGACAAACACTACATCCATGCCTCACCGGGAGTCGAACTCGGACACCTTACGGGCGAATGATCAGAGGCCATCGCTTAGACCACTGCGCCACCGGGGCGGCCCAGACAGCCTTCTCTCGTTCTTAGATTAGAAAAGCCTTCGCCGTTTCCTCCGATGTTCGTTCTACATAATCCTAACTAAAAACATCGTCAAACTGGCCACTGAGACAGGATATCCATCGAACCAGATGCCTAGATATATCAAACAAGTTAATAAAATCATGCAATGGATTGTTTATGGTACACTTTCCAACATACCAGAAATCATTAATTAAGTTATTACTCCGGTTATGAGGAGAGTGGCTGTAGAATAAATCTCACTCCTATGCTCTGACCTTTAATACCATTTTGATGATATTCAACAGAACCGGTTAAGCATACTTCCGGAACAACATGATAAAGTTTGTCTCAATCGAAGCATTTTTGCGTAAGTCTTGAAGAATAAAGTTGATGGAATGGATCCCGCTCCTGTGTCCTGACCTTTGACCCCATGTTCCCATTTTCAACAGGGTTCGTTCCCAGGGGGTCCTCTACCACATACTAACATTTCATCGAAATCGAACAATTTTTACGTACGTTATGGCGCATAAGGGCAATGGAATGGATCCCGCTCCTATGTGCTGAACTTTGACTCTATTTCGCCCATTTTCAGTAGGGTTCTTACAGGTGGTCCCCTACCACATACTAACATGTCATCGAAATCGAACCATTTTTACGCGAGCTATCATGCAAACAGGCTACAAAGCTGGAGCATATACGCTCTTCTACCTACGTTTGAAAGGAGTAAAAAAGTCAGAAAAAGCCGTGTTAATCTTTCTATGTCGCAACTTCTGTACTTGGGTTTTATTCCCTAAAAACCAAATGCTTTCTATTACACAGAAACTCGCTTAAGACGAAGAACTTCGGTGTCGGCATAAGGTCCCTGCCATCTTTATATAAGCTCCTTAAAAGAAATATTGACAAGCCTCCTCTTCACAATGAGGACGGTGTTAATGCTATCCCACTACAATATCCAGACGGCTTCAGGCAATACTACATCGGGATGACCAAACATTTCTTTGGTTATTTTAATCAACTAACATAAAAGCGATACAAAAGACGGAAAAATAACCACTGCCCTATCAAAATAAGACAAGTTCTAATCCGCTGATCCTCTGTGGACTGTTGTGAAGAAATAGGCTTAATACTCCACACCCAAATCTACTGTCATTTGCGAAACCTCGATCAGCATAGGAGCTTGCAGTGATAGCGTCTCTGTGGAGTTCCCACGTATTTGGAATCAATTAATCAAATAATGATACGTTTACCGCCAAGGATCTGCGTGACCAACCAACGTGACCTCGTTTCTTCGAATGAATGAGCACAGTTGCGCGTATACATTTATTGTCTAGTCAAGTTTCCGCGTTCAAATGGTTGAAGTGTCCTATTATTCAGTTTGCAGTTAGCTGCTTACCTTCTTTGAAAAAGCCATCTGTTTTATGTGCAAAAGCTTGCAAGCTTTGATTTCTACTCTACGCCAAGAAATTTTGATTCCTAGTGTAGTTATAATATTTTTAGATAATATATATTCTTCGATTTCCAGGACGATGAAATTTTGAAGTTTTGTGAGAAATGTCTAATCGTATATGCGTTGCATCGAATACCCATGTTACGCCACTGGGTTATCTGTTCGCTGCCCTCTCACATTTCCTCCCGCCCTAGAAGTGAACATTGTGTCGTTATAGTCTCCATTTTTATTTCTCTAAAGTTTCCCACCTTGTGACCCACTAGGGTGGTGGTACATGTACTTGGAGTACCACATTTTCCAAAATCGAAAATAAAAGCTGAAAATGAATGAAATACGGGATTACACCATTGTACAATACAAATTTTGAAGTTGTGAGTCTGTTTGTTGTTTTAAATATAATATGACATGGATGTAATGTGTAACATCCATGTCATATTTACACGAATAAACAGAATCACAACTTCAAAATTTGCATTCTACAATGGTGTAATCCTGTATTTCATTGATTAATATCTGCTCCTCTGGGCAATCACGGGAATAAATTCTAAATCTCCAGATTCAAATTAATCAGAAGCTTGCAACTTGGTCGTTAAGGGTGGTGTAGTGTTTAGCATACTCGATCGATATCTGGGAAACACGAGTTCAATTCCCTCTCCAGGACGATGAAATTTTCAAGTTTTCGGATATTATCTGACTTAACATCGATGTCATATTTACACCAATAAATGGATTCACAACTTCAAAATTTGTGTTAGAGGCTGCCAAATGTTTGCAAACCCAAAAGGAATATTTATTACAATACCGGAAGTGGTTTTTCGCTCTCCGAAGTGGCCTCTAGAAGCGATTGGAAAAGTACCACTTGAGGTGGTGTATGAAATTCTCTTTTGGGGTTACAAACTTTTACAGTGATTATATGCCATGTGCAAAAGAACCTTGATGTTCTGCCTCTGATAATAATTGATGAATAAACTTAGATGGTACATTAACCCTTGCAAAAGATACAGAGGTTTTATGAACGACGTTTGAAACTGAGAAAAACATCTTTTCTACCTAAAGTAAATGAAATGTGTTTTGTTGCTAACAACACCAACACACCTGCTCCACATCGTCATATGTGTAAGACATGACTTTAGTTCCACCAGTGTTTCACTCAGTCCCCGATGCCCACACCACTGTTCCACAGACACCAACACTAAAATTCCCAAATCGCAGGTGATGCAGAGGGACTCCGACTAACCCCTCTCGAAATGACGGCGGAATCACCTTGTACGGCGATAATGTAAATGCTGATGATCTCGTGTACATATAAATAGGAGGAGAACCATCCTTCAGAAGTGACTGAGTGGTATTGTCACTAGTAAAGTGATCCCACCAGCATAGGCGGCAGGTCGGATGTCAACACCTTACTACTACTGTGACGCCTCCACCCTGCAACCTATCCGCACCGAACGGGCACACACCAAACACAACACAACCTTCTTCTCCAGCAAAAACCCAACCACTCAACCAGAACACACAATAAATGCATGCATCAAAACTAGCACCACATCGAATTACACCCAGTCCGCTGCAACCCTGAATTCAAAGGTATCTTCAAGACTGCACACCCCAGGATCACGTTCATAACGCGAACATGATACGATGTTTACGCCCAGAGCCTTATACTATTCACAAAAATGTTACCTGTAGATTTTTATTGGTGCTACTCCGCACGTGTACTGGTACGGAGTGATTTTAATACTAATCATTGAGTTCTTAACGTTTGCTTATATAACTTCTGTTTATTATTATACTCGATTTCTTTATTTAAATAGTGCAAGAAAAGTTCCAAAAACTGCAGTTGAGTTCACATCTTTTATAGTGTTCGTAATGTAATTTCAATTAATCCGTGACATCTATCACCGTGCAACCGATGATTATGGAAAGAATTTCATCGAACTTATAAACGCAGAAAAATGTTCCTTATTTCATTACTGCATGTTTGTGACTGTTCCAATGAAACACTTTCCCACTAAGAACATTAAACTAGTAACAGTATAGTATTTGAACATACTGAGGACTGAACTACTCTTGTAGAGTAGATGAATGTTGGTCAGTTGCACTGAAGAAATTCCGAGAAGAGTCAGTTGCACTCATAGCCTCTCCCGGTTCATGGGCTACGTGCACTGAAAACACACCCAACCCCACCCCCCACACCTTCTCCTTGGTCAGAGAATACTTTATTCCAACACTTCCTCAAGGTATTTTCGCTTTTGAAAAACTTGCGATTATACAACCGTACGTATGTGTAAGTACGTACATATACTTATAACATTAATTTCCGATATATATATACACTTAAGTGCCAGAAAAACTGGTACACCAGTCTAATACTTGGTAGGTTCCTCACAGGAGCGCACGACTGCAGAAATACAACGGGGCATGGACTCCACAAGCTTCTGGAAATATGCTGCAGGCAATGCACACCATACTTCCTGCAGAGCGTTCCACAATGCGGGTATATTCCGAGGTCTTTGATTCCTGTGTTCGATAGCACGTTGCATGGCATCCCAAATGTGTTGTATCACGTTCAGATCTGGGGGCTCTTATCTGTATCACGTTCAGGTCGTGCATCCATCAAGGGGACTCCAGTGGGTGTCGGCTCGCAAACCCCAAATCGTGCAGGGTACGTTACACAGTCCGAACGCTGATGCTTGTTGAGGCTTATGCATTAAATTCCGATGATACCTGCGAGAGTGTTGCACGGCGTTTGCGCAAGACCACTCTTGACAGCCGACAATGGTCCCGTTCACCCAATGTCTTTTTACGGCCACACTCTTATCGTAGGTTGGAGGTTTTGCCGGAACTCTTGTAGTCACGGTACACCCTTGCAATGGTCGTCCGTGAAAATCCGAACTTCGTTTCTACCTCCGAAATACTATGGCCCATCTCACGAGCGCCAACTATGACACCACGTTGAAAATCACTTAAATCGTTGTTACTTGTCATTCTCATGCCAAAAACAGCTCTGACAGCTGGCGACGATGTCTATTGTTTTATATACGCACTGGCGGATGCAACCGAGCACGCTCATAGGTGACGTTGCTATGTGCTTTGCATAAGCTCGTCTGTACCAGTTTTTCTGGCACTTCAGTGTATACATATTTTAGTTTTCTCATTTCTCCTTTTAATTTTGTTTATTTCTTCTCTAACCAGTTTTAATTGCCGTTCCGAAAATAGTTTGTTGCTTTTCGCTCAACACTATTTGACAAGATTTGGCAGGACAGCAGTTTTGGTGGATCAGTGTTGTAGCTCGAATCAGATTGTAAAATAAACAAAGAAGCAGTGTCCATGTACGAATTTGCCAAAGATTTGCGTACTGACAAAAGCTACCTCTAACTTATCCCTAATTGACGATCTTTGTAGAATTTGTGTCTTGAATGTATCAACAGTTTTTTTCTTTCCTTTTTTGCTGTACCTGTGTAAAAGAATGATGCAATGATAGGGCTGTTCTGCAATTAATCGGTGGACCTTTCCTGTTATCTGACCGCCAATATTTGCTGTTGCTGATTGATATTATAATGACAGTTTATACACTGAGTGGCCACTCTATTATGACCACCCCCTCAGTACTTCAATGGTTCACCTTTTGCCTTTAATACTGCGTCGATTCTTCGTGGCATGGACTACACGAGATGTCGATAGGAGGTTTGTGGAATCTGAGACCATGCTTCATGAATAGCACTTTCCAGGAGTGTGAGATTGTAGGGTTGTGGATCCAGCTGTCTGGTGGCTCGTTCAACTTCATCTTACCAATTATCCATGGGGTTGAGATCTGGAGATTGTGGGGGCCAGCTAAGCAAAGTAAACTCTTCGGCATGTTCCTGAAACCAATCCTGTAGAATACGAGCACTATGGCAGGACGCATTATCTTGTTGAATGCAGTCATCCCTATTGGGAAAAACCATCCACATGACAGGATGCACTTGGTCAGCAACGATGTTTAGATATGATATGCCAGTCAGACGCTGATCAACCCGAATTAAAGGGCCCAAAGCATGCTACGAAAACATTCCTCAAACCATAGCGTTGCCTCCACCAGCTTGAGGGTTGTTACAATGCATTTGGGGTCCACGCTTTCGCGCTGTTTCCGCAAAATTCTCACTCGGCCATCGGCATGGTGCAACTGAAAACGTGATTTTTCGGACCACATAATTTGTTTCCAATTATCGACTGTTCAATCCTTGTGCTCCTGTGGTAACTGGAGACGTTTTCCTTTGTTAACTGCAGACAGCAAACGTGTTCGAATAGGCCTTCGGCTGTCATATCCCATCCGATGCAATGTACGGCGAACAGTGCATGCAGAGATCATTTGAGGGAGTCATTGATTAAGATGGTCTGTAACTTGCTGCACTGTTGCCCTTCTGTTATCTTTTACCCGTTTGGACACTCTCCGTTCCGCCCGATCAGTCACTAGTCGATGACGTCCACACGTTGCACCTAGAGACCCAGTATTTTTGGCTGACAGTCCAGTCTTTAAAAACTTTAACAACAGCTGCTCTGGAACATCTCACGAATGCGGCGGTTTCGGTGATACTCGCTCCATGGCTCTGAGCTCCTACAATCATCATACGTTGAAAGTCCGCCAAATCGCTTTTTTTACCCATCTCGTCACCCAAAAGTCACTTCTACTACTGTCATAAGCACTAAACTTTATCTTTTTATACTAGCCTCCCCCTCGGGTGGCAACAGCATGCAGCCATAGCTAATTTGCTTAAAACTGTCAGGTGGTCATAATAAAGTGGCCATTCAGTGTATAGCAAATACCTACTTCTCCACTTTTTAATGGAAAAAAATATACTTAAAGATATATTTAAGAAAAAGGAGTTATGCAGTATAAAAAGGCCAATAACAACACATTAGGTAGCAATGTCATTCTGGAGGCCAATATGCTACAATCTTTTCCATAATTTTTTTAAATAGTTCTTTGTCCGTATTGAACCTTTCCCGACCCATAAATTTACATATGTACGCATCCATCATTCCCTTTTGAGTGCCCCACCTGGTATTGTTGTTAACTTTCGCTTTTCCCCACATGGGATCCAGTAAGTGATTTTTGGCACCTGTATTCAGATTTATGAAGTTCAGTGAATGATTCATCTGCGAATGTAAAACCTTCATCGGATAGATGGTTGCACACTCGCTATTCGTAAGATGTTATCATATTCCCAGGACGCATGTGCTGCTTGATAATGGGTATTAAAACACGGATACTTTGCTGTGGAACATCGATAAAGAAGCACTCACGAGTTTCCCTGCGAATTCCTCGGAAAACCCATTGTTCTAACAATACACGGCCAACATTTATTTCCTTTTTAGAACATAAACGTTCATCTAATTCTCCTGGTAGTCCTGGTCCTCCTATCAATGAAGGTTTCCTTCGAAAACTTGCTACGAAAACGTTTCTCGTGTAGTTATTCCAGTCCACAAAAGTGTTCTTATTTATACATAGTTCATTCTCACAAAAGGAAATTGTTGTATACTCGTAACTCTAAGAATGCACGAAAAACATATTAAAGTCTGATTTAAAAGCTGTAAAACACATGTTAGAACCTAAAGGTGTTTCTTCTGGGCTCCTTTGCTTATAAAATTGCCATCTCTCTCTTCCATTGAAGTGCCAATGTTTTCTGATGACCTAAAGAGCAATTTCTTTAAGCATGTACAATTCCTTTGTCTTGAAGAAATCGTATGGACGATTTTCGGCCTTTAACCGGTGTCGATAAATCAAATAATTTCATTACGAAGATGGGTTATAGAAACCATACTGAACGAACAATAATCACAACCTCAATACACAAGGTAATTTCCTTCGTTCTTTCCGAACCTTTCTTTAGCTAGGAAACTCCCAAGCTGAAGCAAGGTTCACCACAGACTGAAACACCTAGACGGTATTAGCTCTCCGGTGCGGGTGGTATGCATATAGTAGTAGATCCGGATCACTGCACATCTCCTTTCGAGTGCTGCGTGATCTGCTGCTAAGAGATATCCTTGACAAAATGGATATTTCATATGAGATGATTTACCTCACCGTGGTTCCAGGACCAAAATATGAAACCCTGAATTCTTTTGGAACATTTAGCAATTAAAGAAAAGAAATCTCATTAGTCCAGATAAGGGCGAGAATGAAGACCGGAGAGTCATATTTGTAGCATTTCTCTCCGGAGAGTGTTTCCTTAAAAGAAAAATCGTAGAGCATTTGTTTTCTTGTTTTTTTTTGTTGATTTTTTGCTTCTAAAGTACGCACATTTTAATTCTTGAATCCGTTGTCTATTCTGTACTCATTAAACTTCCAGCTACAAAAGTGTATATGTTTTTACACTAATATTTCTAAAATTCTTGCCATTTGTTGCACTGGTGTACCAAAAAACACGAAACCTCGAATGTGAGGCTAAATCAATGCAAAGAACAGCAAAATTTTATTTTAAGGATACATCGAGTAAACGAGTCAAATCTCCTAGTCATATGCAATATTCTCTTAAATGCGTAAACACACATTACGTATTTCCCATTCTTTGTGTCTCTTCAATATTTAACGGAAGAACAAAATTTTAAAAATACGATAGGTCTGAAATTCAGCTTCCGAAGCCTAGCAAAAGGCGACTCAGTATTTCTAAAGCACCCACAAGAATCAAGTAAGCAATTAGTCTGCATTTATTATAGTTTATTTTACTAGTAAAAAAGTGCTGACTGATGATTGACACTTTATCCTTTGGGTAAAATAGGAACAACAATATCTTTTTTTTTTTTTTTTTTTTTTGCGTTTCAGGATACAGGCACTTTGGTATTAGGTGCTTTGTTATACAAATTTGTTTAAAGAAAGAAAATGCTCCATCAGACAGTAGAAAATATGCGCAACTGCTGATTAAAATTTATTTCAACAAAATCGCATCTGATTCTCTTGTACACATATTGTGAAAACCGAATGCAGAGCGACAACCAAAGTAGAAAAAAAATTCAACCCTATAACACCTTTTAATAATTTTGTTTTTGTTTTTTCTTCAGTGATATGTTATAGTTAACGCTAGTGAGTTCACTTAAATGCGTTTCTTATTTTACTCAATTTCGTTTCAAAGATATGAATAAGGTTTAAACCCGGGAGAAAATAATCGGATGTTTCTTTTACCTTGCAGATATAAATATATTTGTATTTTTTACCTTGCAGATATAAATATATTTATATCTTTTACCATGCAGATATAATAATATATATACAAGATATAAATAAATATATATGTGTTCAATATGGCAGATGAAGAGTTGTCCCTTAATAAGTAATTACCAGTATTTATCTTATGCCTACTTATCACACTGCATTATATGTTTGTTTGTTTTATAATTAAAATACCACGGTTCGAGAACATTGTTCAGTAAATTGTTTACATCCCAAGTACCATATGTACAAACTTTTTATCACTGGGTGATGACGCAGCAGTCACCCATTACATCGAATCATAAGTTTGCAGTATTGACTTTCCTGATCAGTGTAATGTGTGAGATGCTTTGCCGGTATTGAAAACATAACGCGGTTTTTGAAATTTTACTAGATTTATCAGAATTTCGGATTGTTATTTAGAGGAGCGTAGACAGGAGTGTATGGAATAACGCGAAGGAACCCAAATGTCTTCCAAAGAATCGTTCATAAGTATAAAAAATTGATCCACTTGATCCTGGACAAAGAGCACAAGACAGAAGTTTAATCAATATCAAAATCAATTATTCGAAACCTGTACTACGGATCACACGAGAGATTGGTTGTCCCTGCAAGTTGTCCGACAGGGAGTAGAAATACATCTCTCACCATTTTCAAGAAATATATTTTGTGATTTCTGGATGTAGCACCTCCTCCCCAATTTACAAACGACTACTATAAAAATTGTGTCTTCGAGAAAACGTCTTTTAATTTATTAAAACTCTATGTGCATTAAAATAAAAAAAGTGTTCTTTTTTGTTTTTCAATGTTATTAATATATATATTATAATTATTTGAACAATTATAGAAAAATTTAAAATAGAGTAATAATTTGAAAGTTTGAAAACATGCAAACATGCATCCTTAACTCTTAGTAAATATTTCTTTCAACTCTTCCTACGTAATGCTGTTTTTTTAACAACACCTAAACAATAAGGTTTGGAATACTTCCTGTCTCTTTTATGCTACCCTCCCATCCCTTGTGTTTCATCTTAAATATGACCTCATTAGAATATGATTGTTATGTTGTACCACATAGGCTTTTAAAAAAAACAGAGGGAAGAAAGGTGTCTTCAGCTTCGTAGAACGATATTGGTGACAAAAAAAGAAGGAGGCGGGGTGATTAAAGTCAATAATAAAAGTAAGTCGTCAAACACATAGGTACAAAAGATAAAAGCTAATCTATCTGATAGTCCGTTTATGATATATCCAAATGATTTAATGTGAGAGGAAAACCTACCTATATATTTCTTATAGTCTGCTTAGAGCAATTATATGTGTAACAAAAGGACACTGGGAACAAAGCAGACGGAAAATTATAGCTTCCATGATTCTCCGTTTAAAGCTCATAAATAATTTTCCAGTTCATCTGACAGACGGAGCACATTGCCTTTACTGATTTCTAGGAATCTACGTCGGACAGGTGAAATGCTGTTGCTACCTTTCAAAGGAACAAGTAAGTCCTACGACATTCAAAATAATATTATTGAACTACATTCTACTGTGTAACTTTGATGGCATTTCAGTTGGAAATTTCACCCATAAAATACTTACATATCAAAGCTCTGAAATACCACAAGTTATTTTCTTCCACTGTAGAAAATTTTTTGGAATAACACTGAAACTGCTTGGGAGGGTTTCTATTATTATGCTTGTAGGTTTAATAACGTGCAAACACATGATTTATGCAGCAGATAAACAGAAATATTGGGGACGTTTGTATAAAAATAATTCATTAATAACGATTGCGTGTTCAGTATTTTTAAATTCACTAGTCTCTGATCTGTGCGTTTTTGATCTCTCAAGGCAAAAGATTTACCTGTATGTGAAAATCAAGCTAATTACCGTATTTGGACGAACATTACGAATTATACCTCCACAGTTTTGTTAATTCATTTGCATGAAAACGCAGAAATGTAGACCCAGTTTTGCAAAACACAAATACTTATACATTTTGTTCTTCAGTGTGATATTTAACAGATAGCTTCTATTTCCTGGTTCCATTTCTTATCCGGCAATCTATCATAGATCGTAGTGTGCCATTCGAATATCATTCAAGTATTTTCTTTAATTTTATTTTACGAGATAATGGTAAATACTTGTGGAAGATTTTTAAGAAGCGGGGTGTGGTTAATCCTTGGTTTCGCATTTAATTCTTCCGTTTCTCTCCTTTTATAGTTTTTATTCATTTTCTAAAAGTGAGTGATTCTCGTTTTTCTCCTCCACATTTTCGGAAGATTTTCTTCAATTAAGTGAACGATGTTTCTCTGCAAAGGCACATTGAAATATCAGCAAGGCAGAAAAAACCACCAATACTGCTGGAAAACCACTCCTCCTCAATTGTTTAAAATTATTACACATATTTGTTACACACATGCAATTAGAACTGCAGTAGAACTTCACATGGTCCTCTGGAAAAGCAACCTTACAAGAAATTGTATTATTAATGTTGAAAAAATACGGTGGTGGAATCTCATTGGCGTTTATAACCAAGTGGTTAATACTATCGAGCCCACGGAAATAAGTAATGTTACAAGAAAAAATACGCTGCTTTCGACTTCAACATGAATTGAGAGGTCGTTGCTAAAATATTTCCAGAGGGTTTATTATGAGAATTCCATGCATGGTTATAATCAAGTGGTTAGTAATATCGATTCCATGGGAATAAGGAATCTTGTATGTTAGTACGATACCTTCGACCTGGTGAGAGTTCTTCAACTCTTCCCTGGAACCAGTGGCACTATATTAGTGACGGGCTACTGCTTATAGACCACTGAGGTGCCTAATGTGGTCTTTAAACCTCCAATAACAAAAAGGAATATCACGAGAATGTAAATATCTGCAGTTCCTATACCATTTCCTAGCGGATAAATAAATAGTGCAGCACACCATATCTGTTCACATAATTAAGTCAATCGTGTAGCTATTATCGACGAGCAAAGTAGAAAAATGAAGTTTTGCACATTCCTTTTCAGAAAAGAATTATTCATAATTTCCCGTATGATACGTTGCTAGATCATTTGAATCAAGTTCCACATTCCTTAAAGACATGTGCAGCGTTCCGTAGCACACGTATAGTATTTACTACAACTTCTCTGTCGTTCTTCTAAGTTACGATCACACATTTTTCTGGTAAGTTTTGTACATAAGAGTTCCATTTTACGCTTTCAAAAATACATATAATTCTGCAGTCCCAACAATTTTGAAGTGGTCACATTATTTACATTTTTTTATTTGTAAAATAATTATTATTAACAATATTCATTTTGTTTTCCCTTGGTGGCGCAAAACAAACTTTTTAGTTTTGCCTTTAGTTAGGCTTGTTTGATTTAGGAAATGACTACCTATGTTCAATCATGACTCCCGTTGGTGACAGGGTTTTTTACGAGTAAATTTAACTGGCAAGAGAGGTAAAAGCTCGAAGCAGCGGAGAGTCGACGTGTCAGCAAATCAATTCTTCCTATGATGATTATATTAAAACGACAGATCTAGAAGAAAAATGCTAAGTAGAATGTTCTCAGATATTTATAATTTCAAATTGAATTAATACAACGTTTAAAGTGATTTGTGTTTCCCTATTTCATGAAAGAATAATTGTTTCAGACAAATTCAATTTTGACACATAAAAATGAAGAAATTAATTTTCTGTTGAACACATCCCTATTTCCGTACTTGATAGTTCACTAAAAATATATATCTGTAAAAATTAAGCACAGGTATATTTATGAAGACGACGTCATTTCGTTCAAAAGATAACAAAGGAAAAAAACATAAATTATTTAGGTTTATTTTCTTTACAATTTTAATAGTATATCTGTAAGCTATTAAAATATACAAAAATAAATGATACCTTTTTCTCCGTATAGCTTCTATTGGAAAGCTGTATGGAGAAATGGTTTATAATGGCTTTCCTCGTCGTCAAACGTCTAAGAATGTGCTGGATAGCATCAGACGATATGGCGGAAAATAAACCTTTAGTATTATTTTACAGTTATATTATTTGAAATGCCTTTACACATAACATTAATTCATCACCCTTCCTCCTTCAAACATCACATCAAATGATCGTGCGCTGCACTGGTAAAATCTGATCGACGCTTGTGATGGTAACTTCATCTGCAGCCCATCCGAAGGCTGACGTCGACTCCGACGTTTGACTAGCTGCACGACGCGATTCTCCGCCTGGGTTTTACAGTGGCAAAGTACCAGCGGTGTCACACATTTAAGAATTATTTTCTGAACGCGCACGCGAAAGCCTAAGTTTTTTTTTCTTCATTTGTTAGATTAAACTTTCCCTAAGAAACGAAGGCAATTACGACTTTCTAAGTGCTGTACTACATTGCTTTATTTTCGTTTTAAAAATGGCTTTCTCTTTGCACGTAACGCAAAAACTGAAGAATATTGAAATTCGTGCATGGAGCCAGACAATTGCTTGGGAGCAATTACAAAGGATTTGTGATTTGGCAGCTACTTTTGATCCAAACAACGGAGGTATTTGCGTTTTGACGCGATTAAGGCAAGCCATGCACTAACATTCGAAAAGTAATATCTTCTAATCTATGGAAAATAAAAAAAATGAAACGTTCAGGATTTTCAAGAATTGGGGTAATTTACTCATGAAAAATGATGAGAAGTTCAGGATTTTCAAGAATTCGGGTAATTTATTTACCAAAAAAGAAAAAAAAAGAGAAGTTCGGGATTTTCAAGAATTGGGGTAATTTATTCACGAAAAAAAAAAGGAAATAGTGTGGTGGACAGCATCTGTCGATTTGGCGTAGAAAAAACACAGTAAAATAGTAACTGAAGTGCTAGTAAAATTTGCCTATCAAAAGGCTTTTGGATAACTCTTTTCTTGCAAGGGGTACTCTTGGAGTTAACTTTAAATTCAAAAATTAACATAAATCAATATTCCAATAACAATCTGAAACCTAATTCTTTGAAAAATATCAATCTGTGATCTTATAGAGGCCAGGTGAGCGGATGCAACCAACCTGTCTGCGGCCGAGACACACTGGACCTACACCTGGAGTTATGGTCTGGGGAGCAATTTCCTATGACAGCAGGAGCACTCTCGTGGTTATCCCACGCACCCTGACGGTACAGTTGGACGTCGGTCTAGTGACTCAACCTGTTCTGCTGCGATTCATGAACAGCATTTCAGGGGTGTTTTCCAACAGGATAACGCTCGCCCGCATTCCGCTGTTGTAACCCAACATGCTCTACAGAGTGTCGACATGTTGCCGTGGCCTTCTAGATCACCAGATCTTTCACCAATCGAGCACGCATGGGACATCATTGGACGACAACTCCAACGTCACCCCCAACCAGCATTAATCGTCCCTGTATTGACCGACCAAGTGCAACAGGCATGGAACTCCATCCCACAAACTTACATCCAGCACCTGTACGACACAATGCATGAACGTTTGTGTGCTTGCATTCAACATTCTGGCGGCTACACCGGCTATAAATGTACCAGCATTTCACATTTAAAATGGCTCTTCTCGCGCTTACAATAAGCTGCAATCTTGAAACCTTAATCGATTAAATATGTTACCTATACAAATGTATTGCCGCCATTTCATTCCTCTACAACTATTTTTTCGTGGTGTTGGAATTTTTTTCTGTCAGTGTATATACCAGAAATCATAGCACCTTCTTCTGCAAGCCCAGCTGTACATAAATTAGCCTCATTTCGACATAAAGCAATAAGAGCCATGGTACTGAGCTCAGATCAACCGACGCAATATCTTGAAATTGGATCTTTGAAATCTTTGGCGTCTGTAGCAGGATTTCATAATTGTATAATTGAGCGCATTATCAAGGGAGCAGGTATTCCATTTAATAAGAGAAGTGTGTATACAATTATCTGTAAATTCAAATACATAGATGCATGCTTTACGTCCCAGGCTTCACCTTTTCCCAATAAAATGCCTTGATAAAAAATGATTAGGCATTGGAATAAAAACACCTAAATCGATTTCCACCAGGCTAACAAGAAATAAGCAATATGGCACGAACCTAAGAGATGCAGAAATTTATGCTATCCCCTTGCAATCCCCAGATGGCTCCAGGAAAAGGTTCATAGGGATAACTAATTGCTCCCTCAAATTGAGACTGCCAGAATATAAACGTGTTGTCAAACTAGTAAAGCTTACCACAGCTCCAGCAAGAGAAGTCAGGAACAATGTATCTGAATCTGACTTTAAAGAAATTCGAAAAAATAGCTCCTTACAGAACTCCCAGGGCCACAGCAATACCGGAATCAGTAGAAATAATAACCAGCACGAGCACGGATGCCTGCGATGAAGAAACAAGCTGAGCTCTCTTATATCTGGCGAATGCTACTAAAAAAAACGTCATCACACATGCTAGCGTAAAGGTTCTACATGAAACATACCTGCCATGCTTAATGACTTCACATGACACGGCATAAGCGTCAATCAAACTTGATTATATGTTAAGTTTAAGTCTGATTAACTCAGAATTTCTTCACTTCCTGTTGTTTACGTGGTTTATCTTAGTTATGCTTGATGAGGCCACCCGTGAATGGTGAAAGCTTGCTGTGTGTTTCCTTTATTATTCTACACCATTAAAACAGATTTAGAATTCACGTTAGAATCATTTTGGTGTAATCTACCCGTTTCCTAAATTGCTTTACAGATGTAAAAAGCTATCGTTGTGTTTCCATTGCAATTTTTTTCAACAGTTTTCAATTTTAATTCGCCTTTTGAGAGCGGTCGAGTCACATTGTTGTGACCACCTCCTACTTTGACGTCAACAGCGCGTAGCCAATGAAAGAAGGCAGGTGTCATGAGCTGGCTAGGAGGGCATATAAAGTGTGCTGTTGACATCCTGAAAACTCATCACTCGTTGCTCTCATGGATAAAACAAGCGATTTATCAGATTTGCAAAATAGGACGATTATCGGCTTTCGGAACAAGGGTGGCAGTATTTCTGAAACAGCGCAGTTTGTGAACAGTTCGCCTGCTGCTGTGGTTAAAGTGTATCGTGATTGGAGAAATGGCACCATTGCGAATAAGCGACTTAGAGATTTCGGAGCATCACGTGCCATTGATGTGAGAAGTGAAAGTCGGCTGTGAAGATGCGTGAGGGCCGATCGACACGCTACATTGGAGCAACTCGCTGGCCGAATGAACTAGAAGGTTACCAGAGATGTGTCTAAAAGGGTAGGTTAGCGAACCCTGCTGCCTATGGAGCTTCGATACCTACGGATGGTCAGTGCACCTATGCTAACGGAGGTGTATCAACAGAAAAGGCTAATATTTGCACGGCAATATCGGAATTGCACCTCCGCTGATTGGCAAAGTGTTGCCTTCTCCGATGAGTCACCTTTTCTGCTTCATCGAACGGATAGACCTTCGCGTATCAGGCGCGAAACATCAGCGAACAAACATTCTTGAACCATTGCCGGAAGATCACAAGCTGGTGACTGCAGGATTATGGTGTGAGGAATGTTTTCGTGGTATTCTCTGGGTCCACTAATACTTGTGGAAGGCACTATGGACCGAATTCGTTATGAATCCATTTTGCATAACACGCACACCAATACATGCGGATTGTATTCCATGTGGAGGACGGGATCTCCCAGCACGACAATGCGAGGTGTCACACAGCTTAAAATATCCGATAGTGGAATCGTGTTGTTCGCTCTATGAAAACTCCACCACCAACCCTCCAGCAGCTGTCAGATGCACTGCAGTCAGCATGGCTCCACATACCAGAGAACACTTACCAGCGCCTTGTTGAGTAATTTCTAGCCCCCCCCCAGCTTGTGTCCGCGCTGCACACGGCGGTTAATCTGGATATTAGCTGGTGGTCACAATAATGTGACTCCACCGTGTATAACTAACAGCCAATATAAAACTCGTCGATATGGTTCTTTGTGTTTCCAGTTTAATTGTGACCATATTTAGATTAGGGTAGGAGTATATATAGTCTTGTGTAGACAGGCTTGAGTATACGCATCTGCATTATGTATCATCTGCTCATAAACATACCCACCCTGCCTTCGCTGGGATAATTTAAGAGTTGGAAAAAAGCTAAATACTTCAATCATGATATTCTTCAAAAATGAACTGCGGATCCTTTTCCTCATTACCGCCTAATAAATCCTAAAATACAGTCCACCACACTTCAATATTCATTGTAGCACATAGCACTAAACCCTCTATGTCTAAATTAGTTGAAATAAGGTAATAGCTATTTTAGCTGGCAGCCAACAATTATAGTGGGATCTCCGGCAATTAATATTTTCAGTGCATGTGTGATTAATAGAAAGGGTTAAATGATAAGGTGAAAACGCTGTGTTTTGCACGATTAAAAAGAAGTCTGAAGAGGACAAATGTACTTCGTAAAATTACATTTAATGAACTATATACAAGGTTAAAAGGCACTCATAAGATCTTTGAGAATCCCCTGGAGTCCCTCATGAGATGAAAATGACCAAATAAGAAGTTCTCATGGCATATAAATAAGGTAGTTGTTGCCACGTAATTCAAATCACAGAAGCAAATAAAAAGTCAAGCAATTTACATACCGGAGGCCAGCACCAAACACAGGTAGGAGGTGACACACACTGTGCCAGACTTCAGGGTGGAGTGTAATTATCTTTACCTTTTACAGGTTAAATGGCTTTCCAGGCCTGGGAAACTTGAGTAGATGAGTCCTCGTTGCAACACATATTAAAAAATCTGTGGATGTACAGGCTCTCTGTAAAGCGGATTTGAGTCTTATCGGCTAGAGTTGTCAAAATCCTGGCTTCTTCCCAGCGTGGGTTGTAAGTTCCCGAAGTGACGAGGCGAGATAAAGCAGTAGATGAAGCATGCATTTTAATGTTATACTTATGTTCCGGAACATATAATTGATTTGCTGACACGTCGACTCTCCGCTGCTTCGAGCTTTTACCTCTTTTGCCAGTTAAAATTTACTCGTAAAAAACTCTGCAACCAATGGGAGTCGTGATTGAACATAGGTAGTCATTTTCTAAATCATGTAAGCATAACTAAAAAGAACATCCGGGATCACAAAGTGAAAACAAAATAAACAAAATTGAAAATAAAATTTATTTTACAAATATAAATCTGAAAATAATGTGACCACTTCAAATTTGTTGGGACTGCAGAAGTATAAGTATTTTGAAAGCGTAAAATAGAACTCTTATGTATAAAACTTACCAGAAAATGTGTGATCAAACTAAGGAGAACGACAGATAAGTTGTAGTGAATATCATACGTGTGCTACGGAACGCTACACAGGTCTTAAAATGAATATGAAACAGAAGATTTCTATAGTATGTAAATATTTCAGATCGACCCAGGAATGGTCGCACGATGATATCTACCAGGAATCAAGGTCGCTACCTTCAAGTAAGTGCTCCAAGAACGCTTATTACCATCAGTAACCAACTCAGATAATCTTGTCTAGCTGCTTCCGGTGTCCCAGTATGAACTCATATTATTAACCATGTTACGGCTTATTACCACCAGTAACCAACTCAGGTAATCACTTCGAGCTGCATCCGGTGTCACACTATGTACTCATATTATTTACCATATTACTGCTTACTACCACCATTAACCAACTCAGGTAATCACTTCGAGCTGCATCCAGTGTTCCAGTATGTAATCATATTATTAACCATATTACGGCTTATTACCACCAGTAACCAACTCAGGTAATCACTTAGAGCTATTTCCGGTGTCGCAGTATGTACTGAAACGGAATGAAACCGTCATTTCGAGCACGGACTCATAGGAACGACGCCGCTAAGAATCGTAGCTTTGACATCAGCTCTCACTGTCCTCAAAGATGTACCTGGGTCCAGCAGTACATGTTATGGAATAGAGAGAGGCGCCATATACTTTCCAGAGAAAAATCATCTTTCGCTATTTATCATGATACCCGATGAGGACACGTGTGGAGGAAAACCGGCACACGAGATCAATCAGTGCAGTTCGTCCACCCTTACCATAGGCAGTCATATCTATTCTGGACAGGAGTGCGCTTCAGTGGCCGCACTTCCTTGTATGTTAGTCAAGACCAGCACAGCAATAGGAAATCTCTAAGGATGGCCGGTCGGGACTTCAAAATTCCACAACCTACTGTTCGGAAATTTTTGAGGAAGCTGTTGAAAATGATACCCTACAAACTGCAGTTATTGCAAAGCCTAAATAACGATGAAAAACCCGCACTTCGATTTCAGTAGAGATAAAGATGGTTTAGAGAGCGACTAACTTTCAGCGACGATTCGACATTCCACATAAGTGGGACAGCTAACAAATAATTCGCATATGGGGACTAAACACCTCGAAAAATAGAAGCATATGCGGAAGGCTCCAATGGATAATGTGTTCTGTGTTATATCCCGTAAAAATGCATATTGCCCCTTATTTTTGAAAGTAAACACTGCAGCCGGAGGTTCTCATCTGGATATAATAATTCTTTAGTTGATAGCTCACCTGAGAACATCATTTTATATCAGGAAATACCACTACCCCACTGGCATTGGGAAGTTAGAAATTACATCTACGAAAATATTCCACAGCGCTGGACTGACCACGTGACAGGCCTCATGTCACTCCGATGCTGGCCACCACGAAGTCCGCAAATTACAACCTCTGACTTTTTGTTTTATGGGGCTATGTCAAAAATAAAGTCTTTGTCCTTGACACTAATGTAAATTTAGCTGATCTGAAACAACGGATCACAAATTATTGCTGCAGTTGATGAAGACATTTCAACGCATATTTGGAAAGAATTCAAATACCGCGTTGATGTGTGACGTGTGCCTTAGAGTGCACACATCGAACATCTGTAAAGTTCTGTAACAAATTTCAAGAGTTTCCCTACAAAACTGTACAACTTGTTTTACAATATCTTAAATAGTTTTGGTTTTATAAAATTTCGAAACTGCCTATTTCGTTTGTAAAAACCCTCGACGTAAATATATTAATATCATCATATATGTAATTATTGAATCAAAGCCCTAAAATTCTGAAAGATGACAGAACAAATTTACGTTCGAAAGAAGGTGGTTTAAACGTATTAATGTTCCAATTGTTTTAATTGCAAAAAAAAAAAAAAAACATTTCGCGGACTTTCGGCTGCCAAATCCAACTCAGTAATTCATTTCAATCAGGTCATGATAGTTAGAAGTCCATTACGAGAAGAATAATTTCAAATTATTTGAAAATTTATGCAGTAAATTGTAAAACAACTAAATATTTTTAATCTTCCATTTGAAAACCTCCCTGTGGTGAAAAATTCAACACTTTTAGCATTAAGCGATTCTAAAATCGCTGTTTCGTGCAATATCTTTTAAGTGGAGTGCAGCTGTGAATTCCAGTTAGGAAAATTACACCGGATAGATCTAATAAGAAAGGAAGACTGCTCTAGAACCCCTTAAATCTAATAAAAAAGGAAAACTTCTCTAGAACCCCTAGAGGAGCCTCAAAATTAACACTTATTTTGTTTAGAGAAGCATATTTTTTGAAGAAATGGAGAAAGCCGAAAATTGAAATTTCTTCATCACTAGGGGAGCCTGCATTAGAATCACGTTAAAATGATCTAGTTGAATATCATTGGATTGCAGCATACCTCCAGCATTCAATTTAATGATATAAGTGGAGTACAAATGTTAATTCCAGTTAGGAAATTTACACCGAGTAGTTTCGCAGGAGCATCCTAGTAGAGCTCACTCCATACAAACATGATTATAATTTCGTAGCAGTTCAAATGAGCTCCTTAGGTTACAACATAATACTTAACACAACAAACAGATGTTTCTGTTATGGACATTCCAGTTTCTAAAAAGTTTTTGATTCATACAAGAGAATAGAGCAATTATTTCATGTTTGATGAAATGTTTCTGAAATGTATTGGTTTTTTCTTTCAGATATTTTTAAAGGCAAGAAAATTCTTTTTTCTCCCGTGTTTCATCTGCAATTATTCTGCTAAGTTGTTTATTTCAATTCCTTCATAAAATAAGGTATTCAATTATTGCAAAGTTGACTTGGAAATATAAAAGTAAATTCTGCCATTTTTTTAAAAAACCTTACACATATGTGCTCCCTTTTACGAAGCTATCTTCGTTCTAAAACAAAAGTGTACGATCAGACTGAAATTCTCAGTGTGGGTAAGTCACGCACGGAGTTGCAAATGATTACAACCCCAACGTGCACACAACTGAATTGTGCCTATCTCGTTCTGGTACCTGACAAGCAGAAGGCATAAAACCAGGACGCGCAGGGTAAATTTTCATAGGTGATTAGCAGAAATTGTGGCACTAAAGAAGTGTTTGCAACTGAGAGTACCTCGCCGCAACAGAAACGTGCTTACGTACGGCGCACGGACATTGGCCGATACCCATATGCTGCGATGCGGAAGGCTGAATTTTCTTCTGCGAAATTGCCGCTCGTGTTGGATAAAAAAGCGAACCCATTGAGGGGAATGTGGCGTCACTGGAAAGTAGAATGTCTGACGCACCGAAGTGATGGGTAAGGTGCACAGCGAAGGAGAAACGCACGGGACGATCGTCATCTCCACCGAATAGCGTTGAACCGAGCAGCCACGTCCCGAGGATTACACAGAGCATTGTACCTCTGTATCACATCATGGGTTGTCTAAAAGTTCTCTTCGACGTCGTTTGCTTCAAAGAGGTCTCGCCGCTCGCAGTCCGTGGTTTCGACTACCTTTGATCCTAAACTGTGGAGTTCAGTGACCTCAGTGGGACCACTAATGCAAACACTGGCGTTATGAATGGCGGCGATGGTTTTTCCGACGAGTTGTTGTTCAACCAGGTGAACCATGATAAAAGCATCCTTGAACGGCAACATCGCTATGAAACGCTGCTGGAGGAACCCCTTATGCAGTGCCATTCGGGCCTGACCCCGAGCGTTAAGATGTGGGATACTGTAGGGTTCTTTTACGTCAGCCTCCTACCCACTGCAGAAACAAAGAGCAGCCAGTACGGAAGTTGTCGAGGCTGAAGTTTTGCCATATCTGACTGTTTCCGGTGTCATCTTTCTACAGGACATTGCTGGACCATGTGTGGTCGGGAATATCTTACAGCTCCTGAAAGGACGACATGCGCTACCATTTGAGATTCTAAATTCTGGATGTTTTACGCTATGAAAAATATGCAATAGGATTGAAGTGGAAAAATTCCTATCTGAAGGTTTGCTGAGCACCGCACCTTCTCTCCAGATGCCTGCTTCCGCTTCAAAAGACTGGATTTCAAGAATTAATGTACACTAACATTAATTTTGGCATTGCTGACAGTTTCAGAGAAAAATCATGAATGTGGACACTTATAAAACAAATGATTTATGTTTTACTAAAGGCAATTTGAGTTTCAGCTATCGTTTATATTGACTTAATCTATATGCCATTCAGTATTATTGATTTCAACAAAATTTTCAGATTTTTCTTCAAATAGTCACGTGCTTTGTGGTATAATTGCATTAATATAACAAAACGTCTGAAATTAGTTAGATAAAGCCCTTTAGAATTAGTAAATGAAATTAGGTCATAAATAGAAGTTTTACTTAAATCTAATGAGAAAGGAAAACTGCTCTAGAACCCCTAGAGGAGCTTCAAAATTACCACTTATTTTGTTTAGAGAAGCATATTTTTTGGTATCATGCTTCAAATTGAAGATCTAAGGTTTGTTACTATGAATATCAAAAGAAATCGAGAAAGCTGAAAATAGAAATTGCTTCATCACTAGGAGAGCCTGCATTGGAATCACGTTAAAAATTATCTAGTTAAATATAATTGGATTGCAGCCCACCTCCAGCATTCAATTTAATTATATTCAACCTCTTCTTAATGCCTAATGTACCAATCCATTCTGCAATGATGAGGCGAAAGAAATTGAAATTTCTGCATCACTACGAGAATCTACAGTGAGGATCATGTTGAAAATGATCTAGTTGAATATCATTGGATTGCAGGATATCTCCAGCCTGCAATCCAGTGATATTCAGAAACATCTTATTGCAGTTTGATAATTTCATTCTCTAACTAAACAGCTGAGATTACTACACTTTATAAGCAATACCTAGCGAACGGAGTGTGCACAACAACGTTTCACAAGATGTTTTTGCGTTGTTTATTACATTCTCGTTGATAAGAGAGCCAGGTCTGTGCAGTCATGATGGTATGGATGGTCCTATTGGTACTTTCACAAGTTTTATTGATTCCACACTAAAATCCTCCTCCCTTCACCACCAACATTGAAGGAATTGTTTCTCTTCAATTTTGAAAAAAACATTTTTGCACTGTCTAACATATTTCAGGAGGTCGTTCCGATAAACTTGTAAGATCTTAGCACAGGCCGCTGTTGTTGAGTTGCAAAAATAATTCACGTGTACTGGCAATTTTGGTTCCATCTCCACTACCGTACAGCTATAGAATATTTGCGCCACATAACAAAATATCTTGGAATTACCTTCTGCCATTTTTTCCGTCAGAAAGCTTTCCTCGGAGAATGCATATCATAGAATTTAGAATTCAAATACATTTTTTATTAAATTAAATTACTGTAAACTAAAAAACGATGCTTGATTTTAATACAGACATAAGATTTATATAAAATATTCTGATGGTTTAAAAATGCAAATTTAAGAAATAACTTTATGTACTTGCGTGTGAATATCAGCTCAAACGTCATCACAGTTTATATCGTAATTTCCTGTTTTTTTTCTTTTTTAAGAGTGATTTTTGATATTTTCCTTTCTTTTCCTTCCTTTTTTTTAAACATATCATTACTCGGAGCGAATTTTTAAAATGTGATGCAGCAGAAGGGATTACCAAAAGATATTGTACTTAATTAACATGCTTCGCTTTTTCGAAATATGCTTGTTGCTATAATTAATAGTGCATACCGTGATTTCTTTCCCACACGCATGATCACCTGTAATGTCTTTTATTTATATGCTCATCACATTTGTTTATAGAAAAAAATACATATTTTAAATTCATGGAGAAAGAATTTTAAACGTCCTTAAGGGGAACTGTAAAGCATTGCAATCCAAAATGTCTTTACGATCTTATTACTTCCTTTAATGAATATAATTTCATTTTATCATACACCTGAACGTTCACTGTTAAAATATTCCGTTTCAAGGTTTAGAGCGTATCCTATTCCTGTATACCTTGCTAAATTGTTTAACAATACATTTATCAAACATTGTTATATGAAATCAAAAATTTTTCATTTGACAATAAGAAGAACAAATATAACAAATCAAAATCACAAATCAGGATATCATTTAATCGGAATACAAAAAGAAATATACAGTTTGTTACTTCTTTTTGTATTATTATGAAAATCTGCTTTCGTAGTAAAAAAGTGACTGAAATATACTGGTTAGAAAACTTTAAGGATAACCCAGGTTTTAAACTGTGCCATGGCACAGGAGTGGGTTGGATATATGAAATTCAAACAATAGGAACTCAGTTACTTATTGAAATAACGACGGAAAGAATTGCGAGCAACAGAACTGCAGATAATAAGGGATATAGTGAAAACTTTATTGAGCGCTTAGTGCCATGGTACAAATGCATTACTGTCAAAGACGGTACGAATGGATCCGTATGTCCTCGGTAGAGAGAATAACCACTCACAGGTTGATGCATGATTTGCACCGTCTCTTCATACTTCGCACTACGTTGCTAATGAAGTCTTGAGGTAACATCGCTGTTCTTTCGTGAGCGCGGTTCCACAGCTTCTGGTGTGTATTGACGTACAGCAACATATCTTCCGAGAGCATCCCACACGTGCTATGTAAGATTTGGTGAGAGAAACATGCTCAACAGTCCACGTTCTGAATGTCTGCACTTTCCACAGCTCATCAACCGCCACCGTATGAAGGGGTGTGGCGTTATCGACAATCAACAGCAACTGTGGGCCAATTCCACCTCAGAATACACAAACATGGAAAAGAAATGCATCTTTACGGTAGCTCCCACTGGTTACAATACCTCCTTCCAGTAACTGGGCCTCCGTACTTCCATCAAGCCGATTGACAAAATGTACGAGAAAAACGTGGCCGTTATATTTGTCGCTGCATTTGGGAAAAATATCGAGTGCCTACCTCACTCTAGATATAGTAAGGTGATATCCAAGATCGCTAGTGAGACTGAATCTATTCTTTGCCTTATATAGTACGGAACCCTACTGTTCTGCTGTCTAGCCCGCATATTCTCTGGACCATTATAAATGGCATGTCCGATGTGAGCCAATTTTAAATGGAACACAGCGTACTGCTCGTCGGGCAAAAAATCCCGCTTTGTGTAGTCTCCTGGACACAGTAAACCGCTGTATTGTGCGTGTTGTTCTTATGTTCAGTTGTTTTGCTGTTGTCCGGTGTCGATTCATCTTGGTTTATTGGAGCAGACAGCGATCCTCACTGTAGTTGGTTTTTGGCGGAGAACCACAACCGTTTTATCTCATAGCTCTACTTTCAACCCTGAAGGCCGAGCAGGCACTCAATAGGATGCTATGGGCGATACCACACTCTTGGGCCACACTCATCGCAGTTCGAACCTCCCCGAGCTTCTCAATTATTCGACCACGGTAATCATTAAGATGTCCTCAAAGGGCAATTTCGCTGCACCTATATAGCACACAGCAAACACAATCGACAGTCTGTAACAGTTATGTCCCCGTCCGGTGGCTTCCGTTCAACTGACGCCATTGGAGTGCATGAGCTCATTTTGCGCCTATTGTATCTTCCTATAACTGCATTTGCATTGAAAGTACTGAAAATATTGAAAATTGAGTCAAATATTTTACTTTATTATAAAACATTTCTGTGCTCTGACATTGGACTCATGAAACAGCTTGTAATCTCCTTGTAAGTACGAATAATGGTTTTTAATGCTTCTGATGTGATACAGAAGACGTTGCCGAAGAGCAGGTCTTTTTGTTCTTCTCTCCTTAGAGTGCAACAAATTCCCGATCGACATGACTTATTGTACTTAATCTCGGAAGGAGGTGTTTCGTAATCTATAGATCCATGCAGAGTATTCATGCAATATCATAGCCTATATGGTCCGCGTATTTCATGGAAGCAATGCTCTGGGGTAGAGAATATTGCGTGGGTTACTGACTGATCGTGTAGAGCGTTCATCTAAATTCATGATATTTAGTGTCAGTGATTTCGCGATAAAAACTAAAATTCCTAAGATTCGTTTCTTCAAATGTGTGCAATAGTTTATTTTTTCATGATAATGTGAACTCTAGCCCACTGCATTCAATGTTTTGAGCCAAGAAATATGCCGAACATTTTTAAAAATATAAGTAATTATAAGTATATATTTCGATTATTTACTGCCAAAAATTCGAATAAACATGATAATAAATAAATAAAAATAATTTTAACAATATTCGAACATTATTCATCCGATCGTAGTACCTCCTGTTTTGTCGACTTTTTCACATATTGATTAAATAAACGTTATAAAAACTTTACCTTCATTAAAAAGAAAGCGTTTCTTGTTAGGGTTTGTATACAGGGTATACCGAAATTTTGAATTAAATTCTAAATACTGTTTTTTTTCGTTTTTGTGCAATCTTAAGCCCAATATGCTTTCATATTATTTAAGTATCTATGTGTTCAATAATATGCTTCTCATTTTCAAACAGAAGATGAAATCTGATATATCCTAAAATTGTTTTCATGATAGATATATGCAAATCAGGGAATTTCATGTTCCTAAAATTTAATAGCTGTGAAAAGTTTTAACTTTAAACAGCACAAGTTGTTTGGTTTGATGATTTTAATGCTTTATTATTGCTGTGTAACACTCACCACAAAATTCAAGGTGATGTGAGTCGGTCGTTTATTCAAACAGCACAAGTCGTTGGGGTTGATGATTTTAATATGCTTTATTATTGCTGTGTAACACTCACAGCAAAATTTAAGGTGATGTGAATCGGTCATTTATTTTTATTATAATGAGGTAGATCTTTCGTATGTTTGAATATTATATTATTGGAATTATTTTATTTAAAAGATGAATGCGCCTGTTTGGTTTAATAAGAAACTGTCGAACGAAGTTGAATTGATGTAGGCCACAAACAACCTCATGCAGTGGGCAAATTTAGATTGATATGGATTCTAGAATGCACCTTGAAATTTTGTGTTAGACTCGTTCGTAACTAAAGAATAATTCAATTAAATGTCAACATAACATATGCGCGGGAACTTCGATTTGACATCCATTTTCTCTCTAAACATAAATCCTTGGTCTCATACTGCGGAAATTAACATCCGATTGGAGTAAAAATCCCATTTTAAAATTTCATACTGCTTGATTCTCCGAGAATACGAATATGGGGCACAGAAATTGCCATCAAAATAATTTACAATTTTTCTGTTATAACCTTTTAAATTCTGAGTTTGGATTCTTAATATGGTTACGTAAAAGTTCCAAACATTATTTTCGAAAACTTTCAAGCTAAGAACTTTGTAAAGTCACAGCATATCATTGTTAAATTCATTCCAGTTTTTAATAATTATTGTCGTTACACAGACAGAAAAAAATACCTCAGATATTAAATACCAAAATGGAGTATTCAAAATAAGTTTCATTTTTTGTAAAACTTGTTAAAAGAGGAAATTTAAAGAAAGTGAGTTACAGGTTGACATGGTACCTAGATACAGGAGAAAACGTAGTATTTGCCGATGTGTGTGTGTGTGTGCGTGTGTGTGTGTGTGTGTGTGTGTGTGTGTGTGTGCGTGCGTGCGTGTGTGTGTGTGTATGTGTGTGTAGCACATTTTTCATTCCGCACAACCTGAAGTTTACAAAAACAAATGAAAGAGTTTTGTTTCACAATTATTAGGGATATGTGTTATTTCAAACGAAAGATCTGAAGGCAAACTAAGTGGATGTCATGATTCGATTAATTGCAACGAATGATTAACTAAAACGTATGATTGTTTCTATTTCCAACACATTCCACAGATATGCCACTCATTTCATCAGGTAATGGAACACGTGCGCCGCAAGAGAATGCATTGCTTTCCCACTAATAAAAGAGCAAAGTTCTATCTAGTTGGATATTTCACATTCCCTTCTCGTTATTTTACTTGTGTTTTATTGAATGATATTTTTATATATTATTAAAAAAATACTATCCTGTTTCTCATTTCATTGGGAGATTGTTTATGTCCCGAAGTATAACGTAAGCAAACCAGCCGACATCACCTGCGGAGAAATGCACGTGATACTTCGGAAGTACTTCGATTTGAAGGATTAAAACTCAGTTCGCATCCAAGTTGCAATTCATTATATCGTGTTAGGATATTAAAGGCAGAGACCCTAAAAACGTTTAACACATGTATGCAATCTGATTTTTAAACAATAAGGTAAAGATCACATTTTTTTGCCGATGAAGAATGGCAGGAAGACTGCTAAATACATCGCGGGTATTAAAATATCAATTATTGATTACCTCGAGGGCTGTTACTTTTGGACATTATTATTTGTTTAATCGAAGATATCAGAATAGATATGTCTGTTGCATTATTTACCAAACCTTTGAATTATCACCCATATGAACGAATCGAAATAATCATTTGTTCAGAGAAATATAAATATAACTATTTTACCAATCCGTTGTGACGTACCTGCCAGCAGGACGCACATGATATAAAGGCAGATAGGAATCAGAATACTTGTCTGCGTAGCTCAGTTGGTAGAGCGACTTGTTCCGGAATAAGCGGCCTCGGGTTCGAATCCTGGCGCGGATAAAAATGACGGAGAAATTCACTTCGTTATAATGGCGCCCGAACTATCCGGATGACCCGACCGTTCACAATCTCGCAATGGTGTGATGTTATTTCCACACCGCGAGATAGGAAAAATAAGAGCAGTACTTCAAAAAAAAAAAATAAGGGGGAGATGATGTAACGTACCAGGAGATGTGACGTACCTGCCAGAAGGACGCACACGACATAAAGGCAGATAGGAATCAGAATAAAATGTCCGCGTAGCTCAACTGGTAGAGTAACTTATTCCGGAATGAGGGGATCCGGGTTCGAATCCTGGCGTGGACACCAGAATAAAATGTCCGCGTAGCTTAATTGGTAGAGCAACTTATTCCGGAATGAGTGGACCCGGGTTCGAACCCCGGCGCGGATAAAAATGACGGAGAAATTTACTTCGTTATAATGGCGCCCGAACTACCCGGATGACCCGACCGTTCAAAATCTCGCATTGGTGTGATGTTATTTCCACACCGCGAGATAGGAAAAATCAGAGAATCCCTTCTCCAGTGCTTCGAAAAATAAATGTGTGTGACGTTGCATTCGACACACCAGATTGACTGGGAGTTCTCAAGTGCACGTTCTACAGTGGTTGTCTGCCTGCAACGATTCATGGTCACGGCTGATCCGTGGGCCATGCCCCCGGCCCTCTTTCGGGGGGAGATGTGACGTACCTGCCAGCAGGACGCACATGATATAAAGGCAGATAGGAATCAGAATACTTGTCTGCGTAGCTCAGTTGGTAGAGCGACTTGTTCCGGAATAAGCGGCCTCGGGTTCGAATCCCGGCGTAGACTAAAAATGACGGAGAAATTTACTTCGTTATACCGTGGCAAAAGCAAAATTTTAGTTACATGTGAGAATAAACAGATGTAATAAGATTTCTGAATTTTAGCATTTTACTCATTTCAGTATATATACACTGAAGTGCCATAAAACCTGGTTCAGATAAGCTTATGCAAAATACATAGCAATGTCCCGTATGCGCGTACTCGGTTGCGTCCGCCAGTGCGTATATAAAGCGATAGACATCCTTGCCAGCTGTCAGAGCTGTTTTTGGCATGAGAATGACAAGTAATAACGATTTAAAAGATTTTCAACGCCGTGTCATAGTTGGCGGTCGTGAGATGGGCTATAGTATTTCGGAGGTAAAAACGAAGTTCGGATTTTCACGGACTACCATTGCACGGGTGTACCGTGACTACAAGAATTCCGGCAAAACCTCCAACCTACGATACCAGTGTGGCCGTAAAAAGACATTAGGTGAACGTTACCATCGTCGGCTGTCAAGAATCGTTTCACGCGATAAGCGTGCAACACTCTCGCAGGTATCATCAGAATTCAATGCTGGAGCCTCAACAAGCATCAGCGTTCGGACTGTGCAACGTGCCCTGCACGATATGGGATTTGGGAGCCGGCGCCCAACTCGAGTCACCTTGATGGGTGCACAACACAGAGCTATGCGCCTCGGTTGGGCACGGCAACACCGCCACTGGACGCTTGATGACTGCATGTAGCCTTGTCTGACGAGTCGCGTTTCTAACTGTATTGGGCAGATGGAAGCACTCGGGTGTGGCGCAAACCCAATGAAGCCATGGATCCGCCTCTGGGACCCCTGGTACAACTACAAACGTTTGTAACCGGCTAACGCTATATGCGCATCCTTTCTGACGAGGTACACCAGTTCATGTCCTGCATCATGCTTATGGGTTGGGCCTATTCCAACAGGACAATGCACCTTCACACAAGTGTCGGGACGCCACATGATGGTTAGAGGAGTATTCATCTGAGTTTGGGGTGTTGCCATTCCCACTCAATTGCCCAGATCTGTAAGTTGTAGAACTCATTTGGGTTGCCATGCAACGCGCTATCGAACACAGGAATACCAGACCTCGGAATACAACCGAATTGTGGAATGCTCTGCAGGGCATACGGTGTGCATTGCCTACAGCATATTTCCAGAAGCTAGTCCATGCCCAGTCTTATTTCTGCAGTACTGCGCTCCCTTGGGGGACCTACAAAGTATTAGACTGGTGTACCGGTTGTTCTGGAATTTTAGTGTATATACACTTGCGTAAAGTGAAAAAAGAACACCAAGAAGGAGACGTCTGATACCAAAGAAACTTATACAGCATAATAACGGCATACAGAGGATAACGTAATCAATACATTATGGCAAAATACAGCTGTATTTGCTGGTAAACTGAAAAATAACATTTCCATGTAACATGGTTAGTACGAGGTTGAACCGCCATGAACTGCGTCACACTGTGCAGTTCTGGCATGGAGTCTGTCGTACAGATGTTGGATGGAAGTTTGGGGTATTAAGTTCCAAGCATCCTCAACATGGAAGCGTAAATCGGGGAAGGTCATGGCTGGCCGTGGAGACCGGATAAGTCGTTGTCCAATAAAATCCCGTATGTGCTCAATGGGGGACAAATCCGGTGAACGTGCAGGCAATGGAATTTGTCTCACACCCTGAAGTGCATGTTGCGTTGCACGTGCCGTGTGTAGGCGTGCGTTATCTTGCTGGAAAACACCACGATGGATCGACCTTACAAATGGTACTACAACGGGCTTAATAATGTTGTTGATGTAGGAGGCGCTGTTTAACGCACCCGGTATGAACACTAGTTGTGTACGGGAGTGATAGCTGATCGCTCCCTACACCAGGAGACCAGGTGTAGACGCTGTGTGTCGCTCGCGGATGCAAGAAGGGTGTTGACGCTCCCCTCTGTGTCTGCGAACATGCATACGGCCATCGCAGGCTCCCAAGCAAAATCTGCGTTCCTCTCTGAACACGACAGAGCGCCATTGCTTTCTCCAGTGCAGACGTTGGCGACACCACTGCAGTCGTTCCTGACGGTGGGCTGGAGTCAGAGGTACACATGCCAGAGTCACACGTGCACGTAGTCCTGCATCCAGTAGACGGTTGCGGATTGTTCACACAACCACCTCAGGAGCAACGGCAGCTCGGATTTGCGTCGCTGTGGATGCTCTGCTTGACAACGCTGCTCTTCTTATGCGTCGAATGGTCCGCTCATCAGTCCGTCTGTGACTCCCACGCCTTCTCGTGTGGGAATGTTCCTCGGACCATCTACTCCACCTTCGTACCACCACCGATACTTCCAGTCCAATTCGCTCCGCAATACGACGATACGACCACCTGGCCTCGCGGAGTCCGACTAGACGACCTCGCTCAAAGTCCGATAACTGCTGAAATCGTACACGTCTTCCATGTCCAGGCATTGCAGTTTCTTCAGGGTCTTCGCACGTGTCCGTACGCCGACGATTGATAACATTCACTTATCCGTACCCTTTAAATACCACTGAGGATAATTTGCATATTATGCGTGCTGTAGCGTAAGAGATCACCGGTTGGTCCAGAAATTCACATCACACCTACGTAAACTCGACCCCATTAACATATGTAAATTCCTTCCTGGTGTTCTTTATTCCCTTTCCGGCAGTGTATATATATATATATATATATATATATATATATATATATATATATATATATATATTAGCAAAATGTCAGAAAACTACTTTATATAAATAATTTTACGTTTACATAGGATATGTTTCATAAATATCAGGAAGTAAATGGCTTTAACTGATTTTATAGGCTCATATTTAATGATATAACAATTTTACATCTCCAGATTTAAATTTGCGTGAAGCAGGTTGGAGGTTAGTGAGTTCTGACGATAAGAATTGGACAGGAATGTCTGCAATTACGTAAATATAACACATGGGTGAGTTTTTGAGTTTCCTCGAGGCGTTCAACTTTGCGTTTCTGTGACATGGGGAAAATAAGTATGCAAATGGACAGTGTTTTTCAGTAGTTCACTGTCAAGATAATCTTACTGTCTTCGTAAAGAACTAATTACTGTTCGAAGACGAGAAATTTTGGTACATGAATGAAAATTAGAAACCTTTACGCTGATGTGTATATACTTAAATTACGCAGAATGTATTCAAACAGCAGGGTCACGTGTGTCACACGTCATGTAGGCAACTATTTAAGACTGCCGTTCGTCAATAAACTTCAATAATGTTGATCACACGAGGGAGGACGAAGGATATTTTGGATTTCGATAAAGGGCTATTGTGGGTGCCCGTTTGGCTAGATCGACAATTTTGAAAATACCAGAACTGACTGATTTCTCAAAAGGTGAGATATGTCCGAGATCTATATAAATTGAAAAATCAACACACATTGCTTGTCTAAGAGGTGTAATCGACAACAGCATTTTACCACAATTAGAAAAGTGGGAAATTTCAATCTCTGATTTTCATCCAACGTCAGGTTTACATATACTAAACTTTACAATAAAATATTACACTTACCCACTATATTAAAAGTGCGGTTTTTTGTTATGACTGGGATTAAATACTATTTCATTGGCTCATCTCTGCTTTCATTTTTTTGTCATGTTAGGTGTTAAAGCTGTAGAGGTACTTCTGTAAAATTAGATAACATATTGAAAAGCCACATGTTTTGCTCCCAACTGAAACTTCAGTAAGATTAATGCAAATTTACCTTACACCTTCTGTTTTTAGATATCAGTGATGCAAAATTGCGCGATACCTAGAATTCTCTACATTTGAAATCGAAAATGTTAATAATACATATAAGAAAAAGGAATCTTAAATCAGACACAATATGATTTTTTTGGTAGATGATTTCTCCATGCAACCAACTGCACTGGCGTGCAAAAATAAAGGACGAGACGGTTTTTCAAATGTAACGTCCTGCAGAAGTGCTCCACATTGACTCAAATCACACCATAAGATCCCCAAGATGTACGAATATGGCACAAGTGATCAAAACCGTCCAAACAAGTAATCCTAATGATACAAAGACACTTTACTAAAAAGGTAGCTTTGAGCACACCTGGGCAGAAGACAGAAACGTCCATGTGACAGGCGGCTGCCAAGAAAAATCCAGTCTTTAGAAGAGGATATGATCACCCCTGGCTAGGTTGCAGGATTTACAACGTCTGTAGATGCTAAGGACGAGGCTGTCAAAGAGCTTTTGAGGCATCGCGGCCCATTTATCTTGTAGCGCCAATCGCAACGGCTGAATCGTTGCTGGCGGCTGGTGACGTGCTGCCAAGCGTCTCCCGAGAAGGTACCACACGTGTTCGATTGGATGTAGGTCCGGGAACCTTGCTGGCTAATCCATGCGCTGAATATCTTTACTCTCCAACAGCTCTGCGACAGCCACTTTACGATGAGGTGTAGCGTTGTCGTCCATGAATAGGAGCTCAAGACCCACAGCACCTCTAAACAGACACACGTGAAACAGGAGAACCTCGGTACAATAGCTGACACTAGTGACTGAACCTGCTTGGAAGATGTGGAAGTCAGTACGGATACCAACAATAAAACCGCCCCAAACGAGAACTCCGCCACCTCCCAACCGGTCCCCTTCGATGATGTTGGAGGTGTGATTGCGTGTTCCCTGCTCTCCCTAGATGTGTATAGGTCCAGAATCGCTCGTCAGACTAAATTGGCTCTCATTCGTAAAGAGAACTCGACCCCATTGCTGATGTGTCCAGTTCTTTTGTTCCTGGCACGACAGATACCACCGTCTCCGATGAGCAGGCGTTAATGGCACACACCGTACTGGTCGTCGTGCAAATAAACCACATTTGTGCAGCCTCCTAGCCACGGTAAAACGCGATAACGGACGTCCAGTTGTATGTTGCATGTGCCTTACAATTTCTTCCGCTGTCTACCGTCTGTCTCTTCTTGCTTGTAGGACAATATACAGGTCTTCCGCCGCCGTGGTTGCTCGTGGACGACCAATGCTATATTTTCGGACAGCTGTTCCTGTCGTTTGAAATGTTCTTCAAGCTCGTGAAACGATGCTGTGAGCGATCCTGAACTCCTCGGCCACACTAGTCACACTTCGATCTTTTTCCAACTTCGCAATGACGCGACCTCGGGTAATGTCATCCAGATGTCGTCTACTTGATTGCCTGTTGGACATATCACAAGGTGGCAGCAACTCGACGTCATTCAAACTGATGTACCCCGTGCAATAGCTTTCACCAAATTGCTGAGCTTACTCCGCCTGTGTGCTTTATACCCTTCCGACATCCTCCCCCTACGTCATGCTGCATATATGCGCATGCTCTACCGTACCATACCCTAGTCTATCTCCTGAGTGGTCTTTCGGTCCGTTCTGCCTGCTCGTTCCGCTGTTATGCTAATTTCTATATGTGTAAGTACATTTCGAAGAATTATATAAATAACAAAGTAAGTTAATACCTGGACTAATCATTAATTTTCCAGGTACCTTTTGTTAATCTAGGTCATATGTTTGACAACTCACATTGGTTGTAATGGCAAACCCTTTAAGCAAAATGGTAAACCATTTGTGCCCAACTATCACACGCTTGCATAGTATGTAAGATCCTCGAAATCACAGTCATCGCATGCTCTCAAGGCCTCAAACTATTGCCGACGTATGGAAAAACTTCCAGTATGGATGTAATTCGCGACTTTCTCACCGAGATTCTTTATTTTTTTTTAATTTTTCGTTTCCTGGAATCTAAGCACAAGAATTATCCTGATACAGAATGCAATGGGAGAAGGGCAACATTTTTCTCACTGCTTTCTCATAGATATTGCTTTAAAAGAGAATCGAATCCTCATTTACTTGCAACCATTGTGTGTGTACGCTCAGTTGTAACAAAAGGTAGTTTAATGAGATCCAATTCATATTTCATTAAGCCTAAAAATATTTTGGAGCATCAGTTCTGCTACTTTTGCCTCGCATTAAAAAAATGCACAGATATTTCAAAAATTGTAAGATAGGAAACACAAAGCAAAGGTAAAAATCAATTACACGGTGTAAGTGAAATCGGTTGACTCATAGAGGAAAAAACACAATCCTAATTGTTCAAGAAGTTGCTGTTCTGTGTTTTTAGATAATTACGGCACTCTGCAAACAACCGTTCGGTGGGTTAACTGTAAATTCTGCGCTCTTTTTTGTTAACTGTAAATTCTGCATCATTTTTTCACCATCGTTTCGCTTTTTTCTGACACAATTGTCATCACCTTCACTAGAACGTTTCTTTCCATCTCAGCATAAGAAAATGGTTTCCTTCTCGAGAAAAATACCGAGTGCATTATAACTTGCTACCGTCATCTGCTCGTTTGACGAAGGAAATTGTTGCTGTCTGCTATTCTGTTTTGAAACTATGATTTCAAAATGGAAATTTCACTCACGCCATTAAATGGAAATTTATTGTTGAAATCACTGGCAAATTATCAGGACAGGGAGCTTCTAAATCTGCAATCCTGATCACTTGCATAAGGTTGAAAAGAACCTATTTCTACAAGGGAAAGAACCTATTCTTACCACTATCTTCAAAATGACATTTCATCTCCTTAATATTTTCAGCTTTATAAAAAAATGTATGTCCTCTGCGAGGAAAAATATATTTATTATGTAACGTCCATAATTTTAATCAAACCTATTGCCTCTTCAAAGCAGAAAGCGTTTAACAAATACCATAATTCAAATTTCAGGAAAGTAATTAAATAACTTAATTATATTTTTGTTAAAAAGGAATTGCTGCAAGATAATTTTAAATTAATTTATTCATATTTCCTTAGTGTACATAATACTTCATTTACATTTAACATTCTAAATACATTACTGTTGTAATTTTTCATACTGCGGTTATGTTAGTATTCAAAATATTTGAAATCTACGTTTCGAATGATTCATCAGGAAACATGGAATTTTTCAAGCAGGTCAATGACAGCAGAATTTCCCTTCTAAAATGCACAGTAACTTAGATTCACATACTACGAATATTTAAAATTTGAATTAATCTAAATTTGGAAATGCCAATCACTTTAAAATGAAGGTATGTATTTCGTATTTCCACATAATGTAGTTTTCTTACGCAATAGATTCGATATCATGATTTAAATTGGAGTGCAGCAGCTCTTACTTGAATTACATTTAGTGCAATATGGTACTGAAATTGCGTTAGAATACCTCCATGGCTTTAAATATGCGCATGTGTGCTGCTACCGTTGTAGAAGATAAATGGTATAACGACATTACGGCATCACGAAGTCTACTAATCAGCAGAAATTCCTGTTTCTCGAAGAGGAACTCTTTGTTTTACGCAGGTGTAAATCCCTCAGTATATACTCTTCTAGTAGTAGCTTCGTGATTCAAGCCTACCTTGAAGAGAGGATTTCCCATTTGATGACGTGATATTGTTAAACAAGGGGACGACTTGGGAAATTCGAATTTCATTTGAAATTTGTTGCGCGTTGTCTTGAAGGGTTTTCTAGGAACATTGAACTCTCAGGTTCTGAGTAGGCATGAAACTTCACATAGTTAAATCCTCTCAGCGAGTATGAAATCCAAACTTTTGTGATTTGTCTAACAACCCCAGTATCTCTGTATAGTAATAGATATTTTTCGTTTCTTCATATCATGTGGTAAAATCATTTCAAAGCTTCTGAGATGCAATAAGAAATTTGCAGCTAATGTTCTTGGGAGTGTCAAGGCAGCTGTGTATAATCGTTAATTTTTAATAATGACTTTCTTTCCAACGGGCATCATTGCCTACTTTGTTGAAATCCTTCCATTTAGTATGTTACGTTATTTTTTTATTAAAATATGCAAAGACAAAATCGTTGTTTTGCGGTCTCATAAAGAAAAGATGATGAAAGCTTAAACAGACGTTACAACTTTTTTCTGAAACGAATATATCAAGGCACATGCGAAAAGATTATATTTTACGCTTCCTATTTTTTATTCTAAGGTTGAAATCTATGTACGTCTTGCAACTGCAAGGAAAAAACTTCCCGTCCAATAGTGTGTTTTGTTTTTGTGTTTAACGACCACCACGAGCAACTTGTTAAGCCTCTAAGCAGACATCCGTCCCTAATTTAGGGACACTGATTCCAGGAGAGATGAAAACAAGCGCCGTATATGAAAAACAAATCCTTTTCCCCAGGGACTCTAGTCCGTACTTATATCGGACGAATGTTGAGAAACCGGCCCTTTGACCACAGCGCCAATGAAGAAGCCCACTAGTTTTCAGATTTCTATTTCAAAGAGAATAACTTTCATTTATTAAAAGCCCACTTCATCGTAGTGTATCAACACAAATAATGAAAACAAAATAAGTATTATGTCCGTCGAGTTCCTTGAAATAGAAATTTACAGCTGAAGCAAACGTGATCATAATAAATTTTTAGATCCATTAAGATAATTTTCATCCGGAAGGCAAAGTGCCTTTAATTTTTGAGAAGATATCTCTCTGATTTCATAAATACCTTTTAGTTTGTTGCTGAACAAACGTAGGTAAATCTTCTGCTTGCTGCTATATTATTTCACTGAAAATCTATTCTGTGTTGAATATTGTCATATCCTGGTTGCAAATGAAAAGCTTTTTTCTCGAAACTGAGATTTGCTACATTTCTGAAGAAATTTCCATGAAACGAAAAACCGATTTTAAATCAAATATTGACATCATTACAGTATTGTATATTTAATGCTGGAAAGTAGTGTAACCTTTTCGAAGAAAGCAAGACGTGTCATTCAAAGTAGTAATATTAACATCGGAAAGTTGAAAGGAGCTATAACTAAAATTTATCTTTTTCTTCGGATGAGTACTGCCTTAACATCTTCAAATTAATGGACTTAGTCTCAAATTCCAGCTGCTTCTGTTTCCAAAGACAAATCTATAAACAGATAAGTGGCGCTCCGATGGAATCCTCGCTTTCAGCCGTACTCGCGGAAGCAATAGTGCGTCCAGTTAAGAAAAATATATTCACCAACATCACACTGAGGCTTACTACCTGGGTACGATATGCGAACGATGTATTTATAGTATGAACTTACGGAAAGACGACTGCACCGCTTTTCCTTAAGTCAACTGTATATAATATAAAATTAATTCTACTGTGGTTCTTGTGCGAAATGATATCTTACATTACCTGGAAGTCTTAGGAAGCAAATCGCCTGAAAACGCCTTCGCACAGACGTTTATTATAAACCCATGTCCGTCCCCAATCTAATGCTCGGCAGGTCATTCTGTTTTGATTCTTACAAGACAGTTTTCTTTCGTTTTCGAATTAGCAGAAATATAGCCGATACCTGAGATGTTCATTCTACAGAACGCAAACAAAAAACATAATCGAATTATTAGTGACGCACGACAAACCAAAACCAGATGCATAACTTTATAGAAAAGTAAGAGAAGCATTCGTGTAAATTATTCTATACCGTAACTACGCTACCTAGGCTCTATTCCCTACATATAAAATGCTTCCTGTCGACTCAAGATAGCGCCCAAGAGGATGAACTCCGGTGTCTGCATAAAGTGTCCGGCACCTTTATATACCATATTTAAAAGAAATATTGACAAACCCCCTCTTCACAACGAAGCGGGTGTTTATATCATACCTTGTACAGTATGCGGGCGGCTCCAAGCGATTAAACATCTTAATGACTACGTGTTCGTTTGGAATTAGACTGAACGAACATAAAAGAGACACAAGGGAAGGAAAAATAACCAATCCCCTATCCAGAGATGTCAAGTTCAAATCAGCTGACCCTGTGAGGGATAATGTAAAGAAATTTGCTTCTTACTTACGCCTAAATCTACTACCATATGCGAAACCTTAGACATCGTTACTAAGAGTGTGGTAAGCAATGATACTGTATCTCCAGAATTGCTCTGAATTTGGAACCAGTTCGCCAAATAATGCTGCGTGTTCTTCTACAGTACCGTTACCACACACAAAACAACGCCTAGTTTATTTGAATGAGTAAATATGTACATGCGCATCTCTTCATTTACTGTCTAGTAAAGGCACCGCGTTCAAATTGCTGTAGTCTTCTATTATTCAGTATGAAGTTTGATGTCTACCTTTCTTGAAAAATATAGCAGGTTGATGTACGGAAGCACGGACATTTTGATTTCCATTCTACGCCAATAAATTCGGATTTCTAGTAGAGTTACACTGTTTTCAGTATAAATAGTTGGTGTACTGTTCTTAGTGATAAATTAATGATATTTTAACGTTAAAAAAAGCTCCATGAGGAATAATGCATACCATATGTGCGATTGAATGGAATTGAAAATTCACCATTCATTAGGTTATTGAAATGTAAGTATATCTTTTCACATAGACGATTCATCTACATTACAGTGGCATTTCATGACTCAGCATATTAATAGTCTTGCGAATCTCTAATTTTTATTCCAGAGACATGAATATTCTTTTCTTGCATTGTATTTGTTTTAGTAAAATGTTGAAAACGCTACGTATATAAAATTATTCCTTTTTCGTTAGTTAACATTACGTCAGAACGAGTTGGATCGCGAAGCAGGTTTTTTCTCTGTAATAAACTGAACATGTAAATACTCATGACAAACTTTTTAATAAACAACTCAGTGGAGGTAATTACGTTCACCGAAAGTGACCGTGGATGAGTTGCTACATGAAACTCCAAAAGTGTTGCTCGCATTTTTGTTTTGTTATTTTCATATTCTTAATAATAATGGCGACGTTGTTATAACATTTGCAAGCAGTGACCGATTTTGCACACAGAGAAAGCTTCCAGATTATGCTGTTTAACGGTAGAACCCCGTTTGCCTTGAAACTTAGCTTCCACAATTAGGAAACCGTGAATTATTCTACATCAGTAAACAGCTTTCGAAGATTTTTCCACAAGGTGACCAGTTAGCTGTAATCTAACAACTCTACATCTTAATCACTACGCGTCATTAGGATGTAGAATCTTTAGATTATAGCTAACTAACTAGTCACCATGTAAAAAGTCACTTTGTAAAGCATTGTGACAATTCTCAGGAAGGAAATTAAAAAAAATCAGCGCTTAAAGCATAGATACATGTATTAAGGAAGGAAATAATGTGAAGCACTGTAATCAAAATAATCACAAATTTCAAGTACTGACTATAAATTTATTGGTTCTTCTATTTATAATTCCCATTAACATTTGTAACTTAGCAAAGCAAAATCTAAATGTCATGTTCTTAATGCGCATTACACAAAAACCTAGTCTGTGTTACCCAATAATATTTGAAAATACGGCATCTCATTAGCACGTATTTTGCAAAAAAAAGATTGTACTTATGTTTCCGGTTTGTCCATCCGTTCGTCCGTCTGTACCCTCGCTATCTCTGCAACTATAATTCCGAATTGAAAAATTCTTTTTGCATTGGGAAGCCTGAGATATGCGAATGATGATCCTTTATTTCGTTTTTTACGATGTATTTTTGAATTCGACATCATCTGCGCAAATGCAGATGATGTCGAATTCAAAAATACATTTTATTCCACATATTTGCTTCTAAACATCCGATTGGAAAAATTCTTCTCGGCCGCCCCGGTGGCGCAGTGGTCTAAGCGATGGCCTCTGATCATTTGTCCGAACAGGGTCCGGGTTCGAATCCCGGCGAGGCATGGATGTTGTGTTTGTCTTACGGCACTGGTTCTCTCCATTCCCTGGAACAAGTGACCCTAAATTAGGAACGGGCGACTGCTTATAGCCCATTGAGTTGCTCACGGTGGTCGTTAAACCTAAAACCAAAAAAAAAAAAAATATCTTTCGACTCCACTTATGTCGAAGAGTATTTTAGATATAGTTACTTTTTCATATTACGCATAGATTTTCCGCTAGGGGGCGAAAAATTAAATTACATTTTTTATCGCTAACTCTTCTTCTAAATCTCCATTTAAATTTTTTTGCTTCAGCGGATGCACCTCGTGGTGGGAAATCTTTTGCATATAATTTCAAAAATTTGGTAAAGAGTACTTTAGCCACCAGGGGGCGTAAGTGTTAATTTTTGCTTCTCATGTATTTGCAATAAAATCGGAGCTTCTAAAATATCGATTAAAAAAATTATTTTTTTAACTGATGCCACTCACATCGATAAACCTGTTTGGAATATTTTCTTTTTAAAATACTCCACAGTTTCTCCGCCGGGGGTCGTAGATGTATATTTTATTTTTGTCAATATCTCTACTTCTAGGAGTCCACTTTGAAAAAATCCTTCTTTGTTGGCTAGTGTTTTCAGTGTGACACGTTTTTCATATAATTTCAAAATTTTCAAGTAATTCATAGACCTTCCGCTAGGAAACGATGAGGTAAATTGGGTTTCCCCCTATATCTCTTCTTCTAAATCTCCGATTTAAAAAAAAATCTTTCTACACCGGATACAGCTCCTGATGGGAAATCCTTTGCACATGATTTATAATTTTTGTTGAAAATGGTTTGGCCACCAGGTGGCGTAAGCCTTAATTTCCGCTTTTGATGTATTTGCAGCAAAATATGAGCTTCCAAAATCTAGACTGAAAAAAAAATCGTTTGTTGACCGATTCTACTCATGTCGACAAACGTTTTAGGAACATTTTCTTCTTGAAATAATGCATGGTTTCTACGCCAGGGGCGTAGACGTATATCTTATTTTTGTCAATATGTCTACTTCTAGGAGACCGATTTGAAAAATTCCTTCTTTATTGGATGGTGTTTTCGATGCGAGATGTTTTTCCTATAAATTCAAAATTTTCAAGTAAATCATAGACTTTCCCTTAGGAGGCACGAAGGTAAATTGCGTTTTCTGCGTTTTTTCTGCTTCTAAAACTCCGATTTGAAAAATTCTTCCTGTATTGCATACAAGACCTGATGGAAAATATTTTTCACATAATTTCTAATGTTCGGTAAAGAATAGTTTGGCCAACAGGGGGCATAAGTGTTAATTTCTGCTTTTGATGTATTTGTAGCAAAATCTGGGCTCCTGAAAGTTCGACTAATTTTTTTCTTGGACCGATAACGCTCATATGGAAAAACATTTTGGAATACTTTCTTCCTTAAATAATAATACATGGTTTTTCCACCAGGGGACGTAAAGTCACATCTTATTTTTGCCGATATCTCTGTTTCTAAGAGTCCGATTTGAAAAATTATTTCTATATTGGAAAGCGTTTCCGGTGTGAAGTGTTTCTCATAAAAATACAGGTTTTTCTTAACGCATAAGTCTGCAAATACAGGGCATAAGCCCACGATTCCGTTTACAGCAACATCTAAGGAATTAAAAACCCGATTGAAAAACTTCTTTCATCCGTCAGATACCATTGTTTTCCATACCGGTTCCATTGACTTTTAATAGCTTTGGTAAATTTAATTTGCGTCAGAAGGGATTCAAAAGACGTGCTTATTACACACGAAAATTCGGTGATATCTTTCTTGTTTTTTTATTAGATTCGGTCACCTGGCAGTGTATTATTATCTATGCTATATGTGTTGATTTCTTTCATTTTCTTCCTGATCATTTTCATAATGTTTCTTTCCTTTAAATGTGCAATATATAACAGCTTCTGAATTTTAGCCCCGGTTAATTCATTTTCTGGGAAAAATGCTTCATATTGTTTTATCGCCTATTATTTCTACCTCTGCACGACGAAACCATAGCAGCTGTTACCAACGGTATAACTTTTATAGCCCGTATGAGGTCTTATACTTCTAAATTGGCTCCATATAACTATGAGACAAACCGACGAACTTTTCGCACATTACTATTGCTGCAAGTTGAGGATTATTTGTCAGTAGTTAGTGTGCCGATTTAAATTTAATGTGTTGAGGACATTGATGACCTCTTATTTGCGTTGAAGAAGCTAGAATGGCTATGAACGTTCTGGCGCTCACGTGCTTTTTACGGCACCTGCTAGGTCAATGGTGTGGAACCTGAGGCCTTAAAGCCATATGCGGCCTTCTAGGCCATTAAGTGTGGCCTTTTAAATGAATCCAAATTTGGCAAAACAAATCCTTTTATTTTAATTGATATGTTTTTGTTTGGCATTTATTATTTTATTTTGATATTGAAATGATCGTATTTAAAATGCCAAAGATAAAAGAACATTTAACGAATTAATGCTTCCTGACTGACGGCCAAAATTCCAGTAATAAGGGACATTTTCACAACCTGCTACGCTCATGAATTCGTTCTATGTTTCCTGAAGAACTACAAACGGAATTGATTAAGTTCACAGCAGATGACGTCTTAAAGTTTTTATTTGATAATAAGAAAAAATCACATGAAATGTGGAGAAGTGCAATAGAATACCCACGCCCTCGGTAACATGCACGAAAAATGATTTCTTGTTTTTCATTTACTTATTCCTGAAAATCTACTTCTCCATCCTCCGTAACCTAAATCAAGACTACATGAAGGCCATAAATGACGTCTACCTATCTAGAGGATCAGCCAAGTATTAAAATGTTTTCCAATAAAAAGGAGTCATAACAAAGTCATTAAAATGGTTGGTTAACTTTAGAATTAACATTTTTTTCATTTTTTGACGTTAGTTAGTTCGTAGTAAGATTTTTTCAAAATAATGTACATTCTAAAGTTCATGTAATTGAAATCTATTGAATGTGGTCTTGTTTGATTTCAGCTTACTTAATGCGGCTTTCCAACATGAAAAGATTCCTTGCCTATGTTCCAGGAGTTCTCCTGCTCTTTCCCGAGTTGTTTCATTGACCCGAAAATAGGCAATAAACATTTTTTTTTGGACTGAACGAAAATTGACAGATGAATCTATATAAATATTGCACTCTCGAAATTCCTTAATGTAATGATATGTAAAACAAATATTTTCGTTAGATCTCATCTGTACGAGAAATGGCAAATATATTTTTTTTCAGTACTTCACTAATTGATTCGCATTAATGCAGGGTAGGGATGAAAATATGACTTTTTTATGTTTCTTAGTTTGTTTTGAATGCATGAAAAAGAAATGAAATAAACTGCATAATATCGGTAAAAATTCTTACTTACCTTTTGTATATATAATTATGTAGTGTTACACAAAATTGTGGCACATAAATATGTCATACGAGCTTTGGAAATGGCTCACATTACAGAACTTAATCCCAAGAATTGGGGGAAAATAAAAGTTCTCTAAATACATTCAGCTAAATGCTGTACGCCAAGTTCTGTCACTTCGTCTCATAGCAATGCGGAGTCAGACAGGTACGGAGTACGATTGGGAAATGGTGCCAGTTGAAGCAAGCCAGCAAGTCGCTGATTGGACAGATAGCGAGGAGCCTTCAAGGATAACAGTACTACACGTGATTCCGTGCTTCCACTACCACATAATTGTACAGAGGGTGGACAACAAAACTGAAACACCTGCGCAGATAGCACTCGACGTATCACACCGCTGTACGCATTACCTGGTGGCCAGCTTGCATCTATTTCGCAGTCTAACAACGAGATTGGAGTGTGAAGGTTGCTTTAGCAGAGCAGTAGAACAAATGGACTCCAAAAATTGCGATCCAAACAACATAATGGGAAACATATCCGAGTTTCAAAGAGAACAGATTGTTCTTGCGTGTCTCGTTGGCGCATTTCTCTCCAACACAGTAATTCTTTGAGGTGTATCGCGAGCCATGGTATCCAGGATCATGTCGGCATACCAGCAAGAAGGAAGCATCACATTCAATAGGAATAACGGTCGAGGTAAGAGGAAGCTGTCTAAAAGTGACGACCGGGTGCAGACACGGATGGTAGCCAAAACACATAAAACCACAGCTGCCCAACACACCGCAAAGTTGAATACGCACCGCGAATCACCTGTTTCTATCACAAATGTTAGTCCGGAGCTTCGCCGGATCAGCATTCACGGTCCTGTTCCTATCGCAAAACCCTGGATCACGAGTGGGAATGCCAAACGTCTGTTGCAATGGTGCCAGAAGGGCAACTATTGGACATTGGATAAAGTGAAATCTGTAACATTATCCGGTGAATTGTCCATCATTGTCTTTCCCACAAAAGAAGAGTATAGGTGTGGAGATATCGCTCACAGGCTTACCACCCGGACTGTTTATTGCCCACAGTTTACGCACGGAGGTGGATTGATGATTGTTTGGGCAGGAATATCGTGGCAGTCTGTTGTTCCGCTAATTGTTCACGAAGTGCCTTTCACTGCCAAGGAACATCGGATAATTATGGAAAAACAGGTGCACCCAGTGCTTCAAACTTTGTACCCTGACGGTAGTGCCGTGTATCGGGATAATAACGCACCGATACACAGAACCCAACTGGTGGAAAAGTGGTTTACTGAGCATGAAATTGAGGTTGAACATCTATCACATCCAGCGCAGTCACCCGACTTGAACGTTATTGAGCCACTTCGAGGTGCTCTGGAGGAGCGAATGTGGAAGAATTTCTTCCAGCGGCTTCACGTCGTGCACTCGCCCCGTTTCTGCAAGAGTAATAGTTTCAAATCAGCCATGGCCACTGTAAATGACATGCATACGTCTTCCCTACGACGAATTGCAGCTGCATTGGCCTGCAAAGGACGCTCTATATCGTACTAATCCATCGCTATGTCCTACACCAATGTGTTTCAGTTTCGTGGCAAGCCCCTGTAAACTGTGTTACAGGGTAGGCGGAAACAAGTTTCAATTATGAGTAGCGGTCGATGGTGCCTGCCAAAACGAATGTGTGTTTTTCGTAATGTACTTAAGCAAAGGTATTTTGACAGCACTCTTGTGTAATCACAGTAATACACGCGGCAACCTATCTTTCTGCAAAGCCTTATTGGATAAACTGCCACACATTAGAACAGCTTGGATGCAATGAATACTGAGCGTGCGCACTGCCAAGCTTTGCATTTCGCTAATGAGGAAAATAATGGTAATTTTGATTCATGTTGTTATAACACCCTTATTTTCTTTCCTGAACTACAGAAAAGGCGTGAAAGACTTCTAAACAGTCTTAATTTGTCAAACGCACCAAGAAATAGAGTACTGCAATGTCATTCGCTTTCCTTTTTGTCCCAGGAAGAGAGAATCCAGGCAGTTGTCTATGTTGCTTTAAAATTCAGGTAAATGTTTATCGGTACATGTTGGATTTGTCACCATTACTTGGTGAAAACACTTCATTTTGCAAGTTGTCCTTTATAGATTCCTCAGCAGCTTCTGATGTTCGTATTAGTCATAATGCAATTGAAGAATTAATGCGACCAATATTAACAGCTTTGGCGGACATTCTGGCTGGAATTCCTTACGCCCAAGCATACAAGACAGTGGCTGACACAACCGGGACTTGACTTTTGTTGATAATATATTTATACATTATGTAAAGCAAGCGAAAGGGAACCGTATTCTCTTGAAGCTACGTCCAAAATGAGAGGAAACACTATTGCAAGATTACATGACACAAAAATATCTAATTGTAGTATTACACGTATATGCCTTACACAGCACCTCGAAACTGCCTTGCAATGTCCCTTTGCAGCAATTTTAGTTTGAAAAATTTTTAAGTGACGCTGCAGATGTTTCAATAAAAATTCTGCTCAACTATTTCATTTTTGAGGATATGAAACCTGCATAAAAGAGTGTCATTAGGATTCAAATTCACATATCATTTCATTGATTTATAAGAGATGAATGGATTTCAGAGATAAAATAGAAGGACGCTAATTAAAAAAAGTAAATAAATGAAAGGAGAGGAGTTTTGAGTTTTATTATTGCTCAGAATTTACACTTTCACTCTTTGTAAAACTAATTCTTACCTTCATTCGCATAACCAATTCCAACAGTTGCGATTAGAAGCAAAATGAGTGTGCTCACGATCTTCATATTGTTCCGCATGAAAATTATTACGAGAAGGTAAAAATACAAAACATGTATTTTATTCCTTAATTGAAATAAAATGTTGCATAGTAAGGTAAAAATTCGTGTCGTTTCGAGCTGTGCAAAATATTTGACCTCCTCTGAACGAAACAAGAAGCAGCGTTGCTAAGGTACTGCGATGACGTCGAGCACAACTTGTTGATAACGTGCATTTAGCACGGAACCACATAATGTTATTAAGTTGGCAGTAGATGGAGGTCGATAAACGAGGTATACATACTCTTCTATTAGAAAAATGGGGTAAACCTGGCAAAAGAGAGAACATTTTGTGCAGTAAAAGGCGAGGTAACAGCGTGCAACAGGCGTTTGCACCAAACTGTTTCAGGTGTTTCAATACTAGGACACCATTTCGAAGGTAAGTCTAGTTAGGACATCGAACATTCACAAAGATTGGAGCCTTGATCGAGTTTATGACAGTAAACCGAGGTAACAGTACGCAAAAATTCGCAACTCAGAATGGGTTTTCTTAAATTACCATCGTTCCGTTCATCATCTCCATAATCATGGTTCCTGCTGCAAGTGTAACTGAAATGATTCCCACGATTTGACATTGAAGTTGGCGGAAAAGTGTAAAGCTGTCTTGAAGATGGAGTCCTATCATCACATGAGATGAAAACTGGATATTCCTACATTCAGCTACAAAGGGAAATGGAGCCCGAAACTGTGAGAGGAAGCAGCCTGTCGCTCAAACAGAACTGTCTGAGGGTAAAATCATGTGATCAGAAAAGACCAACTTCACATTTCTTTTTCCAAAATCAAGAAGAAGTTTTGAAGAATTCCCTTAATTATTGGATAATTAAGGTCGTAGGACTCAAAGGGATTTGCTAATAGAAGAATTAAATTTTTTGCCAAAAGAACACCAGTGACTTTGATGTTTGAAAGATAGATATGTTGTTGAGTAATAATTGAATGAACACAAACGTGGAAAAATACGGACCACAAGTAGTTAAAATTACATGTTCTCAAATACTAACATTGCTGCTGATTATTAAGAAATGGAATTACTAAATGGTCTCTTTCCGACACTTTTTTGTACTTTAGTTGAGCATTTGTCAGAGTTTGTCTGGAAATATAAAGCAGGCTAGTCATTCCATCTCATTCGTGTAGCAGGATTAAGGAAACACCAGTTAAAACTATGATGAAAACTGTAAGATCCACGTTGCAAAAATTTTAGGTTTCCGTATTTTATTAAGAATTTATAAAATTTGTAAATTTGATTATAAACTTAATCAAATTTACCGGGAAATTTACCGAATCATTTCGGCAAGTTAGTTATTTGTCACCAGAATTTTCAATTGATGTGTTAAGCTTTCAATTGATAATTCAGGCTTTCTAATATAAAAATATTTTTAACGTAAGTTTAAAATAATATACAGATGACTTTATATCTGCTATAATGCGCTAGGTCACACTTAAGCGTCTGCTTCTTTACATGAATGAAATCAGGAAAAGGAAAAAGTAACTTGTTGTACCTTACGCATACAAATCGATGTTTCGAGAAGGTATAATGGGAAACCGAAGAAAGGCGGAGTCAAGAAAACGATGACATATAGAACAATTTAAGGGTAAACTGTCAAAGATTACATTCATTTCTGTATATAACGATAACTGCTTTTGTTCAAGAATTATTTCTCTTCTGGGGATGAAATGATTTCGACGGAAATGGAATCCAAACCGAGCAGTTGGCAAACAAATAAAAAAACTCGTGTTTGCTAAGAAGACGAAACATTACCCTTTATTCTCAGGTGCAATGAGCTCATTTTTGAAACTTTTCCCGAAGTCGCATTTTGTCAGAGCAATTTTTCAAATAACGATAAATATAGCACAAAAGGTTATGCATTCATGTCCACCAGTGATAAAATTGCGCTTAATTAAAACGCACAGGATTCGAAGGGTTCTTAGTACTGAATGAAACCACTTACAATATATACGTTTTTCCAATTGGACTTCTAGAGAACTAGTGCATCTACTTACGCTCTGTGACGCACGAAATGTACGATACAAAATATTACAAATGATGCAAAAAATTCCTCTCATAAGATAGATTAGGAGAGGCAGAAAATTTTTCAAATCGAACAATTAGAAGACGGCATGTGGGGGCACAACCTGATGTAACTTTTCATACCGGAAAGGGATAGCTGTGTGTTATTTGAAGTAGAAGTGAGCACAAAGTATTATTCATAATGAAGTGTATCCCACGAATGAAGTGACATTTATATTAAGAAATGCTGTTTCAAGTAGAAATCTTAGCTGAGATATAACGCTGCAAATTAAAAATTATGAATATATAAAAGTATACAGAGCTTTTCTAAATAGAAAGAGATATCTTATAGAAATATGGTTTTTCATAAATGACTTGTAGAAGCAGAGATTGCAATTAAAAAAATTTACCTGCTCACCCACTTGCGTAGCTCTGAAAACTTTCCTCTTTGATTTTTAGAGTGGATTCCAAGGGACAGAAAAAGACCAGAAGAAAACCACATGGGAGATGGATGGATGGAATTTGAAAGCCTACTGGAGTAACATGAAGAAGATATGCTCAAGACAGAGAGTTGTGGAAGAAACATGGGGCTACCTTCATCAAATGCACAAGTAAGGTTACGAAGTGCACTTATTCGAAATTCTGGTACTGTTAATTATGAGAAAAGCAACTTTCCAAAAACACGAACACAGTATCGCAAATAGAAGGCTGCGATAAGATATGAATTACTTACCACTAAACAACAGTGCTATATGCACACTGTAGCGAAGAAGGAAGTTATCTCCATTAAATTTAATTAATCCCCATATCTCAGATCTGTGACATGATGCTGATAGCACTGAATATACGAATCATTTTTAAACACCGTCTTAATAGTTCGGCAAAACAAACACTTGAACAAAACTCACAAAATGTTGTAGAAACATTAGAATAAACATTATTTCCGCTGATCTTTCAGTAGGAGCCGGACTTACGGAGGAAGCAACAGCCGGTGTCCGAAAGCCCATCGACAGATTCCAAAAAAAAACCCACCTCCTTTTATTCCGGAAACCGGGAACACAGGAATTAAAGCCAGCGGAAGAAAAACTGTCTCTGTGTGAGGTTGATAATCTTAATCAGCTCAGGCCAAGATTCTTTAGATTGGCGATATTTGGAAAAGTTGTATTTGCAATACGAAGTTTTAATCTTTGTAGCAAAATACATGAAGTTAAGAAGCACGCGAGCACGGCTGTGATATTTTGTTTGTTTCTATAAAATTTAATTTAAAAATATAATTAAATTATAATATGTAAGTTATTTATTTATTTTTCTCAGAACGAAGTAAGGAATAAAAGAGACAAATCTACATTTTAAAGTCATCTTGACACTGGAATTCCAAATACCTGAAGGAAAAATACAGTATATTTATTTTTTTAGAGGGGTGAGGGGACTGCAGTTTAACACCCGCAGTGAGCAACTTAATGGGAAATAAAAGGTACCTCGTTCTATTAAAGGACATGGGTTCCACAAAGGGGAGAGCCAATGCTGTAACACAGGCAAGAGATGTTCAGGATTCGAATCCCGACACATCTCAGGAAACTGGTAATTATCCAGTTCTTAGACTACTACGCCTTGGGGTGGTAGACAGATATCGAAGAAATATGTTTTAATTTTGAATATGCGAAGAAAAATCATTATTTTGAACCTAAATGAAAATTGAAAAACCGTCAATTTTGCCAAATTTTCAGTTTAGTGTAATTTACCAGAAAGGACGTAAAACTTTGCATGGCCAAACTCCAAAGCATACAGGATACCTCCAAATGACGCAAAAAATTACAAAGCTTTATGAAAATAAAAAAGAAATCGTGGCATTGTGGTAATAACAAAATATTCCTGCGAGATTTGCAAACTTCGTTAAAAATAAAATACTTTCAGAAATAATTCTTCATACCAAAATAATGGCCTTTCCAAATATGCTATATATATATATATTTTTTGAGGATTACAATTTCTTTTCTTCCTCTGATTAAGCACAGTGGCCATTTTTTTCTTTCCAGAATCGTTTCACGATTTATTGCAGTAACTCCACTTCTATTTCACTTTATGAGGATAATTCGTAAATGTTCTTTCTGTTAAATCTTCAGATCACAGGAAAATTTCTAAATTTTGTTTTGATTATTGTATAATATCATCTTTCTTTTTAAATAAATATGGCTTGGAAAAAAACTAACATTCTCGTCAAATTCCCTCAGGTCCATTTCAGAACTTGTGTTTCTGTAGAGTCCACAAAAGCTTTTCAGTTGCGTTATGTGTTTGATGCTGAAAATATAAGCTTTTATGTTGCGTTATGTGTTTGATGCGGGAAATAAAAGCTTTTCTGTTGCGTTATATGTTTCGTGCGGAAACTATAAGCTTTACTGTTGCGTTATGTGTTTGATGCGGCCTGGTGTTTGTCTGCAACCAAGACTATTGAAAGGCTTTATCTAGTAGAGCCTCCGGGAATATCCGGAAGCAGACGAAATATATAGTTATATTAAACAAATATCTTTACGGATATCGACAGGATAGTTAGTTTTTTATTCTGTTTTATAAATGGAATAATCTAAATTTCTTTAAGATACACGGACAACTAGATAAATGTTTTCGAGTCATGAGATACTTTCGGTTCGAATTAAATTAAATTTTCCAGAATATCCCTGAATTCCCAGAAAAAACAGCATGTGAAACATCACGATGCAGAAGGAGCATCCCTAACACTGGAAAGTAATTTTCGTTTAACCTTGTTATTCTTTAACGTATAGCGGATATTCCCTTACAAAGGTATTTTGGAAAAATTTAGTTAGGAAAATATGTATTTGTTATTCCGTAATGATCTGTATGCCCAGGGTAGAATTCACATCTTACTGTTTCAAAATCAGATCCACAAATGACAAGATTAAAATACTGAAATATGGAAAAAGTAAACCTGAGATATCCATAAAAGTGTTATATTTCTGATTCGGTAAATCTTCCACCTCTCGATTTGTAGGAAACTTTAATTAAGTTTTCTTCATTTGTAATGAGTTTTCGGTGTGAAATAAAGAAACAAGAATTTTTTTTCTCCCGAAATGCACTTTATTTTCAGTTACCCTATTATTCACATTTTGTTTTAAGGAAATTTTGCCATTTCATTTAAATTATTTTTAATTAATATCAACGACCACTTTCCCTGTAATTTATATTACATTCTACTTGGGTTGCTCTCACTGGTTTTTTTCTTTAAATTAAAACCAGACAGTCCCACCTATAGAAATATAATATACACAGTCGTATCAGAATAATATGTCCACCAGCGGAATCACAGTATACTCATCCAGGAGCATCACAGAATGCACGTGACTAGGTCGATCACACGGAGATATTAGCTGACGGCCAGGACAAATGAGCCATAGCTCGCTACGTCAACACAATTTTCAGAGTTAGTGATTTGACGGACGTGCAAAAAGGAATGATCATTCCGTATGGCGCCCAGGCAGGAAGCATCTCAGAAACAGCTGATATCGTAAGCAGTTCGCAAGGTGTTTTAGCAAGGGTGAATAAAGAATGCACCACTGGCACACCGAGAACCTTCCGACGTCATGACTGTGGAGACCAAAAGCACACCGACCCCAGAGGAAAACGTTACCTCCGTCGACTAGTAAAAGGCAATTGATGGTCATCAGTACAACAATTGAACCACACAAGTGAAGGCTGGGGCACCCAAGGTACGAGTCCCTCATAACAGTACATCGACCATTTTTACGCATGAGTCTCCGGAGTCGACGCTGTGTCAGACATACGAGAACCAACACCCGGATACGCTTCTCGGTGAAACGCAGGCTGCCTGTGGCAGTGTGCATGTCTGGGGGATGTCCTTGTATGACCTGAGACGGCTGGTAAGACTGGATGGGTCCCTAAACGCCAATGGCTATCGGTCCATCCTCGTTGATCATATGTATCCCTTCATGTTGGACGTGTACCCAAAATGAAGGGATGCATCTGGTGATGGTGTCTACCGACAACAGAATATATTCTGCGACGTGTCAAGCATCAATCATAGCATAACATATCCGAGTTTCCAAGAAGAAATTCTATCTAAGACAGGTAATTTTTCTTATTAAATATTTAATTTATTTATGGAGCAGAAAGAACAGCGGAAAACTTAATTGCAAATATTCATATTTGGGGAGAAATATTTAAGACATAGACATTGTTATTCCTTATTTAGAGAAATATTTAAGACAGAGTTTCCGTTCCCCCTTATCCGCCGAAATCGCCCAAAATCAATCTCATAGAGCACTTGTGGGACTATTTGGGTAGACAGGTTCGGTGTGCCGACCAACAGCCATATCATCTTCTGGACCTCCGTGCTCTATTGCAGTACGAATCTGGTCGCGTGCCTCGGGCAACCTTCTAGGGCCCCATTGCGTCCGTGCCATACCGTCTCGCAGCGGTTATCTGGGCCAAGAGTGGTTATTCCCATTATTAGGCAGGAGATCATATTATTCTGATACAACCGTGTATATTTGAAATAATGTTCAGAATCATTAATTTATTATATGGCTTACTTTTCCATTGCATATAAAGCAGAACTGTGGTTTTTGGTTAACGATGCTCAGCAAAATTGAGGAAAACTATCATTGATAATTTCAGTATTTTGATATCATTTGCAAAAATATGGGCCCCATGTTTTTAGAAATATATTCAACCAAAAAATCTTAAGTAGTTATACTGTCCTTGTAAATAATGAGTTACAACGCAACCGATGTATTTCCAAATGCTTCAGAAAATGCTCTTAGTATAAGGAAATCCACTGGATATTGATAAACACCAGTCAATAAACCTGGTTGATATTTCACTTTGCACAACATGAACTACGTAAGCTACGTAAGAGAAACATTTACGAAAGAGAAATTTCAGTGTGAACAATATCATAGTTCTAATACATTTCCTGAAGCAAACAAACACTGTGAGAATAGAAAACGTATGCGTAGTGCATTTCCATAACAACCACAACTGCGCGAAAGAAATAAGTGATCTTCTGTAAAATCTGATATAGACATATACAATTGGGAAACAAAAATCCCGGAAGAATTAATTCTTCATAAATACATGGTAGGCATTGTAATGCTGTAATTGACATACTTACACTGTGTTCAATAAAGTAACTTCCTTCGGAAAACTGGAAAATGTTCATTGTCCTGGAGCGGGAATCGAACCCGTACCTCCTGGTTTCTGTACGACAGGAAACCGTAAGGTGTGGTTTAGACTCTATGATAGGGCAGGATAAGATTCGATTAGCATAAATCTGAAGGTTCTCAGGTATCTACGTTCAGTTGCTTGTAATTTCCTTGTCCTGGGTATTGTAATGAGCAGCATGCTCGACCGAAAATCAGGAGGTTCAAGTAATGCTCCAGGAAGATGAAAATTTTCAAGTTTTCTGAAGGAAGTGGATACATGGAATACAGTGAAAATATGCCATTTATAGTCTGATATAGTGTAATGCCCAAAAGAAGCACGATTTGATATGTACAGTAGAACATTTACTTTGATTTCCATTTCAGTTTGAAATTCAGGAGAGCTGCTTATGATATTATTACAAAAGAAGCCATATCTTATTTTATAATGCAAAGAAAGAAATAAAAAAAGAAGTGAAGCATTCTTTAATATCAGTAAATTCTTAATGCACTATACAATTTCATGTCCGTAGTGTAAAATCTAAGGAGACATGTCTTAAAATGTGTTTAGAATATAACCAAACTTGCAGGTGACATGAAAATGAAACCAGCAATTATTCAAAATACGTTTTGACTTGATTTCAAGCATTTCCATTGGTTTTTAACAAATGAAGCGTTATCAACTTCTTTCAGTTTTGTGTACATGTAGATCATATTTATTTCAAAATATGATACTGCAGTTATAAAAAAATATATGATTTATGTTTTCTTTTGTTTCAAAATCGTTTCAAATAACTTTCAATATTAGGAAACCACAATTAGTATTTTGTGGCAATAATAATAATATAAATAACAGTTAAACTACTAGAAATCAGTAAAAGCTGTGATCAGAAAAGTTGTTTTTGAAAGCGAATTTTTGTGCGCTACAAACTGAAGTCAACAGTAGCAGAGAAAAAAGTGGACTCCAGTACCTTTTCTACCGAAATCTAAATTACATTACATCTATCAGGATGAATACCGTCTTCACACGATTTTAATGATCTTAAAATATGAATTATATGTACAATTAAAATGCTCTAAAACACACTAGAACTTTCAGAGCGACAGTCGCCCCATCATCAGGTGTCATCGGATCTCCCAAACCGTTCAGTATAAATATCTGAAGTGCGCCATAACTGCAATCGACGTTACAGAATTTTACAACGTACACGCCATCTGTCCCGGCGGTTAAAATACGATCAGAGCGACACCACATCACAAATCGTAAACATGATTATAGCTGCAACATTAAGTATTAAAGTCTAAAAAAGGAAGATAGTTCTGTGGATTGTCCAACACTTGTAGACAAAAGACGTCTCCAAATATCAGGTAGATCCCAAGGGCAATTATCATTACAGCAACTTCGTTTGAACGCGGAAATGGACAAACTCTCAGTCACCAGTAGCATGTGTGTAGAGGCTGGGGTTATCAAACATTTGGCATTGTCCCAATCAGGGATTAAATCTTCTGAATCAATGCACTTGGTAAGGACTGTACAGATATGGCTTGCTTTTTAAACTATATTTATGTTCCTGCTGCCTGAGGCACAGTTTTCAACGAGTGGAGCCTAAGTAATAGTTAATACTCTCATGCGAGTCATTGTCCAATAGTGGGATGCAATAAACACCCCACCTCTGCGAATTATCAATTCCTTGGCGGTCTTTTCTCAAAACAGAAGATAGGTTGTTAACACCCACGCACAGAATGTTGCCGGTATGTAGAGCAAATTTTAGACATTTAGGTAGTAAAACCAGGTAGGAAATCCGTTTTTCCAACAAACTTTTTAATAACATGTGGATCACCGACCAAAGTTGACACAGGTCGACGGGATGCAAAAACTCAACGAAAAATTTTACAAACAATCTGTCGAGGATAGCCGAACGAGTGGGCTAAATCAAAAATGTAATTTATTTCCTCGTTAAAGAAAAACCTGGTGGAAGCAGGTGTAAATGCTCTATAAAACAAACAGTAAAGTGCAGCAACTTTATGTTGCATTGGATGAAAAGAGCCAAATGGGGTTAAGGAACTCGGGGTAGAAGGCTTACGATAGACCGAAAAAGATTAGTAATTCGAAATTGGGTGCCTGTGAATACAAAAATCTAGAAAAGGAATTTCACAGCTGGACTCAAGTTGTACCCTGAGTTTGATAGTGGGATACTTTGAAGAAAGTACGTCAGCGAAACAAAATAAGTCATCTTGGGAGTGAGGCCACGCTACAAAGATATCGTCAACGTATCTTAAAAATAAGTCGGGAGAAGGGGAAATTCACTTATAACTTTGTTCTCAAGATCCTGCATCAGGATCTCAGCAAGAACTGCTGAAAGAGGGGAACCCATAGGGGAACTTTCAAGTTGCTGGTAAATACAGCTTTGGAATATAAAAAACGAATGTTGCTTAACAAATCGCAAAGCATTCATAATAGCCGAAATTTCGAGGGGAGAACGCGGGTATCAGCAAGTTTAGCCTCGATAATTTGATGTGTAGCCTCTATGGGTACATTAGGGTACAATGCTACAACATCTAAAGAAGCCAAAATGAGAGGCCCTGGGTGTGGCTGAAGTACCCTAAGCCCATCTAAAGCCTCAACGGGACTCTTAATCGAGTAAAGCGAACTCCCGATAAATTTGGCAAGATAATTGCCCAAGGCTTTTTCTAAAGTTCTGGTGGGGCTAACATAGCACGATACCAGAGGTCGAAACGGGTACAATTCCTTAAGCAATTATTTTGATAACCCCAGCCTCTACACACATGCTACTGGTGACTGAACGTTTGTCCATTTCCGCGCTTAAACGAAGTTGCTGTAATGATAATTGCCCTTGGGATCTACCTGATACTTAGAGACGTCTTTTGTCTACAAGTGTTGGACAATCCACAGAACTATCTTCCTTTTTTAGACTTTAATACTTAATGTTGCAGTTATAATCATGTTTATGATTTGCGATGTGGTGTCGCTCTGATCGTGGTTTAACCGCCCGGACAGATGGCGTGTACGTCGCAAAATTCTGTTACGTCGATTGCAGTTATGGCGCACTTCAGATATTTATACTGAACGGTTTGGGAGATCCGATCACACCTGATGGTGGGACGACTGTCGCTCTGAAAGTGCTAGTGTAATTTAGAGTATTTTAATTATACACATATTTCGTATTTTAAGATCATAAAAATCGTGTGAAGACGGCATTCATCCTAATGGTTCATGTGCACGAATGTTTTTCTGCATTTAATCAATTGCAAAGTTGGTGCAAATCCTCGGTTTTCTACGAGGCGGTGGCGAAAAAGAAAAAAAGTCTGCGAAATGGACGGATTTAGGATTAACATCGAGGTGACAAAAGTAGCACATGACATCTCTAACAGTACAATATATTTTGATCACTCCCTTGAGATGACAGAATTGCTAAACCCAAGAAAGTGTAGATCGGGTCATTGTAATCCCGCTTTCCCTTTTGACAAATCTATGATTACGACCTGCGTGGCGATGGATGGCTACTTACAAAATCAACCTGACAGTTTCGTTTTGCAAAATCGTTTGACACAGAAAATCTCCATACCAAACATCTAGGTTGCCTTGTTGGGTAGTTCTTATGTCATTATTGAAAAAGGTGCTGAAAGCAGCAAAATCAAGAAAAAATAATTTGTGCATTTGAAGAAAAGAAAGAAGACAGCAGCAATACCACGTATTGGAAACGGTACTTTATTGCAAGGGACTCTAATCTCGAAGACACCCACAGATAAGGACTTCCAACGGCAATTAACATCTATACCGTGATCGAATCTGTGAGAGCAGACCCGCTGTCAGTAAACGACAATGGGGAACTGAGGTGGAGACTCATCATACCTGTGTAGCACATCACCAGCACCTTTTTATTTACTACTCCAGGTTCCATCGAAAGGTCCTCCATGAATCTTCACCTCAGCAGGCGGAACGACGCTTCACTCACTGCTGCAGAGGGCTATCAAGTTCACAGGAGGAATCCCAGGGTTTGTATCTTCACAGGTAATGAAAAGTTGATGTTTTTACATTACTCAATCCTTTCGAACCATTGTCTAAGAAACCATAAGAAAACACAGCAATGCTCGCGTTGCAGTCGCTATGGTTGCGCAATGGTCTAATATCACGGGCTTTTGACATTTCTTTTAAGTGGTACCGGATTATAATCTTCGGTGAGGCATGCATGGTGTGTTTATTTTAACGCACTAGCTTTCTCCCTTTCCGGGAACTCCTGACCCTGAATTAGGACGGGGGACTGTTTGGAGACCATGGAGTTATTCACGGTTGGTGATGCAGTCCCCACTCCCAAAAGGAAAACAGGTAGATTCGAGAATAAAATCATGCGGCGTGTTTGGTCGAATTGCGACAGTTGTGTCTAAATTCGTGTTAAATGATCAGGCACGGGACAGAAACCTCTCAGCTAAATAATTGCAGCGGCTTCATAGTAACCTGCTCAACGGTACCCAGAGCTCATCTATTGGAAGCAGACTTTGTTGCAAGTCGAAAATACCCTATGTTATACCTCCCGAGTGGCCAGCCGAAATTGCAGGAATTTGAAGTACAGTGGAAATGTTTCCCCATCCGCCATACAGTCCAAAACTTTCCATTGACGACTGCTTCCTCTTTCGATATTTAGGCTGTATCTTAGAACGAAGGCATTTTTCTTCAGAGGTTTATGTTGAACCCCGGTATTGCTTCCTTGATGGCGCAGGTCTAAGCGCTCCATTCTAACCATTCGTCCGATAGGGGTCCGTGTTCGAATCCTCGTAAGGTATGAATGATGGGTTTGGTTTACGGAACTCTCCCTTGCACTTCTCTACAATCAGTGGCACTGAGTTTCGTAAGTGCCACTAATTATTGCCCATAGAGTATGTCACTGTCTCGTTACCATCCCCACACCCACCCATCCACCCACACATACAAAGCACTTTGGTATCGGTGACTCTCTCTCAACGCAACGTTTCATCTTTTGCCATCAATGGATTGTGTCTCTGGAGGAGTGGCAAAGGGCTGTACAGAACATCAGAATATATTTTGCAAAATGAGGTGAAATTTTATGTACTCGTATCATGAGATTTTTAGCTTCTAATGAGACGAACTCTTGACCCTCATCACTGTGCGGCATCAATTGTGCGTTGATGGCCATGATTGTTTTCCTAGATTACCAAAGGAACATATGCCATTTAAATACACTATTGCTTTATCTATTCCTAACTGTGCGTTAAAAACATTTTAAACCACGGGGTTTTTTTGGGTGGGAGGAAATAAAGTCAGTCTTCCTAGATTGCACTGTGTAATCATACTTTCCAGTACACGATGTTGGAAAGCGTTTAAATTTCTAATGTAATAAACCTTTAAAATTAACCAAATACAATTTATATATAACATATATTTTCAGAATAAGAAACTGTATTCTATGTATTTGATGTTATGTAAATTTATGATCACTGAGCTTGTAGTGTTAAGGTAGATTAAAATTAGGAAATTTTCTTACAATAAAATGTTTATCATACATTGAATATATTTCATCGAATTTGTTCATATTTTACATATGTACTTCGATATATCTCCTAAAATATAGAAAATACAGTATTTAAAGGTGGGTTTTTTTTGCGATCTGAAGCAAATTTACCTAAAATTTCCGAAATTCCTTTTAAGAAAGATGAGTCTGGATTATTGTTCCATTTTTTGGACATAAACAGCCCAAATGTAAAATAATGCATGAGTCGTGCGTGACTTTATATCTAAAACCTGAATCATATTCACTACCACAATATTTAAATTATTTTTATAACTAATTTTCGTACGAATCTAAAGTGGAGTAATTTGAAAATCTGGCATCGCTAAAGCAGGTCTTACTACGTAGGTCATGTCTTATATCGTGCACATTAAAATATTTCATTCCCCAAATGAATGTGTAAAGGAATCTTTTGCAAAGTAATGTAGAATACCCTTCATTATATTACTTAAGTATTACAAAATATCAAAAATCGAAGGTGTTTATCAATTAGCCGGTGACATGTTCCTCGCAAACACGAATATATCTCTTAAAGGTAGAGACTATATTTAAGTATATTAACAATGAATGTTTACCCATAAGTTTAATAACATATTTTTCAGTATTATTTTAACCTTTTAGCATCTAAATTCCTCTTCCCTGTTGAGGTCAGTTTCACTTATATCTATGTTCACACATGTAATATTTTGATATTTGCCCTTTTCTGTAGATTACATATTTTTAAACTCAAATTTCATTGAAGATATAAACACAGGTAAGGCAAGAAAATATACTCTGTCAACTCGTCGTGACACGCGACGACACAGATGGCGAAGGATCATCCATTTCAAACACAATTAAATGCGAACAATTTGATATACGAAGCTCTACTGCACATTAAAGTGAAGTTACTAGCACAAAGAATTTCGACGTCTGACAGGTTTCTAGGCAACAAGTCATGTGGGACACACCCTCGGGATGTATTATTTACTTAACACGCCTATTATCACTTAGTTAATAGAATGACACCTCTGCCTTGCTCCGACAATGCGTCCATTACCAAAGTCGCTCAGATCATTATGTTTGCCCATGTTCTTCTGCTACTATTCAGTGTTTGGAAACCCTGCAGTACGTCTACTTATCCTCAGCGTTTTATTCAGGTCAGGTACATTCTGCGGTGTTGGTGCCCATCGCAACAGACCATCACTCTTGTCTGTAATGTTTTTTCGACTGAGTGCAGCAATCGAAGGAAGTTTCAAATGCAATCGTTTCAAGAACATATTCATTTCTTTGAACCGTAATCGAAATTTAAAATTCGGCATATTTAAAATAATAATAGGATTTACGTGACATGTTCTGAGGTTCTTCTGATTCCCAGATCAGATCTCAAACACTAACCATACATATTAAGACTCAGTGAATCTAAAATATCCTTTAATTTTGTAAACGCAAAACTCAGCTTTTACTTAGTTTTTCCATTACTGTCGGAGTTTTCTTGATAGTTTAATTCTTAGAGCTTAGAAGGCACACAGCAATGTTCATCACCGTAATCAATTAAAAAAATTTTGGTGGCGTTTTGCGAACTCTTCCGAACACATTATGGTTTCAGTTTTTTCACTACATCCTGCTAAAACTATCATTCACCGCAGGTCGCACATGCATTTCCTGGGCAAATGGCATTTATCCTCCTCGTCTCAACGCTTTAATCACATCATCGCTGTTTAGAAAATCTTAAATAAAGTTTACTTCGCATCTAGAAACATCTTGATCACCCCGCCAGATAAACATTCCAAACATTTAAAAGAGTTATCCTAACAAGCACCAAACATGCAGAGATTGTCTCATGTTTTCAACGTGATGTGCAGAGGGCAAATCAAATTTAACTGGTGAAAGTTCAAACATTTGACATCTACTTTTAATTTTACAAGTGCTATTTGCACTGCTTCCTTCAGATCACACTGGTATTTTTTGCAAGCTATGTTATTTAATTCATTGTTTGAAACTTGCCTTAGATCAATTTATAAATAGCCTGAGATTTGCCCTTTTTATTTGTCTGCTCATAGCTTCGTTCGTCGTAATCTAATTTTTTAACGCTACCTTCGACATCCTTATACACCAATTCGATTGCACGTAACTTTCATTTTCTTTTCCATTACACGTCGTGCAGTAAATATCCCTGCTTTTCTTTAATGGGAATTGATGAAAGCACAAAATACTGTATTGCAAAACATTGATCTAAACCAAAACATATATCCCTTACAAATTACTAAACTAATGAAGCTGGCCTTGTTCTATGTCATTACTGAAGAGTGCTTCGTTCAGGGAATTTATATTCCATACAGTAGTTCAAAATTTAAGAACGTTGAACAAAGTTGCAAACATCCGAAGACATTTTAGAAATTTAAAAAGTGTTTCGGAGGATATTTAACTTAAAATTACTCACATTTCATCGTCAACATCATCATCGTTGTCAATCATTATCAGTCCACTGCTGGGTGAAGGTCTCTCCAAATTTCTTCCACAACTGTTTCTCTTGAGACCTTCATCTCCATGTTACTCCCGCATGCTTTCTATTTTCATCCATCCATTTCACATGTGGTCTTGGGATTCAAAAGGTGACATTCCCATTCTAAATTGTTTCGCAAACGCCTGTTGTTTTGGCATTCCATGTCCGAAATGTGTACGATTTGATCTTATAAAAAAAATTCCAGTATAGTAGAAAGTTTCACCATTGTACATCTTGTGACTACAATGCAGTTATTAAGAAGCATTTTCCTCCACTATCTCAGCCTTATTTCCAAAATGGCTTTTGTTTGAAGTATTGAGTCGCAGAATTAATGCTGAAATATGTAGATGGTCAGTTTTGTTTAAAGAAATAAGATGGACGTTTCATTAATTGTTACGGCTGTTGTGTCGTATTTTGTTTTCGAAACGAAGTCCTTATTTTAAATATTTTCCTTGAGTAAGGTATCCCAAGCTTTTCAAGATAGGCACTGATGCGAAACCATAAATTGATATAATATTTTGCAGCCTTAATTACTTTTTTCTATTTCAGCATCGTAAAAATTTGTTCATACTGTATTAGAATGAAGAACTTGTGAATTGCATTTGACCTATGTAGATCATTTGATATTTTATTAAGTAAAACATATAAGAAGAGATTTCCTATCTTAGGTTGAGAGACCCGAACACACAGCGCTCTGCGCTTTTTGGCAGGTGAAAAAGAAAATTAGGGAATTGGGAACAGATTTCCCTGATAGAACAGCATGAAAGAAGAGTATAGAAAAATTAGAGCAGAAGGAGTATCCGGTTTTCCGTTAAGTATTGAAGTTTTAAGCTACCCTAAATACTTACCTGCAACAATTCGCTCCGATCAATTAATCCCGCCGCTGGAATTGGGGAAAGGACAAGGAATAAGGGAAACCTGAGGGGAAAAGGCACACACACAAGAAAAAATCCCACACAGAAACACTCAGTTCTCTCACAAAACCATAAATGGAATGCCCAATGTTTGTTAGCACAAGTAATTGCCCTGAAGGGCAACTACTGACTTACATCTTGAGTTGCACATACTTAGTCAAATCAAGGGATTGAAAATTTTTATATATTTTAATTTTTACAAAGAAAATACTGTAAATTAAACGAAATTGTTTTGATTAAAAATAAAACCTAATCTTACTTAGCAAATCTTCCACAATTTATAGATTTGTAAAATGCTTATCCACATTAGGAATAAGTCTTCTACATATATAAATTTCTGTAAGTCACGTGAAAATGTGAGTGTGCGGCAATAATTTAACCAGTTCAGGGTGAGATATTCTTTACGCAACATTCTGGTTTTACCTAGGAATAATCAACTGTTCCTAGAGACGTACTTTTCTAAATGAATCAAAAAATCTAGGTAAGTGCATATACGCCATACATTTCACAATTCCTAAACGATGGGAGGAATTCCACTTTTTTGAAGAAAGTGTATTATCGGCCATATCCTTTTCTTTATTTATTCGTTTATTTTCCTTGAAAAAACGTTCGTTAACATTTTATATAAAAATGTTTGGTAAGAATATCCAAAAACAGATGGGAAAATTATGCACCACAGACTCCCATGTCGTAGTTGCTACAAGTTTAAAATCTGTACGCACCTACAGATTTATATTGTAATTCTGAAAGATGTAAAACGTAGCTTCATATTAAAACTTTTACACTGTTTCATACCAGCGGATTATTCAATATTTAATTCGTTACAAAAGTTTTAGCAAAAATCGCTAAATAGTAATATATGCCAAACATTTTTTACTGATTTCCCATCTCATTTGGCTTTATATTTATATGATAAACAATAGAACAAGGATATTCAGATAATTTCAGAAAGAAATATATACATGGTTATTGTGACCACCAGCTGATATTCCAAATATTCGTTGCCTGCAGCGGGGCAGCTGTTAGACGGGCTGGAAGTGATTCAATAAGGTGCTGGAAGGTGTTCACAGGTATGGGGAGCCAGGATGGCTGCAGTATATCTGACAGCTGCTTGAGGGTGAGTGGTGGAGGATCCATCGAACAACACGATCGAGGTGATCCCACAGATGCTCAATTGGGGTTAATTCTGAGAAATTAGGGGGTCAGGGAGGAACTTTTAAGTTTTCGTCATGCACTTCCAGCCACCTTCTGATGGCTGGAAGAGCATGACGAAATTGGAAGACAATCAGCGTGTATCTGTGTTCGTGCGTTGCAAGGATGGATGCATTGCGATATCAGTCCGTTGTGCCTTCTACATGTATGAGTCGACTCATAGAATGCCACGAAAACTTTCCTCACGCCATATAGCTGCCCCGACCAACTTGTGGTCTTCCAGCAATGATTGGAGAGTTTTTGTTCTGCGATGTTTCCCGCCCTATAAACCCGAGGTCATTCGTTCGATAAAGCAAAAAACCTGACTGATCGGAGAAGGCAATTCTTTGTCAATCAGCAAAGTCCCAATTCCGATACTGTCGTAAAAATGTATGCCTTTTCTGCCGATGTACCTTCATTAGAATAGGTGCAGTGTCTACATCGGGGCACCCATACGCAGCAGGGTGCGCTGAACTGTCATTTTAGACAAATTACCGGTAGCTTCCTGGCTATTTCGGCCTATGAGTTACTCCACTGTGACTTGTCGATCGGCCCTCACGCACGTTCGCGGGCGTCGTTCACCACTTACATCAAATTTTCGTGTTCTTCCGCAGTTTCCATTTCGCTTATTCGCGATGGTGCCATTTCCCAAATCACGACACACTTTCACCGCAGTAGGCAAACAGTTCACAAACTGTGTTGTTTCAGAAATACAGCCGCCTTTTGCCCGAAAGCCGATAATCATCCTTTTTTTCAAATCTGATAAATCGCTCCTTTATTCATGACAGCAACGGATATATGTTTTCCGAATGCCTACAGCTCACCCTATATAACTTCCAAGCCAGCCCACGACACGTGACTTCTTCCATTGGCTACGCGCTTATGACCTCAAAAGTAGGAGGTTGTTACAATAATTGACTCGACTGTTCATAATGCAATGTACAAATAATCTTTGCGACATCGAAAAGCATTTTCCTTAACATTTCCATTAAAAGGCTAAAAAATATTGGTTATGACAGTACCTTTAAATCGTATTTATAGCAGTGATTAAAAGTGGAAACTCCTGCGTATTAATTTCATAATATGCTTCTGCAACAACGAAAAATCGGGACGTCAAGAGGAAGTAACACAGTGTTGTGCGAAAATTAAGGAAGGAGGGGAGAAATTAGCATAACAGCAGAGCGAATAGGCAGAACGGACCGAATGACCACTCACGAGATAGACTAGGGACCGCAACGGTAAGGCATGCGCATATATGCAGCATGACGTAGGGGGTGGGGCTGTCGGAAGGGTATAAAACACATGGGCGGTGTGCGCTCAACAGTTCGGTGAAAGCTATTGCACGGTGTACCTCGGTTTGCACGACGACGAGTTGCTGCCACCGTGTCATACGGCCCACAGGCAACCCAGCAGACGTCATCTGGATGACGTTACCCGAGGTCGCGTCATTGGGAAGTTGGAAGAAGGTCGAAGTGTGACTAGTGTGTTCGAGGAGTTCGGGATCGCTCATAGCATCGTTTCACGAGCTTGGAGAGCATTTCAAACGACAGGCACAGCTGTCCGAGAGTTTAGCAGTGGTCGTCCACGAGCAACCACGGCGGCGGACGGCCAGTATATTGTCCTACAGGCGAGAAGAGACAGACGGCAGACAGCGGGAGAAATTGCAAGTCACATGCAACAGACAACTGGACGTCCGTTATCGCGTTTTACCGTGGCTAGGAGGCTGCAGAAAGGTGGTCTATTTGCACGACAACCAGTACGATGTGTGTCATTAAGGCCTGCTCATCGGAGACGGCGGTTTCTGTAGCGCCAGGAACACAAGAACTAGACACATCAGCAATGGGGTCGAGTTCTCTTTACGGATGTGAGCTGATTCAGTCTGACGAGCGATTTTGGACGTACACACATCTGGGGAGAGCAGGGAACACGCAATCACACCTCCAACATCATCGAAAGGGAGGACCGGTTTGGAGGTGGCGGAGTTCGCGTTTAGGACGAGATCATGCTTGGTAGCCGTGCTGACCTCTTCATCTTCCCAGGAGGTTCAGTCAGTGGCGTCCACTATTGCACCGTGGTTCTCTTGCCTCACGTGCGCCTGCTTTGAGGTGCTGTATGTCTTGAGTTCCTCTTCATGGACGACAACGTCACACCTCATTGTACAGTGGCTGTCGCAGAGCTGTTGCAGAGTGAAGATATTCAACACATGGATTGGCCCGCAAGGTCCTCAGATCTAAAGCCAATAGACCACGTGTGAGACCTTCTTGGGAGACGATTGGCAACACGTCACCAGCCGCCAGTAACGATTGCGCAGCTGCGATTGGCGCTACAAGAGGAACGGGCCGCGATGCCTCAACAGATCCTTGACAACCTCGTCCTCAGCATGTACAGACGTTGTAAATCCTGCAACTCATTCAGGGGTGATCATATCCCCGATGAAGACTGGATTTTTCTTGGCAGCCACCTGCCTCATGGTCGTTTCTGTCTTCTGTCCAGTTGTGCTCGAAGCTGACTTTTCAATAAAGTGCCTTCGTATTATTTGGATTCCTTGTTTGGACGGTTTTGCTCACTTGTCCCATCCCAGCAAAAACACAAGTGCTGGGAAACTGCTGGCCACCAGCTAGCATTGATGAGTCCCTGCTGGCTGAAATCTGCCGCTGACGGCCCGGTAGCGGTCCGTTGGTGGCAGCGCTATCAGTTGGCGAGCCATTGATGGCCCTGCAGCATCGCCGCGAATTGTGGGCCTCCAAGCAAGTGCCACTAGTGGCCCGTTGCTGGCAACCAATGCAAACCCCAACAGCAGGTGGAAGCATCGGGACAGCGCATGCGCAGAAGCAACACTTGCTGTTTCTCTCATGGTACCAGTTAGTTGAAGACGACGCTATCGCCATCGTGTTATTTTAGTGGATGTTAAGAAAAAATCCATATGTGGAGAGGCGAATTAATTTCTTAATGAAATTTTACGTCGACGAAGATATCAGATTAAGCGGTGAAATACTAGATTACAGCCATGAAATACACCCACTCCATTCCCATGAATAGCACAATTCATGGAATGGAGTGGATGAATAACAAGAAAAAATTTGAAACCGCTTGAAACACATATCCTGGAAAACCATTAAAATAGCGTTTGTTGGGAAAAAAAGAATTATATGCGTACAAAATTTATCAATTATTTGAAAGAAAAAAAAAGCAACGCTATGTGGTGTACTCATCCATGGGTTGAACACACAAGACTGGGAGGAATTCGCTTCTAAAAATAACGAGAAGTAAAATAAAATATCTTTTACTCTTTAAAACAAATGTAGCTTCGGACAACGGAAAGGAAAGACACAACGTTAAAAATGTAACAGAATGTGGCATGAACCCGGGTAAATATATATTTATTCAACAATCTCTTTTCAAGACGACAAGGACAGTACAAAACTTTGGAAAGCGACTCTAAGTATGTACACGCCTTGAAAATGAGTGAAGTTCCCTTAAGGTAAAAAAAGCTATCGTTACGTTGAAAAAATTAATTTATCAATTGTATGAAAGTGACTTTTATGAAAAATACCTCGCAATATTATAAAATGAAAAAGGGAAGCATTCGATTACAAATTGCATACCAAGCAGATAGCTTCCAGCACGTACCCGAGAGGCGTGAATTAGTCCGGTCGGTAGCGAGCGCGGCTTCCATGCAAACGGCCCAGAATCGAATCTAGTCAGATGCAAACGGCGTTTTTCTGGTCTGTCGAGAAAATTTCCTCAGTGCAGTGCGTTAATTCACAAGCTTCGTAAGGATAGAAAAAAAATTGTAGATTTAGGAAACTGCGGTTATCCTTGCTTTTTTTTTCTTTTTATTATTACGGCTACTTCTGGGAAATTGGCGGACAAGATTCGGCAAGCCACCAGTTACGTCACCTGGTTGCTGGCTGCCACTAACGGCAGACTAGTGGATCACATTAGGCTAGCCATCATTTCTGGCACGTGCTTGCAGGGCCACTGAAGGGCCACTTGTGGCAGCTACTGCCTGTGATGGACCACTGATGGCCCTGTTGTGGCATATGACAACTGATGGGGTGCCAACTGCTGGCCAACTGTTGGCCTGAACTGCTGGCCCTTCTGTTGGCCGCCCGGACATTTTATTGACGGTTCGGCAGCGGCAACATAGTGCTGGGCCATTGCTGGCAGTGCTGGCTGCCAGCAATGGCCCACTGCTGGCCCAGCAAGACTGTTTTTGCTGGGATATTCTTACATCTTGGGAACCTTATGGTATGATTTGAGTCGATGTGGAACACTTCTGCACGACGTTACATTCGAAAAACCGTCTCGTCCTTAATGTTTTAACGCCAGTGTAGTAAACCTAGGTGTCAGGAGAGGAGAAATGTTAATTTGATTGCCGCTATCTTGTGAGACACTATATGTATTTCACTTTCTTACGTTAACAAATCCCATTCACAGTATAGACACAATTGTTTTGAAATAGATGACAAATGATATACTGGGTCTTTGGTATTTATCAGTTGTGTTCAAGAACCTTAGCGTAGATTAGCGTGGCAAAGCACTTTTTTTAGGCTTATGAATGCCAAGACAAATTTTGTGATTAGATTGAAATAAATGCAGGAAAAAGATGTGTTTAAATTATGTACAGGAAATAAGTTCTGTGTTTTATATTCAAAGATACAGGTATCTTTATAAAATGTTCGTATCACAAGGATGATACTAAATAGTAGCTCATGGTTTGTTTAAAGAATGACACTAAGATAGGATAAGACTAAAATGTTGCTCATGGTTTGGATCACGCTGTATGGCGTTATGCAACAGATAAAAATTAAAGTAACGCAGTAAAATTAAACAGTTTGACAAGTGGTCACTTCTGACTTCTAGCATCTGTCCGATTAGCCTGAATTCGAGTCCTTGCGAAGCGTGGGCAGTGTGCCCAGGAGTGGATCCAAAATTTTCGTGATGGAGGGCGCAAGTGTCGGGAATAACTGGGACCTTTCTGATATTTTTCCGCCAAATGAAAAAGTGTTCTTAGTATGTCTATAAAATATTTCAATTAATTAACAAAAGTAATACAAGTTTAAGTAATACTTTCTTTCACGAAAGAATTGTTCAATTTGTTATTGAAAACTAACAAATCGAAGCTTTTCTTTGGTTTTTAAGGGAACGTCGCCCGCGCCCTTCCTCATGATCCGCCACTGCGTGTGCTTGTCTCACGGAAGTGACTTTTCCCCTAGCTACCACATCTACTTTACAGCTTAAGATGTCACAACACATGGATGTACAGGGCGTACCACTCGCTACCGTACCCGGCATTTCTTTAACAATATTACAACCAATGAAGATATTGCAATGAAATCTGATTGTACGACATATGTCCCAATTTCTGATGAAGAATATACTCTCTGTTCCAAAGCACTTTTGGTCCACCGCTGTTCTAATTGTCATAAGAGCGGTAAAATAGTTCATTTTACAGGGCTAGAACTCCGCACTACTACGTTTAAAATGCGATGTTCATGGCCAAGATATTCAGCAGTAATAAATTTAGAAATAAAAAATCCCACGTGCTTTGATGTTATTTCCGGGCAGAAAGAATAAAATTACATAAAACTTAACATGCACTCAAAACTGATTACAAATGAAAATCACACATTCTTAGATATTATTTAGGGGTGAAAGAATGTATTGTATTTCTTACAACCGTAAACTATTTCTTTACTAAGACATTTTTTTAGTCGAATTATACAGACTAAGATTATTTTTCTACTACTAAAATTTAATAAAAAACTCACAGTATAATATTCATAAAACAGGAAACTTAAAGGCCGTGAATATATTTTTGTTTAAGCATCTGTGGAGAAGTTAACAAATCCAAAAAGCAAATATCTTTTGCTACAAATGGCATTGTTTTTTTGTAACTGTGATGAAATAATTGTTTTTTCTGACCTCATAAGATATAGGAATGTTGCGATTTAAGTCTGTTAAAATGAGGTAATTAATTACTTCCACCGACGTGGCAAGTATTGTCTGCAGAATAAAACTCATTGTATATAGGCTACTGCAATGTATACATTTACTGTTTGAATCAACAACTGATTAGCAATCATTTCTAATTTCCCGTATGATAAAAGAAATGATACAGAAGTAAAAATTATAATGAAAGGGCAAAGAAAAGAGCGTTAAGTTTGGTGCACGGTATCTAAATTAATTCCTACGTGACGTATTTATCCTCTATTGTGTAGGTATCGAAATGCCGAACGGATGATTTCAACTTCAAATTGCTTTTTTTTCCTGAATTTCCACTTTTAGTTTGAACTTCCCAAAATATTTTCACACTACACAATTTTAACGCATGAAAGTAATTCGTATTTGGGTATCATTATAATAAAAATATTTTAATATAAATTTATTGGGAAATTAATGAATAATTAAAGCTGCTCAAAGTTTGTTTTCCTGTTTGAAACATTTAGAATGGCTGAATTGATTTTGTAAAGTGAAAAAAATGAACGGGTTCGAACTTCAGCCATTTTGGTTAATCATAGTTCAAGCTGTAGCAAAAAATCAAGTATCGCATTTTGTTTATTGATATAAGTAGTGAGATGTTAGGAAAGTTGGCTTGACTGGCTATTTGATTATTATGACGATTGTCACAGTACGTTTTTTGGTTACGACATGGTTGTGTAGTTGAGCTGATTGTTAAATTCAGTTTTGAGTGAATATTAAGTTTCATGTAATTTTTCTTCATTCTAAATCACAGTACTTGATAGTGAACACAAGAGCGTTACGTTTTTTCTTACTTTGATACGTTTTATACAGTGTTAAAATCTAAAACAATATAGTACTGATTTCTGAAGAACAAAATGCATTTACTGCACTAAAACTTTTCCTCTTAGATTGACAGGTCTCAAGGAAAGCAAAACTACACTATTGCAAAGAAACGTATGGTACTCAGTCACGGTCTACAATCACGGTCGAGTCACATTATTGTGGCCAGCTCCTAATACCCTGAGTAACCGCCGTGTGGAGCGCGGATAGCAGCTAGACGGGCTCGGAGTGAATCCAAGAGGTGCTGGAAGGTGTTCACAGGTATGTGGAGCCATTCTGACTGCAGTACACCTGACAACTGCTGGACTGTGCGTGGTGAAGGATCCATAGAGCGAACAACATAATGGTGGTGGTCCGACAGATGCTCAATAGGGTTTACGTCTGTTGAACTAAGGGGCCAGGTAAGTACTTTCAAGTTTACACCGTGCTCTTCCATGCACTCTCGTATATTTTTGGCTGTGTAACGTCGCGTATCGTCGTGCTGGAAGATACCATGGGCCCCAAGGAAAACAATCAGCATATATGTATGAGTGTACATGGTCTACAAGAATGGACTCTTAGCGAATTCGTTCCATAATGTATTCCACAGGTATGAGTGGAATGCCACGAAACCATTCTCCAGACCATAACGCTGCCTCCACCAGCTTGTGTTCTGCCAGCAGTGGTTGAAGAATGTTTGTTCCCCGATGTTTCTCGCTTTATACGCTAACATCCATCGGCGCGGGAAGCAGAAAGCGTTACTCATCGGAGAAGGCAATCCTTTGCCAGTCAGCGGAAGTCCAATTCCGAGACTGCCTCTGAAATGATTGCCTTTTCTGCCGATGAACCTTCATAAGCATAGGTGCAGTGACCATATGTGTACATCGGAGTCCCATACCCAGCAAGGCTCACTGAAACGTCGTTTTAGACACATTTCAGGTAGCTCCATTCCGCCAGGTTGTTGCTCCACTGTAGCGTGTCGATCGGCCCTCACGCACCTTTGAAGCCGACGTTCACCTATCTCATCAATGGCACGTGATTCTCCGCAGTTTCCACGTCGCTCATTTGTAATAGTGCTAATTCTCCGATTACAATACACTTTATCCACAATAGCACGCGAACATTTTACAAACTGCGCTGTTTCAGAAATGCTGCCACCCTTGTCCCGAAAGCCGATAATCATTCTTTTTTTGCAAAACTGAAAAATCGTTTATTTTATCCATGACAGCAACGACTGATACTTTTCACGATGCCTACAGCACACCTTATATACCCTCCAAGCCAGCTCACGACATGTGCAATTTTTCATTGGCTACGAGCTTTTGACGTCAAAAGCCGGAGGTTATCACAATAATGTGACTCGGCTGTGTATATATGTAAGGACAATGCTGCCAATTTAATAAAATATTTCGCCATAACTTCACAGTTCGATTTATATCTGGTGACAGTAACATCATTCCAGCGATTTCTCATATCCTTTCTCTTCTAGATATAAATGGCGAAATTGTTTGGTCTGAATATCTCTTTTTGCAGTATTTTAACAGCAACGGGAAACGACCAGTTGCCTACTTGCATAATCCGACTTCAAACTACGACGAGCAGACTGGAATAACGCAAGTATGTGTCATGTTAGCTTCACAACGTGACAACATATACTTGGGCGAAGGAGGTTAGAACAAGACTTCTGAAGATGCCTTGATTCACTAAGCTGTGAATCCACAAATTTGTGGAAATTTGAAGCTGTTTACATGATACACTAAAACGTTTCATGTAGTCAATTCTATTGCTTATCATCTGCGTTTTGAACCAGAGAGGCCACTGAGGTTCCCGGATTTAACACATGTGGGAATTATCCAGGATTTCGCGGAGCTAAACATCAGATACAGGAATCCTGGATTGAGTTCTCTGGCAGAGTTTTTGATAAGGCTGTAATAGGCATAGTTGGCCCTACGTTCCGCATCTGGTGGAGTTAATGTTTCGGCGTGTAGAGTCAGTTATGCGCTCTAGAGGAGGGATAACACACAGTCAGGTTGGTATCTGTAATGTTTTGATTATTAAGTGTACAATGGTGCTCAATATTATGAGATAATTTGTAAATTCCTGCATAACTGAAAGTACTTAAGAAGAAAATTTGGTAAAGAGGTTTGCGATAACATTATTTATGCAACTCAGTAAAACAATTATCGTAATGTGATAATAGATTCAGAAGTATGCGAAGCAATTAGCGACAATGTACGAAAATATCGTGATTTAAGCGTCATTAAAATAAGACATGATAGCGAGTGGTAGGAGGGTAATTAACGACACTGCAGACCTGGTACACCAGTACATTTGCATGGCGTTTCTTTCTGAGGAAGGTTACATCTGGTAAACTAAATTGCCAAACCGTAAGACTCGCATTGATAAACTAATTCTCCTACACCACGACAGTTATCATAGTATACTTAAATGGATCGCACAGTCCCCGTGTCTTATCCGAAATGAACACTTTAGGGATCATATTTGAGAATGCCCTTCTTAATAGAGATCCTCGTTTACCGAATATTTTGTAAAATACAAACGGTGTCACATTCGCTGTGACGACATCAAAAATGATTGTAGAACAAAATCATCGCGTCACTGAATCCATGATACATCAAATCGAGGCTGTTGCGGAGTCCAGTTGCGTTCCAGCTTGCTGCTAGACAGGTGTCCGTGTTAATTTGGTACTTCCGTTTTTACCGTAATACATTTTTTCAGTTTATTCCGTTGAATAATTTTGAATCATAATTTTTTTTAATTATTACAGTAATTTCTTTACAAAATTACATAAACACTTCAAAGAAAAAGTATTTTCGTTGAGTTTTCTGTATTTACTGGATATGTCAAAAGCCTTTGCCGAAATGCAGAATTTAGTGAGCACTAAATATGGGATGTAAGGTCAGGTGATGCAGTCTCTCCTTGACAAATGTCAACCCCGCCTTCTCGTGGTGCATCCTGTTCCCACTAAAGGGGCTCTGACGACCGCCAATAGCGGTATAACTATACCATCGGGATTAGAGGATATGCTCTCCCACACTACCCAACCCGCTTGGCCAAAGTGGTGAGTTATGGCCAAACCCCTCCAAAATGACTCCACAACTTAAATCTTAGCCCTCAGTCTCCGGCAAATGGAATGTACCTGGCCAAGGCAGCGGCCAGTGCGACATGAAGGCAGAGGGTGCTAAAAATCCACGGAGGACCGGACTAAGCTGCCATCTGATGCTGACCTTGGCTACGTATAATGGACGCTCCCTTTCATCTGATTCAAGGCTTCTTGAGTTGGAAGAGGAACTACAAAGGATCAAGTGGAACATCGTTGGGCTACGTGAGGTAAGGAGAAAAGGAGAAGATCTCATTGAACTGAAAATTGGACATCTCTTCTACTATCGTGGGACAGATACTGGCAGAACTAGTGGTGTTGGATTTATAATAAACAAGAAACTGAAGGATAAAATTGTAGAAGTTGAAAGTTCCTCTGATAGAGTTGCACGACTCGTTATCCAACTCTCCAGAAAATACAAGGCTCAGATTATTCAAACTTATGCACCCACCACAAGTCATCCTCAAGAAGAAATTGAAGAATTTTGTGAGGAAATTCGTCATCTAAATAATAACGGTAAGCAATACTTGAAGATAATTATGGGAGATTTCAATGGAAAAATAGGGCAACGGCAACAGAATGAAACATCAGTAGGAAAATTCGGTCAGGGCAACAGAAACCAGCGTGGAAAAACTCTCGTTGAGTTTGCAGAGGCAGAAGGGTTTTTCATCTTGAACTCCTTTTTCAAGAAAAAGCCACACAGGAAATGGACATGGAGACATCCAAATAAAATGACAAGTGAAATTGATTTTATTATGTGTAAAAAAATTCGTCATAGAAGACTGCAGTGTGCAAAAAATTCAACACTGGTAGTGACCATAGATTGGTGAGATGTAAGATGCACCTCAACACTAAACTCGAACGTAGCAAGGTCATAAGACAAACAAAATTTATTGACATAACCAACCTTAAAAAACATCATAATACCTTCAAGTTGGAACTGAAGAACAGATTATCCGCTTTAGAAGGCCTAACATCCGAAGAAGTGGATATTTCTGAAGTTAACAGAAAAGTAACCAAAGCTCTTATGGAAACAGCAACAAAATTAGCTGGGTCTAAAAACAAGGTGCATGTGAACAAATTATCAGGAAAAACCAAAATGTTGATGCAAAAAGAAGAGAGATGAGGACAACTGAAGAAGATGTGACTTCCAAAGTGGAATATATAGAGCTATGCAAGACAGTACGAAAATGTATCACTGAAGACGTAAGGAAATTCAACTGTGAACTAGTAAGGAAAGCAATTGAAAACAACCAAAGCCTAAAGATAGCAAAGAAGCATCTCAGTAAGGGAAGAAAACAGTTTATGGCTCTGAGAAAAAAAAATATTTATGTAACAAGAAACAGAGGTTAAATCTTGACAAGAGTGAAAGATTTCTGCTGCAAATTATATGAAAGGGATGATACATGTACTCCAGACATCGTGAAAGGTACCAGTACCAGAGCTCTTCCAGTCCTCCCAGCAGAAGTTGCACATGTAATCAAGAACATGAAGAGGGGAACAGCTCAAGGAGAAGATGGAATTACTGTAGACATCATACAAGAAGCAAGTGGAGAAATCGAAACAGTACTCGCCCAAATTTTCACTCGATGCCTTAATGAAGAGAAGATTCCTGAGGATTGGAACACCGCTACAATGATCCTGCTACATAAAAAGGTGACATTGAGGATTTCAGGAACTACAGACCTGTCAGTCTCCTATCAGTGGTTTATAAAATCTTCACTAAAGTTCTTTCACACCTCTTGAAGGTAACACTGGACATGGCTCAACCGAGAGAACATGCGGGATTCAGGAGTGGCTACAGCACAATAGATCATATCCACGTACTGAGAGAAATAATTGAAAGAGCGAGGGAATATGAACTTCCATTGTGCATGGCTTTTAACGATTATGAAAAAGCCTTTGATTCAGCGAAACCATCAGCAGTTACAATGGCTCTGAAATCCTGCGGTATTGAAGATGCAAACATTAATATTGGTAATAAAATCTATGAAAATGCAAGTGCAAAGATTCGGCTGTTTGAAAATACAACACACATAAAAATTGGAAAGGGAGTGAGACAAGGTGACACCATATCTCCGAAGCTCTTTAATGCGACATTGGAAAATGTCTTTCAAACACTGAACTGGGAAAACAAAGGGATAAAGATTAATGGAGAATATCTAACCCACCTTCGTTTTGCTGATGACATAGTCATTTTTGCAACTGCCCCATCACAGCTGCAGGGTGCGATCCAGGAACTTGCTGACAAGAGTAAGGAAGTGGGATTAAAAATGAACTTTCAGAAGACAAAAGTGATGTTCAATGCTTTTACAAGAAATGAAGATTTATCGATTGATGGAGAAAAGCTAGAGATAACAGACACGTACGTTTTTTGACAGCAGATATCAAGTGAGGGTCACATTGATGAAGAAATTAATTGGCGTACAAAACTTGCCTGGAGTGCTTTTGGAAGAAACAGCATAATTTTCAAGAGCAATATGCCATTATGCCTTAAAAGCAAAGTATTTGATCAATGCACGTCTCAAAACAAAGAAAATATGCCATTTTGTACTTCCTTGTGCGAAAGCGAAATGGCTAATCTACATACTCTGATATATCAGCAAGAGCTTGTATTTCCCTGTGTTCTATCTAATAAATTAAAGGAAGCTAATACGACTTCACTCAAGTAGCGTCAGAAGTTACCTGTCTGAACGAAAGAGAATCATGAACCAAATATCTTAGTTCTTTTACAGTTGCTTATAAATTATAAGATCAAATGAATAAAGCCTTTCCTCACTGTCATGTACATACATGAAGGAATATGAGAAATATCGGAAATAATATCATCATTTCTAAAGCTTTTTGTTTAATAAAAAAAAGAACTGCAATATATCTTTTTCATTTCTTGAATTCCTCACTATAATTCATGCCAAGTTGTGGGACCTAATTTTCATTATATTTATCTGAAATGGGGAAGTACATCTCCGCCTCCCTTGAGGATCAGATAATGACCCCCTCGTCGTAGCTTGGAACAATTCCAATCTCAAATCCGAAAATGCTGTATCTCCTGAGATGTCGACTTGCTGGAGAAACGTTTCCGCAGTGCATTCGGACTTTTTACCATTTCACTATCTTCAAATATGCCGAGAATTTACGCACGGCCTAGAAATTTTGTGAACTCCTTTCCCATATCAATATTAACCCCTTCTCTTGGCGGCACATATGCGACATATAGTGTCATTTCCGGGACACTAAATCTTCGGAATAAAAACTATGCTTCAAATTCCCAACTTATACAGAAAAATAAATAATTCCTGGTCAGATAATTATTTCTATATCTTTATTGCCATGTGTATATCAAATTTGTGATCTATCATCCGTTTATGCCATCGATTCCAAGATGGACAATACTGGTATATATCTTGGTAATATCCGTGTGTATGTGCAGATTGCTGTATACTGATGCACAGCCTGTTGGCAGACACCAAAAGTGAGTTGCAGGGTATGTTGGCCCTGATGTACGAAGTTTGTATGAAATTCAAACTGAGTATAAATAAGGGAAAAGGTAAAGTTATGGTTTGTGTGCGAGGAATTGTTAGTACTGACTGCAAGATAAATCAAAATGGCACAGTGATTAACAAGATGAATGAGTTTGTGCATTTAAGAAGCATGTTTGACAGAGAGAACAAATTTAAATGGTGAAATTTGTAGGCTAAGGAATTCTTCAATAAAAGATATAGCTTCCTTAGGAGGATTTCACAGGGTTGATATGTTCTTAAGGAAGTCCCAAAGGGATGTGTATAAAAGTGTTATTGTTCCTATTGTAATGTGTGGCAATGAAACTTGAGTATTGCAGAAGAGTGATAGGAGTCCTTTATGTGCTGGAGAGAAGCGTTACTTACGGGGAGTTTGTGGCAAGGTATTTTTTGATCGTGGGAGGAAAAAGATGTGCTGCACTTACGTAATAGGGGAGAAAATGTTTTTAGTGAGGTTGAGGCGAATATTCTTAAGTGGTTTGGCCATGCTGATAGGATGAGTGAGAGATGCTTACTAAGTAAATATTTTCATCCCAACAGGTAGGAAAGAAAGGAAGTGGGAGGACAAGGAAATCACGGAAGGAAACCATCGGAGAACCAGATTCAGGAGTTCATACATGAGAGTATGAAGTATAGAAGGTCTTGTGCACGTCATGTTGTGAACGCCAGTGAAGACCGATTCATGTGTCGTGATCGCTGTAAATGGAGAACTTTGATACGGCAAGAATTAGTAAATTATCAGTTAAAAATGTTTCTTTTGGTGAACATTTCTTTAAGGAAATAACCTCTGTGTCTTAGAGAACAGCTTGTTGATACATATGTGTATGAATCTCGTTATCGTGGAGTTTTTCTGCCTGCACTACATTTTTACATTTCTTTGTATTGTTCGCCTTATGCCTACGACTTCTAAATGGAAAAACATAGTAGTTTAGACTTTCGTACGATAGAAAATCTCTTCTCAAATGTCTTCTGAACAAACTCATCTTGTAATGCAGAAATATTTAAAAAATCTTACCTTTTGCAGTATTAAATTCAAAAATAAAATTATATATAAATCTCAAATAATATAAACTGCATTTACTGTTGCATCACAATGGGTTTTAGTTACGAGGATTAAACCTCATCAGGAAACTCCAATTGAAAATTATCAGTAAGTTAACAATTCTACAAAAACAAATTTTGAATTTCAGTTAGACCCAGTAAATTCATACAGTTGCTGATATTAAGTTTTGGAACTAGAAATACCACATTTTTATATGCTTGTTCAGAAAACGAGGGGATCAATTCTTATAGAGCAGTGGTCTCAAACTCAAACCTTTGCAAGTGCCTTTTTGTAGTTTGAAGGAATTTGGGGGCCGTATGAATATTAATAAACTAATTATGAATAAATATCAACTTTACGAAACTACACCAATATCTTGGCATTGTAGTCACATTCCTGTAAAACGACAATTGTAATTTTCAAAGCCGAAAAACAAGAGGTTTTGAAAAAACATTAACGTAATTGAAGTTTTTTAGTCCTCGTCACGAATAGGTAATGTTCATATAGTCTTCATTTCGGAATAATGTTTTGTTTTAAAATTTTGCTGAAACTCGTGTGCAGTGAGTGATTTATTTTTCATTTTTTTTTCAGTTTTGTTCTTTACACGGAATAAATACAATCAGTTATTTTAATCCTTGATCTTTTAGAACAGATAAATAGAAGTAATATGAATCATGACCTAGAAAACCGTATTGAGAGGACACATAAGAATCTAACAATTTAAAGGAATAAGTGTGTGAACATTATTCCACGTTTCCGCTGTAAAGAGAACAGTGATGTCAGATGTAGCTGTGATCTAAGCGCAGGCTTCTGTCCATTCGTCTGAGGTAGGACCCGGTTCGAACCTCAATGGGGAAAGGATGCTATGTTCGTTTTACGGCAATGTCTATATCCCTTTCCTGGAACCAGTTGTTTTAAGTACGAGATGAGCGATTGCTTATTTCCCATTGATTTGCTTACTATTTTCTTGAAAGATTCCCAGAAAAAAAATCTCAGAACTTTAGTCTTTTGGTACTTCAAAGATGCTTAATTTAGAAACATACTTAAACCATTTTTTATACAGTTTATTGGTAGGTGCTTTTCATTAATTGCTTTGGATTAGGAATCTATTTCTAATTTAGGGTTAAGAAACCAAAATACCTGGGCATTTAAACTGCATTTCGGATTTTCTACACTGGCGTGCAAAAATTAAGGACGAGACGGTGTTTCAAATGTAACGTTGTGCAGAAGTGCTCCACATTAACTCAAATCATACCATAAGATCCCCAAGATGTAAGAATATGGGACAAGTGAGCAAAACAGTCCAAACAAGGAAACCAAAGGATACAAAGACACTTTATTGAAAAGTTAACTTCGAGCACAACTGGACAGAAGACAGAAACGTCCATGTGACAGGCGGCTGCCAAGAAAAATCCAGTCTTTAGTAGGATACATGATCACCCCTGACTGCGTTGCAGGATTTACAACGTCTGTCCTTGCTGAGGACGAGGTTGTCAAGGAGCTGTTGAAGCATCGCGGCCCATTCCTCTTGTAGCGCTAATCGCAGCTGCGGAATCGTGTCTGGCGGTTGGTGACGTGCTGCCAAGCGTCTCCCGAGAAGTTCCCACACGAGTTCGCTTAGATTTAGGTCCGAGGACCTAGCGGGCCAATCCATGCGTTGAAAATTTTCACTCTCCAATAGCTCTGCGAAAGCCACTGTACGATGAGGTGTAGCGTTGTCGTCCATGAAGAGGAACTTAGGACACAAAGTACCTCTAAACAGACACACGTGAAGTAGGAGAACCTCCGTTCAATAGCGGACACCAGTGACTGAACCACCTTGGAAAATGTGGAAATCAGTACGGTTACCAAGCATCATACTGCCCCAAACGAGAACTCCGCCGCCTCCAAACCGGTCCCTTTCGATGATGATGGAAGTGTGATTGCGTGTTTCCTGCTCTCTTCAGGTGTGTATACGTCCAGAATTGCTCGTCAGACTAAATAGGCTCTGACCTGTAAAGAGAACTCGACCCTATTGCTGATGTGTTCAGTTCTTGTTTTCTGGCACCACAGAAACCGCCATCTCCGATGAGCAGGCGTTAATGGCACACACCGTACTGATCGTCGTGCAAATAGACCACCTTTTTGCAGCCTCCTGGCCACGGTAAAACGTGATAACGCACTTCCAGTTGTCTGTTGCATGTGCTTTGCGATTTCTTCCGCTGTCTGCCGTCTGTCTCTTCTCGCCTGTAGGACAATATACCGGTTGTCAGCCACCGTCGTTGTTCGTGGACGACCACTGCTTAACTTTCGGACAGCTGTTCCTTTCGTTTGAAATGCTATCCAAGCTCGTGAAACGATGCTGTAGGCGATCCCAAACTCCTCGGCCACACTAGTCGCACTTCGACTTCTTCCAACTTCCCAATGACGCGACCTCGAATAAAGTCATCCAGATGTCGTCTACTGGATTGCCTGTTGGCCCTATCACACGGTGGCAGCAACTCGACGTCGTTCAAACCAATGTACACCCTGCAATAACTTTCACCGAATATCTGAGCGTACACCGCCCTTGTGCATTATACCCTTCCGACATGCGGTAGGGCATGCTGCATATATGCGCATGCCCTACCGTACCGGACCCTAGTCTATCTCCTGAGTGGTCTGTCGGTCTATTCTGCCTGCTCGTTCCGTTATTATGCTAATTTCTCCTCTTCGTCCTTATTTTTTGCACACCAGTGTATTAATCTCATGCGTTCATTGATGGCGTAGATATCAAGGTTCTAACTCTAATACGCTGTGTTTTAAGAGCAGTATATATTTTAATTGTTTCCTTTTTCTCAATTCGTTCTCGGTTAAATTTCAACATACCACTTTTTAGCTATTTATGGTTTTGAGTTAATCTTTTCAAACACAAGCAGTTTTATTTAGAATTTACAATGTTTTCTGGTGAAAATATGGGTCAATTATGAAAAGAAAACAAGTGACCTGGTTTCAAAATAAATACATCGCTTCACGCACGTGGGTTAATCGTAAACAACATTTCTGATTTTTCCAACTAAGAGCCAATTTTTTTAATTTTGAGAGAATTGGTGAAAAAAATAAAACTTCAGACGACTTACGATTTCATATTTTGTATTTAGTAGAAAAACATTATTTCATTGTCAGTACAATTTATTTAAATTAGGATCTCTAATAACAAAGAATAACTTAAACTGAAGGAAATCAGGACATCCGGATTCATTTTTTTCGCTGAACTGGGAATGGATCTTAATAATATGGCCACCTGATTTATGTAGCCGAAATAACGCAACGTATTTTCGTAGCGTAAGTGTCCGTTCATAAATCTTTTTTTTTCTGAAGTATCCTGTTCTTCATTTTAACCCCAGAAAAGTTTCGACGAGTAACACGCTCTTGGGTTTTTCATTTACGTTAAAAGAAATAGATGTTAAGGTATTTCGCAACTTCTGACTTTCGTTGATATTAATTTTGAAAATAAACTCACAGGACTAGAAAAACTGTGATTCAAGTTCAATAAATCGAAAAACAAAAAAGAAAAAAAAAAAGAAATGTAAAATGAACTTGAGAGGACAAAATGAGATTTTCTAAGGAAGTTCACATGACGGACGCTCTTTTGTACCACAAATAAGCGAATATTGTCAGGAAAAACTAGATTTTCTAACTTCCGTATTCTAAAATGTTCTCGAATCGACGAGGGTAACGAAAATTCAAAACATCAAATGCTATCATATAAACTGCTCGGCATGCTATACCGGCTGCGGTGAAAGAAAAATTACCATACCTAAAAGCCTAGCAAGGTAACTTTGTATTAAAAATGTTCATCATTTAATTTCCTCCTTATCCCGACTTTAGTTAATCACGTATTTCCTGAAAATAACATGTTTCGTTTTAAATCGTATAAGAGGAATTCGTGAAATGTGCTACATTTCTCCAATAAAGTATCGAAAGAAAATTGATAATTTTTTTTAGAGGTTGCAAATTTTTATGGAAAAAGATGCAAAAAAAATCAGAATAATATCGAAGAAAACATTCAAACGTTTTATTCATGAGTTCCTAAAAACATAGTCAGAAACATAAATTTCAATAGTTATCACCAGTACAGTGCTTTGTATTTCAGTGGCAAATAGAAATGTCATAAAGTTCTCAAACACAAAAGGAGAAATACGCAATCGACTTCCTAGAAATTAAATTCCACTTTGCCTATAAAGTGGGAAATGAATCTAATGAAAACCTGAAAACTAATAGCAATGCGGATAACGGGCTGTATTTGAAAACGCTATTTAGAATTATAATTTGCTTTTCACGGTAGCGTACACGAAAACCCTTGAAATAGTCTGACCTTCGTTAATATTAATTTCGAAAACAGACTCACAGGACTAGAAAAAATGTGATTAAAGTTAAATAAACCAAAAAAAAAAGAAAAAATATATGTAAACATTAATTCAACATGGCAATATTAGATGCATATTTTTTTCTGCGTTATTTGATCAAAGCTAACAATATGGATACTTTTATTTATATTTTGCATTCAACAAACCATGGTAAGCATAAAAAACAAGCAAATTTCGATTTTTTATTAAATTTAGAATTATTAGTAACCTTACGATATTCAAAATTTTGTAAAAAAACGTAGCAGATCATGACGTCATTCAAAATCTGCCATGCGCTTGTATAAATTTCTTTGTAATACAAATTTCATAATTTATACTAGCTGGCACTTAAATCTGCCATTTGAGATTTCGGACGTGTGCAGGAAAAAGAATTTGATTATGGCAACTCCACGTTTTCCCATATTGTCAAGGGAAACGTGGACTTTGTCCTTATATTGTACAATATAAGTTGTTTTATGCAATTTGATGCATTCATTCTTTAGTCATGAATTTTTTAAATAGGTAACAAAAATGGTACAAACCTTATAAATATGGGAATAATAATGAAATATCTCTTTACGAGAAGTACCGCGGCCCTCGTTGTTATTTTCAAAGCAGAAACCAATACTATTGCAGAAAATTAAAGTCACTTTATACTTTCAATTTCAAAGTGTTTATTTAAGCAATATAGAATAAAAATAATATTTGGAGAGGTTGGTGTTAAATGGTGGTTCCCAGTTACCGGTAGTTAACTCCAACATCTCGAATTCTGTATCCAAGCGTCCGCATTACTTATCTCGGAACCTCGTGGCCTCATTCACATGAAAAAATAACATTTTATATTTTTTTAAAACGAGGAATGTCTTACAATCCTAGTATGAAAGAAATATGTTTTACAGTTTGTAAAATCATAATTTTTTTTTGCCGTTAGCATAATGAAAAACCCTTAGGTACTAAGAACGTTATTACGTCAAGTATCTGCCCGAGAAAGTACAAACTAAGTTGATCGTGCCGGATAGGCAATGTTTTGAGAGTGTTGAAAGGCGAAAAAAATTTCGAGAGTTCGCCCGTTCATTCGATTTAAGTGTAAGAGGAGAATGATCTTTACACAGAATAAGTCTAATTATGACAGCCATTGTGAAGTCATTTGACAAAACTATATACCTAGAGAGGTAATCATAATGTTTCTGTTTCTTATATTTGTGTGTTGTAAATTAAATCGTAACTTTAAGCACCGAAGATAGGCTTGTTTCATGAATATAATTTTCCGAATTTAGAGCCGCTACCTTTGTATGTATTTTGCATGTTTCTTTTTATTAAAAACCCTGTAAGAAATGAAAGTGTGTTACCAGACGGGATTTTTGAAGAGAACAAGTGATACGCAGCAGGAAACAAACGAATCTAAACTGGAGTCATCCGTCAGTATTGTTGATTCTAATGCTACTTTCACTCCTAATGTCAATACGTCTACTTATGATCAATATAAATCACAGAAATAAAAATCCGTTACGTATAGCGATTACTGTCTTCAGTATGAATTTACTCATGCTAAAGGATATGATTTCGAGCCAAAGGGCACATTCATTTTATGTTGTGGCATTACATTCTGTCTCATGAATCTACGGAGAATCTTAGTCGACCGACATGTAGAGACAAACCACAAGTAGTATAACAATAAATAAATGTCAATAAATTTGTTTTTTCAATATCAAACTTATGGAGTTAAAGAAAAGGCAAAAATGTATCAGTAGAAGAAAACTTAAAGTGTGAGTGCTTTATAATATGCAACTTTCTCTTCTGCTATGTAATATGCAACTTTCTCTTCTGCTATGTAATATGCAACTTTCCCTTCTTATGACGTGAAACAGATCATTGTTAAAGCAGTAAAAGAATCGTATAATAGAAAGGGAAGTAATTCTTACAGTTTTGGTACATACACTGCCTGAAAGAGAAAATACCACACCACGAAGAGTGAACGCAGCGCCATGCAAATTGCAGGTTGTGTGTGAACGCGTATAAGTTATGCAAATATTTACATTAGCGAACCAATCGCTCGAACGTCGCGCGGGATAGAAGCTGACAACATCAGCGCGAACATCATCACGGCCGTAAGGTCATCAGCCCGAACTATCATCACAGCCGCGAGAAGTGAGTAGTTCTTCTGAAACCGTGTCTGGAGAACGAACAATGGGTTACCATTCCGTTGAGACTTCCTAGTAGGCGATTTCTTTAAACAGATGTGTTCACGAGAGGTGTCATTGTAGGCCTTCGTACCCCCAGATGGTCCTTGCGTCGTAATGCGGAAAAAATGCAAAGTGATGATACAATGGTCGATCGCATTTAGAGACAGTGGTCCCAGGAAGGATCTGTACGACGTCGTAAGACAACCAGAGCACGAAGACGTACGCCCGAGTGTGCCGATCGTCGCATCCGACATCAGGTCGTAGCGGAGCAACTGGCCACAACGGGCAAGATTTTGCGAAATATACAAGGAGATTTGGATGCTCTGGTATCAACGCGAACAGAGTCGCGCCGATTGGCTGCGTCTGGTTTGTTGTCCAACCGTCCGTTTCGAAGGCTACCCTTAACAGCGAGCAATCGCCCTCCCTGCTTGGTGTGGTGTCGCTCCAGAGCTGCGTCGAGTGCCGAATGGAACAGTGGGGTTTTCAAAAGCGAATCGCGGTTCTGTCTCACCATGGATGATGTCCATGTTAGAGTCTGGAGACGACGTGGCCAACGGGAGGATTGCTCCGCCATTGTTGAGCATCACACGTGCCGGAAACGTGGAATCATAGCGTAAACAAATGTTTGTGGCGTCACGCTTTGCTTTTCGTGTTTTGTTGTAGGAGACGTCATCACATACACGCGCACAGTCTACACGTATATGACTTGTTTTGTTGTCATAGCAACAAAGAACACAGCTGCTGCTGTGACGACATCTAATCTAAATCATTCTTACATGACGTCAGAGATGCGTTTCGTCACACGGTCAACCCTTTAGAGATTCGAAAACTTTACTTAAGGCATTTCGGTTCTATTTCATATAGGGTATATAAAATATAATACAAATAAATTTTATTTTTTGCAGCCTGCAATGTAACAGCAAAAAATAAAGTTCGTTATTATTATTATAATTTAAATACCCTTGATATGCTTTATTACGCGGTTTAACAGAAAAAGACGAACATTTAAAGTCCGGTGTTCGAATTGTGTTATCCGTAACCGTTACTGTTTAATGTTTTGTTTACATCTTTTTTTCTTTCGTTCGAAGTTAGAGTTTTTCTTTTTCGGGTGTGTGCGATGAAAAGTCATTTAACCCTTTAACAACCATGACCCAAAAATCTTTTACCACTCCAAATATCTGAAACTGTCTTTTGGTTCACTTCTATGGTTAATAACAACAATACTGACTGAGGGTGAATCCTGCTGATCCGTCATAGATCGAGAAAATTTGATGAAATGTAAGGGTAAGAAACCTGATTCGCTCTAGACAGGTGTTTTAGGTGGCTATAACCGTTTGTATGTACGGGCGTTTTGGGCGTTATAGTCGTTATAGAGTTAATTCATAATGTGGTTCATTTGTCTCAAAATATCGACTCTGTTTTCCGTGAGATTTAAAAACAAAACTGCAAATATGCCTCCTAAACGAAAACAGTCTGCTGAGGAAGTAGCTTTCCAGAAGGAAGCATCAAAAAGACGAACGGCAGAGCAAGAAAGGGCCCGTGGAAAGTATATCTGCTGTGCAAAGAGAATGCGATCGGAATCGTCATCGCGTAACAAATATGACTCCTCAGCAAATGGAAGGAAGTCAAGAACGACACTGAATTGCAAACATGTCACACTCGCAAATAATACGCCAGAGACGTGGTGTTACATTCCGCCGACAAAATCCACGAACTAGAAACCAAGCTGTTTTTGACGCAGTTAACGTTGTAGAACCAAATGTAGACGCTCACAACTATGGTTACATGGACAGTATTTGCGATATTTTTCATGCAAAGCATTTTGCGGGAGAACCGCCATCTGACAAACTTTTTACGCAATGCTGTAATAAAGGCAAAATAAAATTAGATGCTATAAGATCAGCCCCTGTTATTCAACAGTTAATGAAAGGATAGCATCAACATTCGAAATATTTTATGGATAACATAAAATACATAAATAGCGCTTCGGCTTTTGCGCCCATGGGAGCAAACATTGGTCCGCCTCCTTGATACGGTCCCTATGGTTTCCGAATTAACGGACAAATTTATCATCGAGCAGGAGCTTTGCACCCAGCAAATGGGGACCAGAGAAAGTTTTCTCAACTCTATATATTGGACCCGGAAGAGGCTAGTGTTCAAAAAATGAGGATTAGGGAAAACGCAAAGTGCAATCCAAGTCTGATGCAAGAGTTAAGCACTTTCATGTCTCAAAATAATCCTTTTGCTAACGCATGCAAAATGCTTTATGGAGTTGAACAAAAAAGCATTAATGATGCCGCTGTGTATGGCGTTGAGCCGGCAAAGGTTACCATGGTAATTCTTCAAGACCGCAAATCCGACATTAGAAGATGCAATGTTCCAAGAAGCAATGACGTAGCTGCCATTTTTCAAAATGCTGACGGCGAAGGGCCTCTTGACAGGGACTTGCTGATTCATTGTCGCCCAAGTTAAAATTGTCCGAATAACCGGATGACCGAGAGGATTAGCATTTTAGATGCGAACCTTAAATCATTAGAGTATCCCTTGTTTTTTCCTTTCGGAGATCAAAGCAGGGGAATTGATATTCCTCTTCAAAGTAGAGCTACAGCTCTGCGAAACATTTCTGCTAAACCAAGAACACGGGTTTCTCAATTGCAGTATTATGGCTATAGGCTATCAATCCGTAACGACTTTAATCCTTTTATCTCTGCCGGTAAACTGACTCAGCAATATTTAGTTGATGCTTACGTGTACACTGAAGCCAATCGCCTTAAGTATATTCGAAAAAATCAATTGCAATTACGGACAGAAAAATATACCGGCCTTACGGATAATCTGAATATTGCAGCAGCAGCACAAGGTTTGCTACCGGTCAGAGCTGTCATTCTTCCTTCTTCTTTAAAAGTAATCCCGATAAACATGGCACAGATCTATCAGGATGCAATGGCTATTTTTCGGAAATATGGAAAGCCAGTTCACTTTATCACACAGACAAGCAATAACGGATAATTTGGAACCGGGCAAATCTGCAAAATTTCGGCAAGACTTAGTAGCTCAGGTTTCCAAATTGAAATTAGATGAGGTAATGAGAGACATAACCAAGAAACATGCTCTTGGAACACCAACAGCAATTGCACATGTCATTGAATTTCAAAAACGTGGTCTGCCTCATGCTCACATTTTGCTAATTGTCAAAGCAGAAGACAAACGGAAGGATCCGGATGCCATTGGTAAAGTGATTTCAGCAAAAATTCCCAGTGCTGTAAATTGCCCTAGGTTACTTGTATGACTGATGGTAAATGTTCCAAGAAACTTCCAAAATATTTCCAAGAAGAAATATTGGCAAATTCGGACGGATATCCCAAATACCGCCGCCGAAACAATGGCAGCGAAAAAATTGTCCATGGAAAGACCATTAATAATTCCTGGATTATTCCGTACAACCCATACTTCAGTCTGAAATTTAATTGCCATATTAATATAGAAAGTTGTGCCTCCGTCAAGAGTGTAAAATATATTTTCAAATACGTATACAAAGGACATGACTGTGCTAATGTAGCAATTGAAGAGCACAACACTTTAAATTACGATGAACTTCGGACTTTTATGGATTCTAGTACCTTAGTGCTCCAGAGGCAGCATGGGGACTATTTGGTTTGAAAATGCATCATCAATCTCACACAATCGTGCGACTTCATATTCATCTTCCTAATAAGCAAATTGTTTATTTCACTGAAGACAACATGCAAGCTGTTGCAGAAAGAGAAACCACACGCGATACGAATCTAATTGCGTGGTTTAAATTAAATGAAGAAGATGAAAATGCTCGAAACTATTTGTATATTGATATCCCATTATGTATTTGACGAAACAAATCGTAAATAGAAGCTTCGACAAAGAGACAAAAACAATACTATTGGGCGCATGTACACTGTAAGTTTGAACGCCGACACAGAAAGATTCTGTTTGCGCCTGCTCTTGCTTCATGTCCCTGGAGCACTTTCTTTCGACGATTTGAAGATTGTTGATATTATATTATATCCGGATTTTAGGAAAGCAGCCCAAAAGCAAGGACTACTTAATAGTGATGAAATTAGGGACGATACCCTATCTGACTGGAAAAACTGACTGGAAAAATGCCCCGACAGTTGCGAGAACTGGTCGCATATCTTTTTATCCTTGTGCCTCCACCAAATGTGCCTGCACTTTTTGCAAAGTATAAGAAAGTTTTTGTGACGATTTTGCAAGGCAATATGATGGTCATTCAGATGACTGTACCAATTGTGAAAATTTTGCCCTTAAAGAAATTGAAGATGTGTTTATTACTCACGGTAAAAAATGTGGTGACTTTGGACAACTCACTCCTCCAGCAAACCTTCAAATTGCTCCTGCAGCTTTCCATAATGCCCAGCAAGAGAGATAAGGAAATGAAGCAATGACGTCATTGTTGAATGCAGAACAAAAGGTAGGATACGATGAAATAATTGCTGCCGTTCAAGATGATGAAAGAGAAAGCAGATGATTTTTTCCTTGACGGTTCAGGTGGCAGTGGTAAAACATATATGTACAAATTGCTCCTCAGTACCACACGAGGTTAAGGAGACATTTCAGTGGCCACAGTATCAACTGGCATCGCTACAAATCTCCTTGATGCTGGCAGGACATACTATTTCCAATTTCAAGGGCCTGTTCTTTTGTTTGCAAACTCCGTTTCAGAAATTACGATTACCAGTTCCGATGCCGAGATTATTAGGGAAACCGAATTTTGATCTTGGACGAAGCTGCAATTGCTCCTAATAATGCAATTAATTGTATTAACTAACTCCTTCAAGAGATCATGAAGACCAAAAAGCCCTTAGGCTGCAAAGCTCTCATTCTTGGCGGAGATTTCAGACAAACTTTTCCAGTCGTACCCCATGAAATGACGTCAGACATTTTACAATCCACCATTAAATTCAATGATCTGTAGGATAAATTTGAAGTATTGAAACTAAGTCATAATGTCCGGTCTGTTGATTCGACTTTCAGTGATTGGCTGAAAAAGTTGGGCGACGGGGAACTTACGAATGACAAGGGTCTGCCTGAGGAGATAATAGAAATTCCACAGAATTTGATCTGCGAATGTTCCCTTATCCACAAATTTTTTGGAGAAAGTCTTAGTGCTACTGATGTAGAAACATATTCTAAAGTGGCCGTACTTTGCCCAAAAATTACAGACGTTGACGAAATAAATTAAACGTTCTGAACCTTTTGGACGGGTGCGTTGTCACTATCTAAGCAGTAATTCCATTGACGACAGTGATGAAAATGACAGGGAAAACTATCCAGTGGCATTCTTGAGTGAACAAACTCCATCCGGAATGCCAGTGCACAAAATGAACTTGAAGGTTGAAAGTGCCATTATGTTGCTCAGGAATTTGAACACTAAACGTGGTCTTTGTTATGGGACGCGATTAGATGTAAAATCCTTGAAGCCCAATCTAATCATCGCCCAAGTCTAGACAGGCACTGAGGAGAACTAGACTATCTTCATTCCTTGCATCGGTTTAGTCCCAACTAGCACAGACATGCCATTTGTTTTAAGACGACGGCAGTTTCCAATGAAACTTGCTTTTTCCATGACCATCAACAAGGCTCAGGGACAGACGTTAGAAAAAGTCGGAATATATCTACCTGAAACGGTGTTTACCCACGGTTATCTGTATGTGGAGCATCAAGAGTATGACGTTCTGACGACGTCAAGATAAAAATAGTTAATGCAGAAGAACAGGGGAAATTGATACAGGGTTCACAGTCAGTGCATACCAAAAATGTTGTGTACAAGGAAGTGTTGATTAAATAGAGACCAAAGGTTTTACAAAACACGTAACAAACAGACAGCCCATCGTATCATATTCCGTAACCGACTGCTAGAGAAATTTTCAGAAAGCTGTGAGCCAAGCTCGCCATCTATTGACGTGGAACTCAAAAAATCAATAAATAAATGTCAATAATTTTTGTACCATAATTTTTTCCCATCATTATTAACGGGCTTTCATCTAGTATATGGAATAAATCCTTTTCTTGTTAATTTCCTCTAGCTGAAATATGTATTAATGATATAGGTAGATTTACCTACTGGATGATACTTTCAAACAAATTAAGTTTCAAAAATAATTTTTTTCATGCATTTATATTTTGGCATTTTCAGCAACCGTGAAAATAATAAAAAGTAGACTGTGAAATTTTCGTTTCCTACCGCATTATGATTACCCTATATGGCTTGACATTTCATTTTCCTTATTTAAGAATTTTTGAGAAGATCTATGAATTCAAAATATTTACCGCTTAGTTTTAAAACCCTCTTATAACAGCATTTGAATTTTAGCAATGGGATGTGTTAACTTGCTGTTGTTGCGGTGGAAGGAATTTTTCCCTTCAACAAAATACATAAGTTAATCGTTCAAGAATATCGTGTACATATTAATATGATCTCTTGCCAGAGTATTTAGGAAACAGAATTCCTGTTTAATTTCTCAAGATTTAGGAGGACTAGCTTTAATAAATGTTGAATAGCTTACTGTTGAATTATAGAATTATCCAATATGCAAAGATTCAGTGATGTGTTTGGAAGGCAAAATTGTTTAAGCAGAAGGTAATTGATACATTAGTGCAAAAAATTTCTAACAAGGAAGACTTCAAATTTTCGTCTTCCTTTCCTGCCCTTCAAAAGTGCTATAGTACTGACTACATTACTGCACATAATGTCCCATTACAAACAGGGAAAATCTCACTAAGAATGTTAACGTTCTTGCAGTGATAACATGTATTAAACGTAGAACAGCAGAAGCACATTTTTGTGGTTAAGCTTTTCATATGGTTATATATTTATTGGCTGAAAATTATCGGACATTTCGGTTTGTGTCTAACTGAATTTCTCCGACCAAAAGATCTAAGAATATTTGTTACTAATATATAAATGATAATTTTATGTGGCAAAAATTATTTCAGTTTGTGCCCTAGCAGAGAGGAGATATGCACAGATTTTAACAAATGTGAACTGAATTACGGTCGGAAATAGTAAGTCCCTATTGCTTTATGTCTAACTTTTTTGTAAAACTCTTTTTCCGTAGAAAGAAAGAAAGAAAAGAAGAGAGAATGCTCCAATCTGTGATATCTTGAAAGGTCTCTTTATTATCGTAGTATTGTTAGAGGATGTCACACAATGCGAAAATTCTGAGATTTAAGATTAGAAAAACCAAAGAGAATTTTCTTTTTTTTTTTGCATATGCTAAAGAGTTTTGAGACCCCTAAATAACTGTTGCGTATCGTTTTAATATTTATGACAATTGAAAGGAATTTTTTTGTAATAGATGAACCGAAAGAGGTACCAAAATAATTCGGTAAAACCTTGCTTAGATCGTGTTTCGCAAAATGTTTTTTCAAGACACTGTTAAAAGACAACAGCACAAAAAGTTCTGCAAGATTTTTCCACCTGTAAACATTTATAGACATTCATACCATCGCTAATATTCTCAGCGAAATTTAATTTATTCTGCTTAGCGATTAATATCTCCTATTTCTGAATAGCCAGATCATTTTATAACACGTTTGATAAAGAATAATTTTATATTAGTTTTCTTCAATTTTCATGCTGGAAAGGAATTTTGAAAAAAAAACTGCATCCTTAAAAAATAATTACATTTTTTTAAAAGACTGGTCATAGTTAAGAACTACGACATAAATATGCCTTATTACTTTACATATGTACATTAACCTATATAAGCTGAAGGTTTCTGAAGAAGTCCTAATTTTAAAATACAAGTGTTCGGTTTTACGACAGTAAATTAAAAAGTAAATAACGAAACATTTAAAAACCCAGATTACAACTTTAAGAAACAGACCATCAGCAATCTTAAAGGTAGAGTTATCACTCGTATGATACGTGCGAATCCATTCAGGTTTTGAAGTCAGCAAAAGGTAATTTTTGCTCCTAAAGAGAAAATAATACCGTATATCTATCTCCCTTGCTCGACTATGAGCACAGCACCCAACCTTTGAGTACGGATGTAACGAAAGAATACGCGATGTTCCGTGTTCTGACAGCAAGTGTGGGTGTCCCTATTGCGCTTGCCCTTTGCGTTATTTGTATAGAAGTGCACAGCCGTGATTATCTAAAAAAAATTATATTCAAGTGATAGCATGGATAATAAAAAGATGATTTGCTTTCGATAGAACTCGTAAATTGCAGCTGCGTGTTCCTCGCTTTGTGTATATGAATTTGCATTAGTCACAGTCAGCTCTTCGTACAAGAGTTTAGAGGCGAAAGCGGAATATTAAATTAAATACATCCAATATCATGTGGTTCACCTCATCTCTAATCGTATAAATTAGTTTCAAATGTGCAAGTGAAGCAATGGAATAAAATGGAACTCCCAGTATACAAGAATTTTTACTGATTAATCTGAAAAAAATATTGTTCTAGTAAACTAAGCACTTTTTTTCCACTCAATGGGACGTCAAGGAGATCTTTGTTCAAGAACATCCCAATCGGGTAGAAACGTGGTAGTATCGTATAGACTCATGAGGTTAAGGGAGCATCAAATTTTCAAATGTACTATATGAATTACCCGTAGAATGAAAGAAATTCCATGACTCACGAGTGTATCAGCATTAAACAAGTTTTTCTAATCAAGTAATTAATATTTTCCTCTAATTAGTCGGAGAGATAATTTTGCTACTCTCTCTTAGGTACTAACGCTATGAGTATCCCCGTGGACGTGAGCACAACAACAATATCATCGAAGCTAGGGGATTTTTTCTAACGTAGGTGCAGCAGGCATGGAACGATTAAATAATAAAGCAGGAAGTTCAGACGTTCGTAGTCTCTTTCATTGAAGAATGATATTTTTGATGATTACTTGAATAAAACAAAAGAATCTAAATCGCATGGATGCATTTGCTTGTCGAACAAGCCCCCAGAATCGTCAGATTAACACTTCCCTTCAATAAGTCCAAATAAATATTAGAAAATGTCTCTCTTCGCTGAACAACGAAAAACCATTCATCTTTAGAGCAAAATCAGTTAAAGTTGTGGGCGGAGAAACTGTAGTCCATGGATAGCATTCTCTGCTTTGTAATTTGGAGTTCTAAAAAAATGTGCTTTAATGTAGTAATATATTTTTGCATGTAATAGTGCTCAGAAACTGCGGGATACAATTAGCGCTGTTGATGTATCATGTAACTTTTACATTCGCAAGGCATATAGTAACCCTGAAAGATGAAAAATTAAGTTGCATCAACAGTAACCGACTACATAAATTCCACAGAAGAAATTTGGTACGAATCATGCTAATAATCTTCAAATTACGTAACATTTCGAAATTTCCGGAAACGTTATTGTCCAGGACAGCCGGTGAAGTATGTCGACCGTTAACTTACGTATTTGGCTTGATTTGAATTCTGAAGATTAGTGAACAGGTTAACTGAGAAGCAAACTGAGTGAGTTTACGTAAGACCATCGACGACGATAGTATTAGGTATTTTGAGAGGACTTAGATTCGATTCTTTAGCTCAAAGAGAATGATTTTCAGATGTCTTACTATGATATTCCTTTGAATTCCCTGGGCTTCGAGCTAGTCAAGCTAGCTTCAAATATACTCAGTTTACATACAGCAGAATCTAGTAATAACGACAGAATATTTTCCGAAATCCCGGATTTAACGTGTAAAGCAGGAACGTTTTATTCGTATAATGTTATTTCAAAGCTCATTTGATTCTTTTAAATGAAAAACTGAATTTAATGCTAGAGATAAAATCCAATTTGATCACTTTTAACAAGCAAAGAAAATCAATTTCAGGAAATTCTGTATCAAACAATTCAGAAAGAACGTGCTGCTCATTGTTTCGGAATGGATGAATGAAAATAGTGCATCCATGACGACCTTACAACAGGCACGGTGAATCTTTATGTGTTAGTGGAAGTATATTGATATAAAGCCATGGTGAGTAAAGAAATCACATGAAAAAAGCCATATGGGCAAGAAATTTAAAAATACGTTTTTAAGAATTTTAGAAATACTTCAGAGCAATTTGAAATAGTCGTTCTAAATTTTAAAATTTTTCATCAAGTATCGCTGTATTTTCCGTCGTGTAGATATATAATTATTTATTCTCAATAACGTCATATTTCCTGAACGAAAATACTCCACTGTAAAGAAATTCTTTTTCAGACGTAAAGAAATCTCGCACGAATGGACAGGGGCGAGCGCAGCTGCAACTACTTGGCAACCTTGACCCCATTTTACGCATACAAAGGTTTCCAATGAGCGTTTTAAGTACCAGTTGCGAAACCCAGGTACCTTAGTAAAAACCGCATCAAGACATGTCTTCGTATTCTTCCTCTTTATATTAGGGAATCGAACGTAACAATCAATTGTTCCCAACAAAGCCTATAGCGATGTCATGTCGTACACGGTTGCGAATATTCTTTCAGAATATTTTTAATTTTATAGTCTATCAAGCTTTAACAATTCAAATCTATTTATGTTCATTACTGGAGGACTTCCCGCCCTCCCTTCGCTCCAACCAATAACGCTTCAGGAAATGTTGAAATGTCACGTTTTTTGATGAAAATTCTTCCACTTTGAAATAGCACGATCCGCAGGGTAATTTTCTTTACAATCTACTTTGTTTTGTAGTGTACTACTGATATAATAACATAGATATAATTTTGAAACGAATTTCTCTTAGGTAAATAATTCTTCACAAATGTGTAGAATTGTTGTCAGAAATGTGCCGTATTTTTACTGTTTACATGTAGCAACTCTTTCAGAAAATCAGAAAGTTAGATTGTTGTGGGCTGGAATCGAGCCTGCATGTTACGATTTTCGTTCGAGCATACTCTTCGTTACACCACCCGATAATTTGATTCGATTTCCTCTCCAGGGCAATGTAAGTTTCAGGTTTTCTGAAACAGTGTCTGTATGGAACCTGTAAATATTCCGAACATTTGTGCCATTAATTTCATTTGTATTGCCTTCCATGTATTTGTGAAGAATGATTACTTCACGGAGATTCGTTTCCCACTTATGTATGATATTCTCTGAAGCATTGGAACTTGTGACCTACATCCGACCTTGGATGTAAGAATAGGTCGTGTTTCCTCTACGAGGCAGTTCCGGATAGGTTCGACTAGCGCAAATTTGAACGATTCTCATATTTCTAAGCTACATCTGCTTAACTTCAGTTGCTTAGAACTTCCTTACCCTGGGTGATGCAACGAACAGCAAGCTCAAACTGAAACCGGGAAATACGACTATGATTTCCGCTACAATACAATGGAATATTCAAGGTTTCTGAAGAGTCGCTACACGTAAACAGCGAAAATTCAGCATATTTTTCTCAACAGTTTCACTTGATCCAATAACATCTTTTTTATTTGCAGTCATGCCATATGTCATGCTACGGAAAAACTAGAGTAATACAGTTGCAACGGGCTGTGTAGGGCTCAATTTACAATCACTGCCAAATAAGGTAATAAAAAAATGCGAATGAATAATTACAGTTTTTGAGCACTGAATTTCAGCAGCTTTTATTCTTCTCACGTGTGCATTTGGGAGACTTTTCTAGTAGAGTGAAGAAATAAATTTTATCTTTATAAGGCTTCTTAAAGAAAAGTGCTAAATATAATGATTAAAGAAGATTGCTTAATGCAAATCATGCCCTAAGGATTCTTCTGCGTTGTATAACTGACGAATTAAGCTATCTCACTTCGAAGTAAAAACCCCGAACGCCAAATTTCTACATTTTTAATTCATCCTCTCATGTCTACTGACTGTACGTTAAAAAATATGGTTCATTTTTCATGAAACGAATGGGTTTCTTCTACCTAGTGAAAGGGCATACATGTTTATTTCAAATAAGAGAGAAATACAATTTTATTTACTTCAACTTATTCAAGTGCTAATCTGACCAATTATAATTACAAAAACATATTTACTTAAACCCGTTTGTTTGCCCTGAAGTATACTACACTCGATATAAAATTGTTAAATGAATCACACTTGGACCTCTCAAGAACTTGAATATCAACCCACTTGGGTTTTCATGAACAATTTAAGCTTCCTAAGCCATCTCCTCAAAATAAAATATTCTTCGATATATTTATATAATTTTTCAGGATCATTAGTGAAAGCTGTTGATCAAGAACTTGAACTTTAGTAGTTGAGGTATGATTTTCCTTTATTATTATTATACTTGCATATTTGAAATATATATATACACGTTCAGAAAGTCAAAAAATAACACTCATAATTAATAGCGGTAGGAAAGTCATATTATAATATGCTAATTGTTAATGGCAGCAAAAAATGTGATCCAAGGTGGAATGTCATTATTAAATAATGACGTTAGTGCGGACGACAAAAAGTCATTCGTCTCGTGTCGTGTTGTTCAGTGCTCGTTCAAAAAGCTACCATGCCTGGACGACGCACGCGCGGCACATTTGTTCAGCCATCGGAGTTCGAGCGAGGAAGTATAGTGGGTCTGCGGGAAGAAGATTGGTCCTTCCCTCAAATTGCGAACCGAGTGGGACGACAGGTATCAGCCTTGGTAATGTTTTTGCTTCAGCTGTCAGAGGAGCATTCGCACACTCACGGACGTGGTTCCGAGCAACACAGGGTTGCGGACGCTCGAGAGGACCGGCTTATCAAAATGGCCGCGTTGGAAGGGCGGAAGGCTACGGTGTCACAAATTAAATCTCTGTCATACCAAAGGTTTTTACCAGAACGAAATGAAATCATTTGTTGAAAGCCGCACTACAAGAACTCGTGCAGTCGGCACGCTTACCGCTGACCCATGATCACCGTTGAGCATGTTTGCGGTGGTGCCAAGAACAAGTTCAATGGAGGGAAGAATGGCGGTAGTGGTCTTCAGCGATGAAAGTCGACTCTGCTTGGGAGCGTCTGACGGTCGTGTTCGCTATCAAAGGCGACAAGGTTAGCGGTTTCTGCTTTTGTGCATCAGCAACGACTCACAGGCTCCACGCCGGCCATCAAGGTGTGGGGAGCGATTAGCAATCACTCTCATATGACTCTAGTGATTTTACGGGGAACACTAAATAGCAGTACCTACGTCAGCGACATCGCGCAGCCGGTCGTTTTGCCATTATTCAGTGCGATCCTCGATATGATATTCCAGCAGGAAAACGCCCGCTTGCACTCCGCCAGAGCAACTCAAAATGCTCTTCAGGTTGTGCACTAACTTCCTTGCCCAGAACGCTCCTCGGACTTGTCTCCAGTCGAGTATGACTGGAACGTGATAGGGAAAAGCCTCTTCCGAGGACCCGGGCAGGCAGCGACCATCTCTGAATCACGCGTCCAATTTGAAAGCGCATGAAATTCTATACACCAGCGTGATATTTATCATTGCATTCCAGATTGGAAGCTTGTTATTTCTGCTGGATGAGGTGCAACACCTAATTAAAATATACCTTCTGTTCACTGTAATACACATTAAAAGGTAAGATAAATATTTCAACACTTCACACGTGTAATCATTTTACTTTGTTGACAAGTAGTTGCTACGATATAAATCTTATAGATGGAGCTGCAACTTTTAATGGTGTTCTTTTTTTCACTTTCCAGCAATATATATATATTATTCCATATCCTGATGTTTTTACTCTTGCTTCGTATGTGGGCTGTCTTAAGAACACATCAGAACAGCTAATGACATAAGCATTTAAAGTCATTGTCTTTTAAAGTCTTACCTTATAAGGAAGAATTCCCGTGTAGAGTTCAATATTTGCCAACGTAGGAAATTTCTATTTATCTGTTGGGGATATACCTGAAATTTGTTGTAAAATCAAAACGGAGTATGATATTTCTGAAAAATTATGAATAAGGTCCAAAATAAAATTGTTTTGTGAAAATAGGACCTATACAGTAGATCCTAGCGATTAAAAAGAATAGACTTATTCAGTTAAATCTTGCCTTTACAAACATAGTTGCTTCTGACCGTATACAGTTTAGTGTTTGGAAGAATGCATCCACCATTCTTCTTTAACCATTTTTCACTTCCTTCCTCTTTAATTCCAATGTCTTCAAAAAAGGTCCAAACATTACAGTTTTGGTGAAAACATAAATTCCTGACGCAAGTGAATTAGTTTTGGTGTAAACATGAATTCCTAAAGCAAGCAATAAGATTACTGCAAATTTTCCGGCCTCGAGAACCATTTCCAGATGCACAAGATGACTGACAATTTGAGCAAAAATCTCTTTTGATTATTTTATATTTTACCCCCCCCCCCCAAAAAAAAAATACTACTAGGAACAAAATTTAAATTAATAAACGAGGAGAGATTGAAATATATGTGAGTTTTCAGTTTTGAGATGATGTGAAATATCTCTTTAATGATCCACTGCTCAGTCTGCGTTAGACACATGTATTTGACTGGATGATCAAAAGATATTTTCTTTCTTTTGGAAACATAAAAATGAAACCATACATTTTGGTCGTATTCTGAAAAAAACATTGCACTTATGTACATAAGCGCTATTCAACAAGACATGAATGTTACGTATGAATGGAATGGCGTGCACTGAAAGGATCATGTAAAGGAAAGTTTCTGTTTCTCTCAAACATTTAAGCAGCAAATGTACGTGTACCAAATATTTCCTGATATATTATGCTGTTCCCACACCGAACGCGCTGGTGAACAATTCCTTTTGGAAAGAAACAACAATAAATCTGTCATTGATGATAAGCGCTCCATATTTCCCCTATATTATCTTTGCTCCATGACTGGATGATTAGTGGAGAAGAGCTATTTCCATAACACAGGCATTCTGCGAAAAGGTAAAAAAAATAACTCAAACATCTATTTATTTCTGCAAATCAATCCGTAAAAACGATTTGAATGCAAACAGGTTAACATGCAATATGACATAAAAGGTTAAAACTGTTGCCTACAAGAATTGCATCATTATCATTACTAGCTGATTGTGGCCTGTAGTTTCACCCAATGAGGAGAGAGTGCTAAAAATAGCTTCGTCACCATTGAAGCAGGTCAAGGGACCAGAAGTTTCCTGTGTGGTTAACGTTGAAGACACATTAAACCACTCGTTCGTTCACTTTGCGTATTTAAAAATGCTTTAAGTTTTGTAGAACACTTTAAGCATTAAAAAAAAAAGGCTTAAGTTTCTAAGCATTTTTTTAAATGCTTAAAGTTTTGCAGCTGCAAGATTTTGTAGAATAGAGATAAATTGAATTTTTATTGAGGCAAAATATATGGTTGCAGTTCTTGAGGGGAACGACTGCCACATAATATCTCACGCAATAATCGGATTAGAAAGAATTAGGTGTGAATGAAATTTACAAGAACAGGGACCATGGATTTTACAGTAGCTCCTTCATACGAAAGATTTTTTCAAATTTAATTGTGGTAAAAACACTGAACCTCAGAATTTATTGAATGATTTGCACGTGACACACCTGGCGGATGCTTAAAATATGTTTTATTCTGTTTACTTTTTAAAATGTAGGGTCTTTATTTAAAAGCAAAATTATTTTTTGTTGTGTAAGACTCAGCTGTTTTTTATGGCATTTTATGAATATTTCTTGCAGTGCAATTACTATTGTTCACACAGTTGTTTATGTGTTTAACCATGGAATTTACTGACACTAAATATCTCGGAAAATAAATTAAATATAATTTACAGAAATGGTGTATTTGGAGTTTTTTGGTCAAAAACTGATTTACAGCATGACCAGGAATGGTTAAACAATGATCAGTAAATTGAACTTTATGGGGGGGGGCGTGAATGAGACATAGGTCAATAACAATGGTAAGTAACGTAAACATGTGTGGAAATTCAGTAGTTGATTGTTCTTGGTAGAGACATGGACTGCATGATTGTCTTATGGTAAAGCCTGTGACCTTATTATAGGATCAGTGGTTCGAACGTATGCACAAGTGTCTCTATTTCCCACGAAAATTTATTAACTTTATGCAGCTTCTATCCTTAAAACTGAATATCCTTTAATTTAAACACTTATTTCACAGTCTTGTCCGTGCTAAGCGCTCCCAATCACGAAGATGGAAATATCTAGAAAAATTACTTTGGGACTTTAACAAGGAATATCCCCGTATCACCGTACTGTTAGCGATAATGAAGAATTTGCACAGCATTGCGAATTACGTTTCTTTGATTTCACGTTAGGTAAAAATTGAAGAAACCCAAGTGTGTCAAAATCGGAGGTCCAGGAGCCAGTCCAGAGGCAGATAAAGAACTTCCAGTAAAGAAATGCCTGCAACAGCCAATTACACTGAAGAGCAATTGAATTAGAGATACCTGTCTAGTAACGTGTAGCGCCACCTTTCGCCCGAATTAGGTCGGCGATTCGTTTCGGCATGGACTCGTCAAGACACCGTAAGCGTTGGGCAGCCATAGAGATCCACTACCCCTTAACAAGCTCCCACAGTTCACGATGATTTGATGGAGGGTGTCAGAGCCTCGAACATCTCTCTCGATGGCATCCTAGATTTGCTCAAGCGGATTTAGATCAGGTGACCTAGCTGGCCAAGGAAGCGAGGTCAGGTACAATTTGGGAGCGATGGCTCAGTGTATTGTCTTGCTGCAGGATGAGGTCCCCAGTGGGATGTTGAAGGCGCACAAACGGGAGCAAAGGGTCGTCCAGGATATCCCGGTAACGTTGACCAGTGAGTGAGGATGTCACACTTACCAAGGTTCCCATTTCAGTCCACGCAAACAGTACCCAGACCAGAATGCCACACCCAGCAGCTTGAAGAGTCTCCTGCTGGCAAGAAAGATCCATCGCTTCATGTGGTTTGCGCCGTACTCGTATCCTGCTATCCGCATGTACCAACGTGAATCTAAACTCATCAGCCCAGGAAAATTTTTTCCGCATGTCTAGGGTCCAGTGGTGATGTTCCCGCGCCTATGCTAATATTTGCACCCTGTAATGTGCGGTGAGCAGCAGTACCCTCGTGGAACGATGGCTTCTGTACCCCTATAGCAAGGAGATTGTTCTGGACGGTGTGGCTGCTTACATGTTTTTGTGCACCAGCGTTAACTTGCCGAGTGATGTCTTGCACTATGGCCTGTCTATCCGCTGTTACAATGCGAGCTAGCCGACGATAACCCCGCTCTTCCACACGCTATTGTCCGCGGCTGTTAGTCTTTGCAGGGATGGTTTTACCGGATTCGATGTACTCACGCTGCACCCGTCACACAGTAGCTCGTGAAAATCCCAGTGCCTGCACGACGTCCGAGATGGAGTGACCCATTCGCCGGGCACCGATAATTTGCCCACGGTCAACTGCGCTTAGATCTTTTGTCTTACCCATACTGCGTCCGACTCTTACTGATTCCCGTCGCATCACTCCTTATATTGTCGGATCGCTGCATACGTCATGCCTTTCCGTTTACAGTGCCGCCCATAGCGCAATATTTGCATAACGCCAGCTGCCCCTAATTCAATTGCTCTCCATTGTATATTGCGATGAGTTCACAAACATTCATATGAACATCAACGATGTTATCAGGTATTAAAGTCGCAATGCTGCATAGGAGACGTGTGAGGTCACCGTTCTTTACATGAAAGACTGACACTCATCTCACAAGAATCGGTCTTCTTTTCAAGGCGTCTGTGAAAAATAACCGCTGATACGCGCAAACAGCTTCACAGAAATATTGAGCAAATGTTCTGCATGATGATAATTCCTTAGTCTCCTATCAGTCCAATTTGCAGTTAAAAACAGCCAATAGGAATTCATTGTCTTTATTTTATAACAATGTCATAAACATTCCCCCTTTCTGCTACCAGTCTGTATCTGACGTCGCTTACCTTTCTCTTATGACATGCGAATATATCTTCTTATTTGCGTCCTGACAATATTCTTTATCTGTACGTGAAAATATATTGTGAACCTCAATTATTTTAATGTCTCAAAAACTCTGGTTATCATCCAACAAAGGATTATGACCTAAATATTTATTTCCTCACCCATAATTAAGTCTGTGAAAACGTTACATAGAATCTTCCCAGGGGATTCATATTTATCAAAATGACGAAAACTGTATTTTAAGATTGAGACGCTGTTTAAAACAGCCCCACATGTTTTAGCCTTCATGAAATACCTATATGACCAAGCAATAAGGAATCATTTACCTGCACTTCCTAGAAAACAGATTTTCTTCAGTTTTTTGTTTATCGGCTCAAAAGTAAATTGTTAGGCTTTTTAATAAAAAAAAACACTTTAAAATTATTAATGACGTAATTTTAGTGCTGAATAGGTGTGTGTAATTTTCGCAGCGCTAGTATTTTGTCATACAAATGGCACATTTTAATCATGAGAGAATTTATTCATCATGAATGCGCCCCTTCAAGCCCCACCGTCAAAAAAGAGTACTACTAATTTTTGATCGTGTGGCCTGATGTTTCGCGGCGTTTGACGGACGCACTTGGTCGCAAAAGGCCGGCACTGCGTGAAAGTGGCGAGTTGCAACTTTACAATGACCACTCGCCTGCCAGTGAATCGCAACTTGTGTTGCATTTGCTAAGCATCGCATTGCATAGTTCCGGCAGCCACCGTACTCGTTGATACTCTCTTCTTGGGCGTTTTTCTCTTCCCGAAAATCAAGTTCCTCTTGAATGGAACAAGATTTTAAGAGGTTCAGGACACATAACTGAATGCGACGATGGAGCTATTCGCTATTTCAGAATATGACTTCCAAAAAAATGCTTCACTTAGTGGAAACAGCACTGAGCTAAGTGCGTGCTTTCGGAATGGGAATACTTCGATGCAAAGAATAAATTTCAAATATGTAAGTCTCGTATTATAGATTTCATATTATGAATCCAGGCTTGATATTTTCTGTTCACACTTTGTACATTGTTTCTAAAAATGCTGAACACTAAAACTGGTACTTTTGTCGCGGGGGCAAGTAGAATTGATTGCACTTTTTTTCTATTTGATCAGTAACTGAGAATATTTCACTAAAAGTTTACATATTTCAAAGAACTATTATATGCAGACTGATTGTAATAGCCATTAGACGTAATATATTAATACATCTGGCATGTATATACTGTTAATTCAGGCATGCAGCATGCAATCGTTGTTGTCATTCGTAATTCAAAACAGATTTGTGTATAGAAAAATATTTATGAACAATTTTTTATAATAATTTAAGTGCAAACATAACAACTGCAGTATGGAATGTCTGCTTTATCGCTTCAGGGTAGGGACACATCATTAAAAAAATCCCGAACTGATAATCAGCAGCCAGATTATGCGTATTCGTTCTAGTTTTTGACCTTTGGCAACGGAAAGCAAGTGGGAAAAACTAAAACTGAAAGCATTTTCCTTCTTAACTTGTCTACACCTCAGTCATCTTTTAATCCACTGTACTAGGATTCCAGACTACGTTAACAGCTGATGAAATATTGAGAGCAAATACATAATAATTTGGAAAAAACTAAAATTATTCTACACGGTTTTAGAACAGAGTAAATGTATCTAAAATCTAATAATAACTTTATAAAATGAATGTGAATGTAACGTGACTCAGGGTATTTCATGGAAGAAAAACACAAGTTTCTTCGTCTCGTGAACAAAAGCATGAGGATCAGTTTGGTAAAACATATTGAAGGCGTAATCGCACACCTCATTTCCTTCTGACACTACCGCTCATAAGTAGTAACAACTGCAATAAAAAAAATTGTTAATATAAAAAGAAAGTTGTTATATACCTAAAGAAAAAGTGTTAATATAAAACGAAAGATTACCTATTATCATTCACAACTTTCGATATTCTCTTCCAGAAATCTTAGGGTCTAACCTAGGTTATTTGTTCGCAATGTCAATGCAATCAAACATGATCACATCCATCACGGAGCTGATGAAATCTAAAATAACTATTAACGAGATTATTTTTTCTTTGCTTTGGGTTAAAAAACTATCATAAGCAACTACCTGTGCTATAAGCTTGTGCCTGTCATAAACACAGGAGTATTTGTTTAAGATATGTTACAAAATCAGCTCAATTAGGCGATCTCCAAGTTGAAGGCAATACCTTTTAGCACCGGAATATCCGTTGTCGTCGATATATTCAGAATATTAATGCTGTCCTGATTTCTCAAAATGTTCCTTAAAAGAAAAAAATTAAAACATTTAAAAACTTCTTCCTGCAAGGGCTTTTAACTACATGAAAAACGTTCATTTTTATCTATTCCGTACTGAGATGGTAAATGCAGATCCTACACCGCATTTCTTAAGAGCTCCTCGATTTTCACTCAGACTTCTTATACTGCCGTTATCACGTACCTCCAGAAAAACGTTTGTATCAACCTTCCTTGGTTAAAAGTCCGACTATGCATCATTTTGCCCCACAAATATTGAATGCTCATATTTACCTGCTTTGTGGTTTCGTTAAAATTATTTTTTCTAACGGGAAATTTTAAATTCTGAAAATAATGATTTATTCAGTACTCACTTTTCTTCCCTGACAGTTTTATCCGTGTTGGTATGTACCTTAATTGAAAATGCTGGAGTTCATGTCGGGAAGTCAGACTCGGAAATGATGGTTTATTTTGGTTTTCATGATTGCCAAATTTTCTAATTGTCTTATTTATAAACTGTGGAATGAATTTTTGCCCGTCCATTGGGTCAGAATGTATTTTTTTATTAGACATTTTTGTCAAAATATTTTGAAATACAATGTCCCTATTCAATACATAGTTTTGTACAAATTTCGATTGTATTAGTGTCGGTTATGGATGGACGGATAGTGTAAAAGGATATTTTCATATCTCGCCTTGATTTTGAGCAGTGAAAACTTACAGATTTTACCCTTCATTCTCCTTCAGGAAAATTCCATTTTATTTGCAGTATTTCCTCTGAAAAGTATTCTAAAAATAAAAAACCACAAAGATAGATTTTCACATGTTCCCTTAATAATATGTCCTAAAATGCTTATAAAAGCGAAATGTGTTAAAAATGTGTTTTTTACGCTTTCCAACTGTAGGTTGAAGAAGCGTATATGCTCCAGCTTTGTCCGTCCGTCTGTCCGCACGATAACTCGCGTAAAAATGGTTCGATTTCGATGAAATTTTATTATGTGCTAGGGGACCACTGGGGACGAACCCTATTGAAAATAGACGCAATGGGGTCAAAGGTCACGGCATAGGAGCGGGGTCCATTCCAATGCCCTTATGCGTCATAACTGGCGTAAATATGGTTCGATGTCGATGACATTTTAGTATATTGTAGGGGACCACTTGGTAATGAACCCTATTGAAAATAGGTGAAGTGGGGTCTAAGGTCAGGACATAGGAGCGGGATGCATTCCATTGCCTTTATGCATCATAACGTGTGTAAATATTGCTCGATTTCGATGAAATTTTAGTATGTAGTAGGGGACCACCTGGGGACAAACCGTGTTGAAAATGGACGCAATGGGGTCAAAGGTCAAGACATAGCATCGGGATCCATTCCATCGCCCTTATCCTATACTATTAAGGTGGACGTCAAGTAATTTTTCTTCCTATGCTTCCAATGGAAAAACTTGTACACATTTCCTTCACAATTACTGTGTTCCCAAGGACGAAAATTTAAACATCGATTAAAATAACTTCCTATTATAACTTGGAATACTTAATATTTCCTAAAACATAACCATAATTATATAAAAAATTAATAACTTTTCCTTTGGTGGTGTTGGAACCAGAAAAAAGATGGCGCGACCCGTACTTTGTTGACGTAAGTGGACAAAGAAGAGTTGGATTGCATATTTTTGGTTATGTTTTAGAAAATATTAAGTATTCCAGGTCATAAAATGAAGCTATTTTAATCGATGTTCAAATTTTCATCCTTCAGAATGCATTAGTTGTGAAGAAAATGGATACAGACGTTTTCCCCATTGGAAGTATAGGAAGCAAAATTACTTGACGTCCACCTTAAAGGAGCAATTCTTGTATGTATGTAAATTTTATTTTGAAAACGGCTCTAAGGATTTTGATGAAAGTCGTTAGCCTACCGTTTTCCGGTACTAGAAATCGATTTAGCTTGATTTCGACTTTAGGAAAATTAATTTAGTGCGTTAAATAACCACCCCGAATAAACACATTTTTAGTGTCATGGCGTCGTCCCATTGATGTTATCCATGCTTAGAAAACTTATGACGTCACAATCTCGCGATTGATATGTTGGCGCGCGGTCACGCCATCTGTCTCAACACGTCACGCGTTGTGTGCAGCTTCCATTAAAGTTTAATGACGTCACACTTTCGCGAGCAGATGGTAGCGATTCCCATCTGCCTCGTTACGTCACGCGTTGTGTGCGTATGCCCGTCTACACGATAACTCACGTAAAATTTCGGTCGATTTCGATGAAATTTTAGTATGTGGAAGGGGATCACCTGGAAAGGAACCCTCTTGAAAATGAACGAAATGGGGTCAAAGGTCAGGACATAGGAGCGGGATCCATTCCACCGCTCTTATACGTCCTAACTAACGTAAAAAAGGTTCGATTTCGATTAAATTTTAGTATCTGGTATGGGACCACCTATGGACAAACCCTACTGAAAATGGGCGAAATGGGGTCGAAAAGTCAATATATAGGAGCGGAATTACTTCCATCGGCATTATGTGTCATAATTTACGTAAAAATTCTTCAATTTGAATGAAATGTTAGTATGTGGTAGGGGCCTGCCTGGGGACGAATTCTGTTAAAAATGGGCGAAATGGGGTCAAATGTTAGGACACAGGAGCGAGATCTATTCCATAGCTCTATGGATCATAACTTACGTAAAATGCGTCGATTGCGACAAAACTTCATCATTTTATTTCGGAGGTATACTAAACCAGTTCTGTTGAATATCATCGAAATGGGATCAAAGGTCGGGGCACAGGACCGAGATTTATTCCATAGCCATTATCCTCATAACTTGAGTGATAACTTGGGTAATGATTTCTCGTATGTTGGAAAGCGTATTATAATCAATGGATTGCATGTTTTTACTAATTTGTTTTTTATACGACAAGTTGTACTCTACACACATTTTCATTAGGTAGGATTTCTATAATACGTCCTACATTTATCATTAGATAAGGTACCTTAAGGTTCATTATCAGCTTTTCCTTAAAAGCGTATTGTTTAATAAATTTCTAATTCATTTTCAGCGGTGTTTTTAATTTTCAAAGGCGATAGGAGCGTACCAAGGAAGAATGAAAAATTTCCCCATAAATCAGGAACAGAAAAAATAAAACTCGTCGTAGTCATTGAGATTAATATTTACCCCACAAGAGAGTAGAACTTCAGATACAGGAGAACATTTCATAATATATTTAGTTCTTACATTTTTTTTAAAAAGCGTATTTAAAATGTTTAGCAAAATTTTTACTAGAGGAAAAATTTAAGGAAAATAAGTATTTTCGCATGAAACTTATGTGTCGATAATTTTGTGTGCAAATACATATTTACCAAAATTAATACATAAATGCATACATTCGCATGTTTCCTCTATTTTTTACTTTTTAATGTAAATAAACCCAGAGTAAAAATTTAGCGAGAGAGATAGAGAACTGTGTTGTGACAAGCGGTTAGATTTTTCACCTTCTTCCTCGATGACTCATTTCATCAGCTGTACTGCGCTGATGAATGATCTCCTCTCTTCCTGCTAACAGAAGTTCTCCATTTCCCACGGAGGCTTAGGCAATAAATCGAAAAGTTACGTATTCCACCACGAAAAGTAGACTTCGTGTGGTTCTGTTGAATTGCTGCAGTCAGCATGTTATTCTTTCTGCGAAGCTATTCTGTTTAAGTATTACCCGCTGAAGTGCGATTATAAAGTGCACTGAATTTATTATTTCTAGAGGTGTATAACTGTTCCGAATACACTTTCTGTGTTCAGTTTTAACGAGAGTTCTGCCTCTTCACTGAGATGTTTTGAGCGAAAAGAGATTCGTTGGATACGAAGCCTTAAAAAATGTTTACAGCATCCCTTTAAAAAACCAAGAACAATGGGACAAAATGCGGTACTATCATTCAATAGAAAAATAATTTCAGACCAAACGCAAACAGAGCAATTGTGGAGTTTCCAGATTTACTTCATATTTCACCCGCCTCGTAGCAGAGTCTCTAGAGGGCACAGCTTCCGAAGGAGATTTTCACCAATTGCAGTTTCGGTTTGGTTCCGCTATATCGCTCCTATAGTTTCAGTCCCCTTTACTCTCATTAAGTTGCGACGAGCTCAGTTGCTTAGAAACGTATGAAGTGAAATAAAAAACAATCTAGTGTAAATACATGTTAAGAAAATATAACGTGGTTTGTCACAAATATTTATTTTTTTTGTCGACCATGGTTTCGCTGGGTATTGACCTATCTTCATCAGGCCTAATCGCGCTTAAGTATTTAAATTCTATAAGATATCATAAATGGTGTTTACAATCACGTTTTTTATTAGATGTTTCCACTTTGGTTTCCGCGCGCTTGATAGAAATGCGGTGCGTGCAATGTCATTACAAGTTGCGAAGACTCCTGATATAAAGCTTTCAAAATATCAAGTTTGATAGTTGAATCTGTTTTGTCAATTAGTTTTGCTTCTGCAAAGAAAAATATAATGTCCTTTTCGTAACAGTATTTAGCCATCTTTATATTCTCTGAATATACGTATATAATTGTCACCAGACTATAGCCTTTGGGATCAACAATCTAGTGTAAGTCCACTTTTGCAGCAATGCATCGTGGAATTAAGAAAAGTGGTTACTATCAACGGAAATGTTATAATTTTCCAGCCGTGTGAGAAATATGTAATTGCAGATTAGCGTACCCTAGTAGAAAAATATTTGTCTAGCGATGAGCATACAGGCACTGCTGTGCGTGGAACATCTACTCAAGGCTTTTCAAGAAAACCAGTTCCATCCTCGTACTCAAGCCTTCAAAGTGCGGCTTTTATTATTCAGATTACTGAAAGGCATTTGTTTCAACTTACAAATTTCGCTAGTCGTTCAAATTCTTTCTTTATGTGGCAGACACAAAGAAAGAATTCCATCATACATGAACTTTGATTTGTAAGAGATCACACTTTGATATGTGTTTGAATAAAGAATACAAAAAATCGTACTATTGCACTACTCAAATTGAATCGTGGACAATTATTAATTTTCAAATTCCAATAAAAGGGTATAACTCGATAGATTAATATACAGTGCAACTTCCGTTTACTAGAGGTCGGGTTTTACCGGAACAAAAAATAATGTAAAACTCTATAAGGTATTTGGAGTCGATTAAGCATGTGTTAATAATGCAATGCAGATTTTACGAAAGTGTTTCTTGTTCATCTTACATAGCATAAATCAGAAAAAGAAATGAACTTCGGTTTATCACATGAATAATTATTTTAAAATATTTATAAAAGAATCAATGTTTGGCAAACGAACCCCTATCTGATACGGTAACATATTTTACAGACTGTGATGATGAGAATTTACACCGACGGAAGGATACATAGTTTAACCAGAGGTAACTACTACTCGTGTACAAAAAAAAGGCACTAATATAAAGATGGTGCTCATGAGTCTAATAGCAGTTTTCAAACACAAAAGAAGGATGTGTAACGGAATTTGGGAAGTAAAATTTGGTCCAACAATGAAGAATAAAAGTATTCGGCCTCTCTTTTTTTGTTAAAATTTATTCATTCAGCAGTTACGAAATACTCACATAAATTACTTCTTAGACTCATAGTTCCGAAGCAGTAGTAATTTGTCTCTTCCCTGAAAATGAATCATGGCAAAATCGAAGACAATTAATACGTTGCTAAATGAATACTAGGTTACAAGTTACCTGTTGCGTGTAACGAAAATCCGATAGCAAGCTAAAACCTGACTGGATAACTGCCGCCGAATAATTTAATGGAGGTAATAAGTAAAACACCAGTGCTCTCTCTCTCTCTCTCTCTCTCTCTCTCTTGACTACAACCATAAAGTAAACTGAAATTATTCTTTAACGCGAAATGTAAAAATTTAATTTAAATAAGAAAAGCAAGAGTCACACTTCCTCTTTAAGTTAGATGAAAACAGTATGAACGAAGATACTTTTTATACCCAACTGAGTGATGAAATGTATGTCACGTTTCAGAGTAGCGACCAAAACACACGTAAAGTTAATGGTATCTTTCACTGAGCGAGATATTATGTCTTAATATTTGTTACAATACCCAGAAAACATCTATCGAGATATTTTAATACGAAAGCTTTAATCACATCTTACTGGTCACGGAGTACGTTACTTGGCTGTGAGTTGGTTCTACCACGGAAAAATGCTCTATTATTTCGTTATTTAGAAAGTGAATGCCGAAAAATATTTAGAAAGCAAACCAAAAAACACCCAGAGCATGAAGAAGTCCTAAACACAAATTATTTGTAATTTTTTTTTTACAAATCTACACAAGATTGTAAGAAAATCACAAATGTTTTATGTCCCTGAACAACCCTTTCAGCGATTTCGCAGTCATTTTGGTGGAACCTTTTCCATCTCAGTTTCTTAAGTACTTCTTCTGTGCTTTGATATTTTTAAATTCCGCAAGTTCAAAGCGCGAAAAGTCAGTTAGCGCCGGTCATTTACTTACTGAGCAAAAATGCTATTCGACAGCGCTTTTCATTTTTCAGACAATTTGCACTTACAATGGGATTAAATAGGGCATTTGCTTCTATCTCTCTCAATACATTCGAATTAAGCACATGATTATGTTGTAGATGTACCTTTTTTGTGTATTCAGATCTCGGTCGAATATTTATCATAATGCTTTTCGTGGAGTATTAAATATGGTGGCACTCATCAATTTCATTCCGTTTCGGTAATATTGTTTTGCTTTATTCTTGAAACAAAACATTTCAATAGAGAAGTTTCGGGATACTTTTGTTTAAGCACACGCACCCATTCTTAGGTGACTTTATCAATCCGAACAATGTATAGCAGAAACAACTGATTTTCGTCCAAATGATAAGATAACATCATGGTGGCCATCTTATAAGAAATGCTGGTTGCTAGCACTTCTGACGACGCTCGTCATGGCTATAACTTATGGAACCGCTCAAAGATAATCTCCCTAAATCAAATGAAATGTTACTTCATGTAATACCAAAATTTTGAAATTCATTCATAAGTTCAATATTGATGCGAATATTTCCTGTTTAGCAGAGATTTTATATAATGGCATTTCAAAGAGAATTCGAGAAATCATATACAGCAATAAATATTTTAAAATTATGAAGGGTTGAACAATATTTCTTAAACTCGTTTTCGTTCATTACCCCGATGAGCCATTATATTAGGACAACCTACCTAATAAGCTGTAGGACTCCTTTTAGCTCACGAAACTGCGGCCGCTTGGCGAAGGCCCGATTCGATGAGGTGGCGGTAGGTATCCTGGGGTATCTGGTACGATAATGTCAACAGTAGGTCCTCCAGTTCTCGTAATATTCTGGGTAGTGGGGATATAGCGCGAACGCTTGTTTCCAAGTGGAACCACAAATGTTCGATTGGGTTCATGTCAGGTTAATTTGGAGGCCAAAGGTGTTAACTAAGAGTCACCATCATGTTCTTCGAACTACTCATTGACGATTCTGGCATGGCGCATTATCATTTCGGCGATGTCCATCACCAACATGGATAACAGTTATCATGAATGGGTGAACTTGGTACTCAACGATGTTCAGATACCTCACAGGGGTCAGGAACTGTGCTTTTGGGATAATAAGGCCTAAAGTGTCCCAGGAAAACATCGTTCACAACATAACACCGCCGCCGCAGGCCTGTTTCCGCCCAACAGTGCATCCAGGTGACATAGCATCCGTTGTTAATCGGCGTATCCGCGCTCGGCCGTCTACGTGGTGCACGACAGATCTTCATTCGTCAGACCAGGCCAGTTTCTTTCAATCATCGTCGTTCCAATCTCGAAGGTCTTTGGCCCATTCCATGCGTTGCTGGCGAAGACTTGCTGTGAGGTAGCTGCGGGTGATTTGTCGCAATGTAGCCCTTCATTTGTTGTAAACAATGCGCAGTAGTCTCCGCTTCCCTCTAGCATCAGTGAGATGCGGACGACACACGGTTGGACAACGGTTCGTCGTCCAACACGTGACAAACACGCAAGCCCGCCGTTTCCGATATCGTAGTTCCGAAGAGCCGTGCCATTACGATTTGTCTTTTATCAATCTCCGAAAAAAACCGGCAGCTTTCCCATTCTGACTCCGAACACTCTACTAACCGAAAACGAGTACTCTGGTTGTATATATATACATCTTTCTGAAATTCACCCGCGCCACCGATCGGTCTTCAAGTGCACTCATTGATGTAGGCTAGGGGTAGTCATAATGGACTGACTAATAGGTGTATGTTATCGTTAAAAACATCACTGTCGTGTGTTAGTAGTATTCAGATTTAATGCCATTAACTCATTTGAAAGATGTTTACAATGTTAAATTAAGAACTTTTATTTTATTCAGTTTCAAAACTAATACTTTTTTATTTTGTCTATTCTGTTTTTATGTTTTCTACGAGGTTATTTCCTCTAAATGTTAAAAAAATATTGTTTTTTTCCTTTTAAATGGAATTGCAAAATGATTCTAAAATATATTCGAATACAATACACTCATGTTAGTATATAATATCGTTTAATATGGTAAATAAAATCACCCAGTTAAAACCCACAGCACTCGCGCTGCAGACAAAACTGAACGAAATGTTTCATTCGGCTGTTTTTTGCTATTGCAAATCTCTGATAATCTAGCTCACAGGATGCTTTTCAGTGGAGTGTGAAAACTCGGCGTGTTAGATGTGTTTTTATTTACACCATTACAGGGGAATTTATACTCACATGTCTTATGTTTTACTCCGAAGCTTCTATTTGACATGAACTGCAAGAAGTTGTAAAACCCAATAGGTGAGTCAAACGTAGTGATATCCCATATAGCAGAGACTTGCAATTTGTCATAGGCCGAACAATGAGCCACCGTCTTTTAGGAGTGAAAGACGGCGGCTCATTGTTAGGCCTACGTTAAATTGCAAAGCTGAGCTACCTAGAATTCTTCTGGATTAGGTATATTACTTTTGTGGTAAACGCGTTAGGACCTTTTTGCATGCGTTTGTCCTAAGCAACACGATTTGACAAAATTGGACGCATTTCCGTTTTTCATACGATGTAGTGTTTTACTGAAATCCATTTTTCCTGTCAATAAAAACAAAAACCTTTCTTTTTGTTTTTGAATTCCCGAATTATGGAAAAACATTTTGACTTGTGTGCAAAATCGTTCTGTGTTTTTGGGCTTTACAACCATATGATAATAATTTTAATTTTCCAAACTAATAAAACTGAATTTTTTGTTGCATCGTTGAAATAATTCTAATCATGACGTCAGCAATCCATGCAATCCCTATTTTCAGATGTCTAACACTTTTTTCAAGCTCGAAATATTCTCGCTGTGTTTTTTGGTGTCGATATGATTCCACGCATCAATAAAACATTGGTACCGTGATTCTCTCTCGCTTCGGTTTACCTCCTTTTTTCTAAGGAATGACCTTGAATATTGAATGTGAAGCATCTTCTCAAACACTTCCAAAACAGAAAGTCTGATGCGTTCCACATCATAATTGGATGCAAAAAAGATGTGACAAAAACGAGGCCATGCGACATCTGTCAACACTACTTTAGTTCCACGCTGAAAGAAATCCACCGAAGATTGTATAAGTAATAAGGCTTCTAAATTTCATTTTTGTCACATTCAAACAAAATTGACTCTTAAAGAATGACACCGATAATAATTGGCACAAATCTATTTATCTTTAATGAGAATGCTTCCAAGTTGCACAGTCCTTCAATTTTACTTGAGCCCAACACTGTGCCATCGTCTTTTATTCCTAAAAGACGGTGGCTCGGCGTTGGTCCTACGGTAAATTGCAATGATATGCTACCTGGTTTAAATCGAGACGTGATATTATCTTTGAACGACGTCTAATTAGTTGATTAGGGCCGAAATAGCGGGAAATCATAAACTATTACCCTATTCATAAAAATAAATCTGAAACACAGAAAGAAATTGATATATTTTCTAGCACATTCATGCTGTTCCAATCAATCGGCTAAATAGGACAATGTGATGCATTGATCCTTGCTGCAGTTCTTTTTGTAAATACTTTTGCAGATAAATCATCACCACGGTAATTAAAAATGTAGCACTAAATGAATTGTACTTTTTCATGGTGAACGCCAACCAGATGTTAAATATCTGGTTTCAACAAGACAGCATTTATTAGTCCACACGACCTTCCACATATTGGGCAAAAATTATTTAGATTTGATGTTTTCAAATGCAGAACTTGTAGATGCGACCGTATATTAAATCAACCTCCAACAATTGTATAATTTTGTGATATTACTTCGAACCTTTCAAGCCGCAAGCACAATTCTCGTGAAAAACTTTATTTCAAACATTTATCAACCTAAAGCAAAAAGAAAGGTTCAAAAGCCTGTTTGAAGTGTAAAATGCCATAAAAACATTGAAATCAATTAAACTGATCCAAATTTATTACATAAATGAATTTTAAAAATATCCATACCTGGATGCATCTCAGCTTCAGTATTTGATCCAAAGATTTTTTTAGGAGACCAAATTGCAGAATTTAAAGTTTCGTGGGTTTGAATGGTTACAATATAACAGTAGAGGTAATTGGAAGGACTTAAGCTTTCAATTACACAAACGTGCTAAAATTAGGTACTTTTATTCTTATTTTAATTCATGTAACTTTTACTTTCAAACTTCATGAACGCCGTCTTTATGATGCGGTGAATTAAGCGCTGGCTTCTGTTAATTTTCTCGAGATGTGCCCGGGGTCGGGTCCAGGGTGACGCATGGTCGGAGTGTTTGTCTTCCGGCACTGGTCCCTCCACTACCTGGAGACAATGGCTCTAAGTTATGTAGGCAAGCGTGTTTAAAGGCGCTACAGTTTATCTCGTTAGTCGTAAATCCCCTATTCAAAAACAAGTTAGATTCAGTATTCGGTGTTGAAGACAAAACGTATGTTCCGTTCTACCAACTATATACTCAACTCATCTGATCCATGCCGTAACTGAATTTGTGAACATCTTTACAGAAAATCAAAACAAACGGAGAGTGTAACTTAATGTTCATGTTATTTGTTTAAATCTGTACAACTGGTCAAAATTTCGTAGCCGAACTAAAAATATTGCACGCTGGTAATTTGAATGGGCTATTTTAAAGGAAAATAATTATTATTGCATTTTCTAAGCAGAGGCCAATAAAAGGTGTCCATGAATGACAAAATGTTATTGACATATTCCGAAAGTTCTGATTTAATTCTACATGTCAGTTGCTGTAGAAATATAAAATGGAAAATTCTGAACTTCATGTACATAAGATAAGAGAGAATAACTAGGGTAACATATTTTGCAATGATAAATGCTGAAGTGATATGCGCAGGATACATTTGTAAATCAAGTTTAAAGCAACAAAAATTACTTTCGTTAATTAATTGCTAATGTATTTCAAAGCATTTTCCGTTTTAAGGCTGGTAAACTACTACTTCAGTTTCAGTTATTGTGAAAAAACAATGTTGATTTCGCATTCCTAATTCAGTTTTGAACGCACCCCATCCTGCAGCTGTGAACCGGTTTCCATTTGGCATGATTTGGATCACTTCAGTAAATGATCCAAATCATGGTAATTTTGGCGAAAATTTATAATGCCAAAATTACCATGTTGTAAATTGAAAATTTATAATGCCATAATTTTCCACAGTTCTTGCATTTCGAAATTTGCTAGCACTTCATTCCGGTCTAGTTAAGTGAATTTCACAGTCCCATTGTGCTCCGATACATGAAAATGTGAAACTTGTGTTTAAATGCTATTGATGGGAACCGTTCAACTGGCAATTTGAATGTTGAACTGCATTTTAACACAATCTTATTTTGTTGTTATCATTAATTTCTTAATTTTATGCATTCTCTTTTTCTGAACAAATGAACAACAGTAGACACCAATTTGGTGCGACCATTTTTACGCTTTCTGAATAAAAAGAGAACATGCGATTGTTTCGTATTCGAAGAAACTCAAATAATAAAACTATAAAAGTATGTGAAAATAACTTGCTCCAAGTCTCATTTATAGATCCGCTCCCACATTTACAGCTCACAAAAGTCAACATTCGCTGTTTACTCGTCTGGAATTAGTTTGTTGTCGGAAAGATATTGTAGGGCCAGACATACCAATTCTTAGAAAAAACTTTTTGTTTCCGGCCGTATAGTGAGTTACTGCCTCGCCTTTACTATACGATCTGGCTATCAAGGCGGCTGAAGGCGTCCTTGTGTAGAAGAATAATTATCTCGACAAAACTCAGTCCAGTACACGGAAATAAACACAACAGCAAGACTTTATTATTCCGATAACAGTTGCTTCCCGGGTTTCCGATGACTTTCCGCCCAAGTTCCCGTGCTGACCACGTGCTACCTTTCCACACTTCTTTCCGCGATACCCGGTGAACGAAGGAATCCTCCTTCCCGTTCACCACGCTGCACTTCTGCGGTAATCGCAGCCTTCCGTCAGAAACCGGCGTCAAAACCAGGATCCCTCTCCTTGACGACCGAAACTCCACTATCTCACTCAATTCAGCTCGCCCTTTCTGTCCTCTATCACGCATGCGCAAGAAAAACTAGTTTTCCCGGTCAGCACGTGAAATACCTGAACTCTACCAACTGTAACGTAACGTCCCAAAACTTGCTCCCGATGATACAACACTGCATCCGTATAGAGATAACCACCTCTGTCATTTTCCGCCTCATTCCTAGCGGCTGCTAACGTCACACACCTCTTTTGTTGCTCTGTAAACAAGCGTCTGTCTGAACTCTCCTGAGTTTCACTCGTATCCAAATCAGTAACGCTATCTCCTGTTCCCTCGCTAGCTGTCGTTGCCTCCCCTTATCGGTCGGTCTGCTGTTGCTCTCGCTGATTTTCCTCGCCGCCTTTAGCGCTGAGCGCTAAAATCCTGAGGCTATTTTGCTCTACAAGCCACGTTACACTAATAAAACGCTCTTGCTCCTCCTCCGCTGAAATATCTGTGCTCGCAGGGCTTTCCATTCCTAGAATATCCTCCTCTTCGATTAGCGCTTCGCCAGTCTCAGATTCTGGGTGCACATCCGGCCTATGCCCTAACTCTAACACCTTTCCACACGAGATTGCCCACATCGGAGTAGCTTCCCTTAAACTTTTCATGCGCTGGTAATCCTCCGCTGCTACAACTACCCTGTTTACCAGATTAGGAACAATTGCACACATCACTTCGCAAAAACTTTCTGGCGCTTCTCCAGGTTCTAATCCCTCTTCATCTAAACGGAGATTCAATTGTTTAATGACCAACTCTCCCTTAGTACCATCGAGGCCTCTTAAAATTGTTCTACCCTTTGGTTCCAACAGCTCTTCGCCAAGTAACCCTCCTTTTACACAACTCACTTCCGCGACTGAGTCAATAAGGATTTCGGTGCTCTTTCCGCATTCCGACTTAACCCTCTTCACTTCTCCTAACGGAATTTCTATTACCTCGTTCTGACTTCCTTCCTGGCCTAAAACTCTATCCACCTTAGCCGTCGTTCTTTTATCATCGCTGACCTCTACCAGCTCTATCCTTCTCTCTGAAACATCTTCGGCCCCCTTTTGTCCTACCGCTACTCTGCATACCTTTTTTGGGGGGTCTTTCCTCCAATTCTGAGAGTAAGAGCTGGGAGTACTCTTGGATGCCTTCTGGTTACAATTTGCTTTTCGTTGCCCCACATCTAAAGCATATAATTCCCTTATCCAAACTGGAATTCCCTACGAGAGGCCTCGTTGCTGAGTAACCTGGCTTATTTCCGACGGTCTGATCTGTCCCGGAAAACTTTCCTTTCAATTGATTTACGCCTGTCTAAAAACTTCCTTTCTTCTCGGCCACTGATTGACCTCCTTTGAAATACCTTCCCAAGGGATGACTGGGTTTGCGTCTTCCTTCTTCCATTCCCATAGCTCCCACGTGACTTACGTATAAATCACAAAGTTCTCCTAATTCTGTCGAAGGAACTAACTTCCCTACGGAACCTCTTTGAAGAATGTAGGTCTTCAGTTCTGGGGACAACAAAGTTTTGAATTTGTCGCATACCAACAAATTTTCCTACTGATCGAATTCTTTCACCTCACTACTGTTGATGTGGTATGCCAGGGTCCTCTTAATACGTCCCGCTAACTGCAAGTAGCTTTCCCCTTTGTTCTTGCTAATATTTTCAAATTGTTTCAAATAAATATACGGAGTCAAATGGCATTCCACCAAAATCGCCTCCTTAACTGTTTCGTTCTGCTCTATAGTCAAACGACGAAATAAGTGGTTCACACATTCTGAATTGAATAAGGCTATCACCAAACGACCTTTCATTTCTTCTGGTACTGAGTGTAATACAAATGCTCTTTCTAACGAATCAAAGAAGTCCATAATATCTTCCGGCTTACTGGGACTTATGGGTAAAGTTCTTTCTGAGATTCTCTTGTATTCGGCCAACTTACCCTCATTTTTACTTTTAATAGACTCCTTCTCTTTCTCATTATTTAATTCTAATTTTCTTAACTCAAACTGCCTTTCTTCTTTCCTATCCGCTAATTGTAATTCTAGCATTATTTGTTCTCCCTCAGCCTTTCTCTCTTCTACCTCAAGCATTTTAAATTGAAGTTCCCATTCCATTCTAGCTGGATTATTTTTCTTGTCTTCCATATTAATGCTTACTTCTTTACTAGAATCTAAATCTAAAACGCGAAGAATACTATTCTCTTCGTTGTCCGCGTCTAAATTATCCTCAACTTTCCCTTCCAAAAACTCAGTCATGATAATACACTACAATACACATACTAATAATACACTCATGCAAAGAAATAAGAAAAGAAATCATGCAAACTTCCGCATTAAATCATCGAAGGTTAATCTCTTTCCTGTTTTGTTTCTAACCTATCTCTAACTTCATGCATTACCCGAACATCTATTATCCTAATTTACTCAGAATACTTATTCCTTCTGTCTCTTTCGCTACACGTTACTTTTCCTTTTTTTATTTTTTTCTACGCTATTCTAGCTTCAAATTTCTTAAATCCTAAACATGACAACTCGACTTACCTAAACACACTTATTACTTAATGAAAATATTTAGACACTTCGCATTCTCTAGCAACTGACATAAAATTAACTATTACAAAATTTTACTTTAAAATGCTTTATTCTGAGAATATCTAATTATTAGCATTCCCTTTCCTTTCTAGTACCATGATGAGAACTTCTACTCTTAACCCTAAATTATACCAAATGCACAGGCAAAGACACAGAAATAATCTCAGAAAAAAAATGTGGTTAGTTACCGGAGCACTAGAGCCCCCTTTTGCTTCTTCTGTTGTCTTGCTTGTAAGTCCTCGTCCGGCTTGGAGTTTCCGTACGTTGAGGTGCACACTGTCTTTGTCTCGGTCGACACGTTGGATGCCTTATCTCGGCTATCACGCTGGTGTCTCTTTGTTCCGGTCGGTACGTTGTCAGACTTATGTCATTCGGTCACTGGAATTTTCACAAAAAGTCTGTTGTTCCTTCTTCGCACGTGTCGCTATTTACGTCCTCAGGAGCTCACTTTTAGGCTGATCCTACCGATAGATGGCGCCAACTTATCTGGCTGTAGGGCCAGACATATCAATTCTTAGATAAAACCTTTTGTTTTCCGCCGTATAGCGAGCTACCGCCTCACCTTTACTATACGATCTGGCTATTAAGGCGGCTGAAGGCGTCCCTGTGTCTTGTGTAGAAGAATAATTACCTCGACAAAACTCAGTCAAGTACACGTAAATAAACACAACAGCAAGACTTTATTATTCCGATAACATTTGCTTCACGGGTTTCCAATGACTTTTCGCTCAGGTTCCCTTGCTGACCACGTGCTACCTTTCCACAATTCTTTCCGCGATACCCGGTGGACGAAGGAATCCTCCTTCCCGTTCACCACGCTGCACTTCTGCGATAACCGCAGCCTTCCGTCAGAATCCGGCGTCCAAACCAGGACCCTCTGTCCTTGACGACCGAAGCTCCACTGTCTCCCTCAATTCTCCTCGCCCTTTCTGTCCTCTACCACGCATGCGCAAGAGAAACTAGTTTTCCCGGTCTGCACGTGAAGTACCTGAACTCGGGAATGTCGTCGGATACCCGCAGGCGATTACAACCTTGAACGTATACAAAAGCTTTATGACAACTTGTTTAACAGAAGCATTCGAGCAGCTGACCCTTCAAGTTCAGGTGCCCCAGGTGTTCATGCACCCCTCTCTAAATCCCACATAGGATTAAAATTGCACCACGTGGGTGGTGAAGAATATCAGTTCATATCTGAAACAACAAAATGGCGGAATTAAACGTCCGTCCGCACGTGTTCATCACAATATTAAAATTAAATAAATTCATAATTGACAGTTTATTGCGGGCGACCCTTACAGATGTCCTTCAGTAATATGCTCACACACTTGTTTGCTTGCCTTTCGGAATTGGCTTCATTTAACATAGGCACATCGGTTGGAATAGAAAGATATCTATTACACCCTATAATCACGTCATCATCACTTGTTAATTACTCATGGTGGTGAATATTTTGAAAGTAATTTCGATTTTTTATTCTTAAAAGTTTTTAAATAGTATATTGCTTTTCTCATCCTCTGATAATCCAATGTTTCGGTTTTTTCTTTATAGCTTCTCCTAGTTACTCTAGTGCTCAGCAGTTAAATACATAAGGTTGCAACCGGAATATCATAAGTGTATTTAAATTATCCTGTGTAATTCTGATTTACTCTAATAAATGATTTACGCTCAGTATCAGTTGTGCAACGAGCTTTATTATATCATACACTATCATATATTGTAAAAAAACATGTAAATACACCAGCTCCATAAGAGGATTCATGTTATTGAAACTCTTTCACGACCAATGTTAGTTGATTTCTAGCAGTCGTGTTAATCAATGTGCAACATGCTAAACTGGCGTTGAAGTAAGGCTCATAGAAATACCTTGAGGTGTTTTTCATTTTTTTTCTTGGGAAAAAAATGGAATCATCATTGTGTTTGCAGAGTTGTACTAAGTAATCTTTCTAAAAAGAAATGAGAACCGAAAATAGACAATAGCAACACAAAAAGGAAAACATATCTGTTCATATCCGATTTTCAGTTTATTCTCAACGGGAAAGATAAATAGTGCAACCCAATTGGATTCCACCCATCAATCTGTTTAGCAGCTAATACTTTGATGTTAAAGTAATTAATCCAAAAGGGAAATCAACCCTTACACAATGAGTATCAACAAAAAGAAACCATATTTCAGTTTTTCTTTTGTCATGTTTTGTTCGTTTTTAACATATCGTAACAGTGGCTAAAAGTTCTATGGGAACTTTGTATTGTCTTGTGTCATAGTTCAATCCATCAAATTCCGAAGGTAGGACCCATCGATCGCCAAAAGTGATGTCTTGCTATAATGAGTGTGCAAGAATGTATGGCAAATCCCCAAAACAGTGAGATAATATGCCAAGTAATTTTACAGTCGGAGAGGACTTTGAAACTCATTTAATATTAGGAAGTCATCATCATTGTCAAACATTATCAACCCACTGCTGGAAGAAGGTCACTCCAAGCCTCTTCCACAACGGTCTGTCTAGTGCCAGTCTCCTCCATGTTACTACCGCATACTTTCGAATTTCATCCACCCATCCCATATTGTTGTCTTCTTCTGGTTATTTTCCTGTCCCTTCAAATCAAATCTAAAATTTTTACTGCCCATCGATGGTCTGTCCTGGCAGTATGTCCACCCCATTGCCATTTCAGGGATTTTACTCTGATCATGATGTCTTCCACTCTTGTCATTTTTCTGATCCACGAGTTTTTCTTCTTATCTCTCCTGGTTACACCAAGCATGCACCTCTCCATGCTACTTGGAGTTGTCTGCAGCCTTTGTAAGTCTCTTTTAGTTAAGGTCCACGTCTCTGCACAATACGTAAGCCCTAGAAGGATGCATTGATCAAACACTTTTCTTTTAAGACATAATGGCTCTTGAAAATTATGCTGCTTCTTCCAAAAACTCTCCAGGCAAGTTTTATACGCCAATTAATTTCTTCATCAATGTAACCCTCACTTGATATCTGCTGTCCAAGATAAACGTACACATCTGTTATCTCCAGCTTTTATTCATCAATCGATGAATCTTCATTTCTTGTAAAAGCATTGTACATCACTTTTGTCTTCTGAAAGTTCATTTTTAATCCCACTTCTTTACTCTTGTCAGTTAGTTCCTGGATCATACTCTGCAGCACTGATGGGATAGTTGGAAAAATGACTACGTCGTCAGCAAAACGAATGTGAGTTAGATAATCTCCATTAATCTTTATCCTTTTGTTTTCCAAGTCCAGTGATTGAAAGACATTTTCCGATGTGGCATTAAAGAGCTTGGGAGATATGGTGTCACCTTGTATCACTCCCTTTCCAATTTTTATGTGTGTTGTATTCTCAAATAGCCGAATCTTTTCACTTGCATTTTCATAAATGTTATTAATAATATTAATGTACGCATCTTCAACATCGCAGGATTTCAAAGCCATTGTAACTGCTGATGGTTTCACTGAATCAAAGGCTTTTTTCATATACGATAAAGGCCATGCACAATGGAAGGTCATATTACATCGCTCTTTCAATTAGTTCTCTCAGTACGTGGATCGGATCTAGAGTGCTGTAGCCACTCTTGAATCCAGCTTGCTCTCTCGGTTGAGCCATGTCAAGTGTTACTTTTAAGCGGTGTGAAAGAACTTTACTGCAGATTTTATTAACAACTCATTGGAGGCTGATATGTCTGTAGTTCCTGAGATCCTCAATGTCACATTTTTTATGTAGCAGGATCATTGCAGCGTTGTTCCAATCCTCAGGAATCTTCCTTTCATTGAGGCATCGATTGAAAACTTGGACGAGTACTGTTTCAATTTCTCCACTTGCTTCTTGTATGATGTCTACAGTAATTCCATCTTCTCCTGGGGCTTTTCCCCGCTTCATGTTCTTTATCGCATATGCAACTTCTGTTGGGATGATTGAAAGAACTCTGGTACTGGTACCTTTCGTGATGTCAGCAGTACATTACGAAAGGTACCAGAACCAGAGTTCTTGCAGTCGTGCTGGTACCTTTCGTGATGTCTGGAGTTAGGAAGTATTGCATTGGATGTAATGTTCCTATAGAAATTTGGATGCTGTTGATATACATATTATTTAGCCAGTTTTTTTTAATATTTTGTACCTATTATCATTTCCAAAAATAGTTCTACAGATTTCCTAAAAATTATATTTTTTCTCTGCAACATATTTTTAGCAAGTATTTTTTTAAATATTTTGTACCTATTTGTGTTCATTTTCACAATTTTAAAATCATAAATCCCGCATTTAAATATTTATGGAGATCTATAATTTATTAAATGTAACATGGATTTAAAAAAATATAAATTGCTGTAAATAAATTTTAATCCGTTTAGAAGAGACGACTGTACATGTGAGTGTAATGTAAATTGAAAAATGTTGGTAAACATATCGCGTGTTATTCTTTGATCAATTATCGTGAAACTAGGACTGCGTTCACGGGATTTCTAACTCTCAATATTCATGTTTAAGAGTTTGAAAAGGAAAGACTTCACAAAGTCAACCGCAAACGGAAATTGGCTTTTAAACATCTCTGGAGGCGGCATTTCTACCTTGCGACAGTTAAGAGTAAAATTTTCGTGCTGAGGAACATGTTGAGAATGTTTCTTCCACCTATTTTTCAACTCTGTACGTAGTATGATATCATATCGTTTGCCCTTTTAACACTCTGAGCAGTTTGCATGCACCCAGAGCGTTCAAGTTGACCCCTTCCTGAGACGGTTTGAACACATGTGACTCTTTCTTTCTCTTCTGCTCTGAAAGCCGTTTAATCTTCAGACTACTTCCTACAATGGTTGGCACGCGTGGAATGGTTTCACTATAACGTTGGGGAATAACGACTCGAACGTGCCCAGTGCCTTTCTAAAGCAAGGGCAGCGATCTTTTGGCCAGGGTACTCCGCAATCTGTTATCCCTATTTTGTGCTCAAAGGGTTGCTTCCCTACTCGACTTAAATTACATTATTTCAAATTAAAGTCCCTGTTTCATAGGTCTGGGTTGGCGTACATTATTTTAGTTTTCAGAGAGCATCTGTCTTACTGATTAACACAAGATTGCTTTCATATAGAAAAAGCTTCATTCATTTTTCTTAGGCCAAATAACATTTTTCTTACTATGCAACAGGTGTATCAACTGTTTTTCGTTACATTATCCAGTATACTGGAAGAACACTGAACAGAGCACAACAAAGTGTAAAAAACACGGATCATATATACAGAGGTCTTTTGATGGGCATTTAACTGATAACAGTTCCTTGTAAGGAATGTAACACCCTAAGAATGTGTCTGAAATGTATGGTAAATGAGCTTACAATCGGTGATATTGAAAAATGCTTAAAGCGCTTAATTCTTATTTCTAATCTGGAAATGTGCATTTTCAGACATGTTAATTTAAATATAACATTATAGAATTTGTATTCCTTAGAAATGCTTATTTAATAGTAAAAACACATTTTTATTATTTCAAGATCAGCACCATGTACGTTTTCCAAAGCGAAATACCTAAATTGCGATTAGTTTGGTATGAGACATACAATACAAAAACAGTATTGGAAAGATCTTGTTGGCCGAGGAAAATATAAATAACTCGATAAATTAACTGATTAAATATTCTGATTTATTTCGATTTTTGGAAAAAACTTAGCATTTTTTTTAAATATTAGCTAAAATCTGTAGGCAAAAAAGTGAAATTCGACTATATAAGGAATGTCTTCGTATTTAGCGAAATAATTTTCAAATGCATTCTGTTTTCTTCCTGTCTTTTGAATTCAATAGATGCGAAATTACACAGCGTCGTTAAAAATGCAATTTTGTTGCTGGTTCAAGATGACTTGTTGGCAGCATCCAGTTAATTAAGGGGCATAGGTGGAATATGATATTTGAAATTTCCATCTGAACTGAGAGGCTGCTGTCTAAACTCATACTGTGTGGATCATAGCCCACTGGAAACAGGATGCCCTGAAAGGAACGGTTGTCATGTGACCAAAATAGTCTTCGCTTTGTGAAATTGCTCCAAGTTTTTACCAGAAGTGAATACATTTATTATTCTTGTGGTTAAAGTCTCTTCGAAACATTTATTGCATTATGTTTTTCAGTCAAAACTGCTTTATTATTTTGCTAATTTTGTAAAAAAAATGTAAGTGGGTGGAATATTAAATTTTCTGTAGTGTTTAGATGAATATATCTGGGGTACTTACAAATATAATTTGCTTGCAGTAGCAAAATAAGTAATAAATAATTACATATAATAAACTGAAAATTCGGACTAAGTTGATCACATGACTTTTCTTTTCAGGGCCTGTTTTTTTCAGTGGGCTATGGTGTGGATAATGGATTGTAACTGGCGCTAAAACCCTTCCACAAAGTTTTGTTGAAATATATTATTTGAAAAACACCATGATAGCTTAATTATAATTTATTTGTTAAGTATAATACTGCAAAAAATTCGAAGACCAGATTTAATTGAAAACTTTTCTCTTTTTTTATTTATGCAAAAGTTTGTTGTTTAATGTGCCAGTTTCTTCAATAAAATCAAATGATGTTTTGTTCACTGGTTTTACAGAGATCGTGAGATACAAGTGAAATAATTTTTTTTTAAGAAATTAGTCCTTATTATGAACAATTTTTTTTAAAAGTTGTTTGAAGTATAATTTCTAGGCAATGAATTTATAAGTGAGCAGTTTATTGATATACTTAATTTAAGTGTCTATCACAGGATTTCTGATTGATTTCTCAGTATTTTTCAGTTGAAATTCATGAGAAAATGGGAATAAGGAGTTGAGGAAAATGAATAATTGTGATTTATTGGAGAATTTGACAGAGATAATTTCGGGCCAGAATTAAATGAACGGCATGTGAAAAAATGACGAGGCACCAAATACCCTTTTTCTTGCATCATTTAAAATACATTTTTATGTCTTGTATAGAGGAAGTAATGATGTCATTTTATGTGTAGTTATAATGTTGATGGAATAAAAGTGTGGCAATGAGGGGTTCATGTGAATCTAACGATTGCGTGTGAAGCCAGTGACCCAATGTGTTTTGTACGAATATGAGTTTCAGACTTTTGAAGCGTTCCAGTTTGTTGAATGCTATAGAGGAATCTGGCCAGAGTGCTGTGCGTGAGATCCCTAGAAGTCAGCGATTCCGATTAGCGGACCCAGAGGATCTTGTGGTTACCATGGGTTCACTCTGTAGTGTACTCTGGCTGTGCCTTATCATAAAAGGCAGAGTGTAATTTCTTTGGAACCTTAATATCAATTAAGAATATACGCTAACAGTCATACATTTTTCTCTACCAAACTATTCACATTACTTTAATATTAGAATATTATACCCATATGTCTAACTTTTTAAGGATATATTCTCCCTAAAATGACGCGTTTTTCTCCATTTGCCGAGGAGTTTTACCGCAATTTACAGTTGCTTCCTATCCTTTCTATCAGGCAGTTTATGTCTGATTGAATAAATAGCTTTATGACAATAGGCCCGGTAATCAATGTAATTAATCTGATTAATCGTTATCAGTAATCAATAGAAAGGATAGCTTTAAGACAGTAGGTTCGGTAATCAACAGTTGGTGATTACCGGACCTACTCTCTTAAAGCTACCTGATTAATCATTAACCCTTTAACGATCACGACGCCCAAAACGCCGGTGCATACAAACGCCCACAGCCGCCCGAAACGCCTGTCTAGAGTGAGTCCGATTTCCTACCCTTATCTGTTCTTAAAATTTTCTCGACCTATGAGTGATCAGCAGGAGTCACCTTCAGTTACTATTGTTGTTTAAACAAAGAACACACATCTGTAAACACATGGCTTCCGAATCCACGGTTCGAGGCCTACCTGGCTTTGGCTGATCGTCGAGGTGTCTGTCACCTGAGCAAAATTTCTTGAACCATCTGGTTGAAATGCTGTGATCCACGTAACCTTACCCTTCAGCATGACAAACGTTTCGTGTTGTTTGAGCAGCGTTATGGCCAAGTTCAAACTTGTAAAGCAAATGTTCCCTAATTAGCCGGTTGTGGTTGCTTCTTTTTAGGATTTGAAACCACAGACAGAACGACGACATGTAACACTGTTCATGGCAATGACTCCCACATTATATTCTATTCAACTGACTGCAGTGCGCTTCTTCAACTAGTTTAAATACGTGACATTCCCACCGGAGCACACACGTTTTAGGAAATATTGCAAACCTGCCGACTCACCATCTGTAGGTACGAACAAGAATATTTCTGACCCATGAAACAACCAAAGATTCACTTCCAAAGACGCGCTAAATACAATACAATACAATTATTTATTGCACACATTTAAATCTTACAGTTATATGAAATTGCAATACACCAGGAGGAATCTGAACACATTGGTTGTAAGGCGATTCCCCCTATCCGATGTAAAAAAAAAAGAATAAAACATATGGCATATATGAAAGCAAGTAAGATGGTTATAACAGAAGCATCATTGTTAGCAGCATGCTTGGAGCTACAATTTAATGATAGGGTTGAAATTCGTTATGGAGATCAGGGTGATTTACAATGTAATTTCGCAGAGACAAGGAAAACTTTTTGATATTTTCCAGGGATCTGATGCTCTCTGGGAGATTATTCCATAGGATAACGGCTTTATACAGTATGTTATTTAGACCATAATTAAGTCTAACACAAAGTCATGGTCTTTCAAATATAACGATATGTATGTAATTTTATCCATAGTTTTGCACCGTGATTTTTTGCAAAATTTGAGTGTTATCCCAAGCTCGGTGAGGTTAGGTTTTAGAGGTTTGAAAGGTGCGTTCTAACGAAAATGTTGTACCACCACTGTTGTTGAGTGGTCTGATGCATTTGCTACGAATCTTTAGTTTCAGATGAGCTCGAATTCGACTCTCGGAGGAAGCATGGGTGATGCTCCTGCCATACGACTCTACTTCTGCCTTCTTTCGCCCGAAACAATTTACCTAAATTAGGGATACAAACATGAGTAGTTTGCGTAAGCTTTATAAGTTTACAGTTCAGAGGAGGTTTCCTTTTTCTTTTCCAAGTAGTGGAATTAAACGTGCATGCACTGCATACATTACCGGACGAAGTGCATGAAAAAAAGGAAATTAAATGCTCAACTGTCCTCTTTGTAAATGAAATGTTTTCCTTTAGAACTCTTAAAAATGGCGCTGGAGATAAGCCACATGGTGTCCGTTTGTTCAGCCCAGTTCTAAATTTTTCCGTTTTGTTTTTTATTGAGTAACAAGTTGTGTTGGTTGAAAGTGTTTATATTTGGCAGTGGTAAACGAACGTTTAATTGAGTATGTGCTTGGATTGGAAAACAAACAGAAATGTCATGCAAAGATATCCAGTTGTGTTTATGTAAACATGGAATACATGTAAAAAACATTTATTAAATGTGTGTAACGTCCCGTCTGCTATGTCGAATATGTATAAATTATAGCATTTTATGATCGTTTGGTTTGCTTTGCGATTGCGTTAGAATCTTGTCTTCAAAGATAAAAGCACAAAGATAAAGCACCCACTACATAGTGTGCCCCGCTGGGGATCTCTGAACTCCCTGTATCCCTCTTGCCCAAAAGAGAGGAGGCTCACAGGTATTAATATACAGAAAACAACAGCAAAACGTTTTCAGCCATTCAACACTTAAAACAGCTTGGGAGTCCAAATTCTGAAAAAAATTATTTATTCGTCTTCCTTCACACTATCTTTAATTCTCTTTCACACTGCACAATGCCGTTTCACTATTCGATTTCGCACTTTCACGCTCACTGGAATGCATCCTTCACAGCTGTTTCGAAAGCAGGCAGGTACCATCCCCTAAGAAACCCGCAAGTAAACCAGCTCCCAAGTGGATAGAGAAAACACCAGAAAAAAAAAAGAAAAAAATACATTTGCTGAGGACAAGGAACACCTAACCTCAGAAAACTTACCAAAACAATGGTATCTTATTTTACTCTCTAACATCTAAAGATGTATCTCAAGAAACACTGATAATTCTATACAAGTTTTTTTCAATTCTACTAATATAGGTTGAATCTTATCTTCTGCACTATTATTACTTCTTTCTAAAATACTTCTGAGTAAAAATAATATTCAAAATTGACACATTAAATTAAGGAAATCGAATATAGAATATTTCTAAAATTTATGGCCAAACATATGAAAATTTTTCTGCCGCCGATTCTGATCTAAAATATCATATAAAGTATTTAGCTGTCGAAAAGCTTTCACGCAAAGATATAAATGGAGTGCACTGATTCGTGCAGTCTTTGCTTCATATATCAACGAAGGCAAAAACTGAGATGACGCTAATAAGCTTGGCATAAGACCAGAGGAAGATGTCATCAGCACAACGATAGCGCACCGAATTTCGAAAATATGATTTATCGCGCAACCTGTCAACTGAACAGTTAAACCATTATATATTATTTATCATTTTTTCTTTCTTTCTACTTCTTTTTTTTTCGTTATGCAAAAAATTTGAAATCTGCAGATGACAAACTTTCCAAGATTTACTCAGTGCAGCATTTGTTTCCCATAGCTCTTAAACTTGATATTGGAGAAAAGGATTTCGAAGGAGAACAGCTTCCTCGAAATGAGTAGAAAGTTCTGTTTAAAGGAGTGCACAACATCTGAATTTTGTTCAATTAGTTGACTGCGAACTTACCGAGCTTTTTGAAGTGCATCTGAAACAGGATTGAATTTTATTAGAATTACAAAAGTAAACTAACCAAAAATTATTTTCTTTCTTGAGGAGTAAATATGAACTCAAAATTGAGAACAAGAAATTAAAATAAAATTTAATTTTTTAACTTTACACTGCAAGGTAAATCATGCAAATATTTAACATTTGCACATAAGGCTGTAATGATGATATTTACACTGCGACTTTAAAGTGCAAAAATCGATGTGGTCCTTACCTTTTTGCGTTAAAGAAATACCTTACTAAGTTAAGAGTAGTGCAATGAACTGCAGAAATGTCTGCGCAAATTACGTATTTCTTTTCTAACAAAAAGAAAAATGTGGTTAAAAATAAGGTGCTAGGTTCAAAATATTCTTATTGGATTTAGTTCTGGAATAGCGGAATACTTTTAGAATAACGAATGTTACCTGTGTGCGAGTTTTTATTTATATCGTTTAGTTACTGAACTGTTTGAAATAAAATTGTAATATATATGGGTAGATAGATGGGGATATGCAAATCATCTGAATATGGATCCAATAGCATTCAATTTGTGAGAGATAAAAGGCAAAAATTGGTGGGCCCACCCCGGTGTCGCAGAGGTCTAAAAAATGGTTTCTGCTCATTCGTCTGAGATGGGTCCGATTTCGAATCCTGGTGCGGCATGGATGTTGTGTATAACTGACGGCACTGGTTTCTCTCACCTCCCTAAAACCAGTGGCCCTAAATTACGGACGGTGGAAGAGTAGTACAAGCGATGGCTTCTGATCATTCGTCCCAGATGCGTCCAGTTTCGAATCACGGTGAGGCATGGATGTTGTGTTTGCAATACCGCACTGGTCCTCTCCCTCCCATAGAACTAGCAGCCCTAAATTTGGGACGGTGGAAGAGTAGTCTAAGCGATGGCTTCTGATCATTCGTCCGAGATGCGTCCAGTTTTGAATCACGGTGAGGCATGGATGTTGTGTTTTCAATACTGCACTGGTCCTCTCCCTCCCATAGAACTAGCGGCCCTAAATTAGGGATGGTGGAAGAGTAGTCTAAGCGATGGCCTCTGATCATTCATCCGAAATGCGTCCACTTTCGGATCACGGTGAGGCATGGATGTTGTGTTTTCAATACTGCACTGGTCCTCTCCCTCCCATAGAACTAGCAGCTCTAAATTAGGGACGGTGGAAGATTAGTCTAAGTGATTGCTTCTGATCATTCGTCCAAAATGCGTCCACTTTCGGATCACGGTGAGGCATGGATGTTGTGTTTGCAATACTGCACTGGTCCTCTCCCTCCCATAGAACTAGCAGCCCTAAATTAGGGACGGTGGAAGAGTATTCTAAGCGATGGCTTCTGATCATTCGTCCGAGATGCGTCCAGTTTCGAATCACGGGGAAGCATGGATGATGTGTTTGCAATACCGCACTGGTCCTCTCCCTCTCATAGAAGTAGCGGCCCTAAATCGTGGGACTGTGGCGCAGTGGTCTAAAAGGGGATCATTCTGATCATTCGTCCGAGATGGGTCCGGTTTCAAATCCCGGTGAGGTATGGATGTTGTGTTTAATTTAAGGCACTTGTTCTCTCCCTTTACTATAACCAGTGACCTTAAATTAGGGACAAGCGAATACTTATAGCCCACTGAGTTGCTCACGGTGGTCGACGATAACCTTCAATCAAAAGAATAATAAAAAAAGAAACAATGGTGACCGAGGCCATATCCTGGACAAAGGTTGTGAGTGGTCTAGAAATATGTACAGACCCATGCAAGTGGACTTACGAGTGTAGACTCGAACATTTCACCGTTCTGGAACGGGACGGTGCAGTGTTTTCGTGTTTTCTGAGGCATATCCACTTGCATGAATAATTTGACTTGCATTTGCCTGTATCATCCGTTGGACTATATGTGCAGACTAATTTATTGTCCATTAGCGATAATCGCATTAGAACAGGATGTGATCAACGGCTGCTTTTTCTTGTTCCGTGAATTCCTTTTTTTATCTCAGTTACAACAAATATAAATTGTATTCATGTTTTATTTGGTCGTTTGCAATTTTTGTATATATTTTTTTATTTAAAATCCATATCTGATTTCCATAAGTAAGAAATAAAACGATGCGTTGATTAAGAATTTTATTTATCAAACCATCATACTAAGTTGCTCTTAAAATTGCTATTTATTGAGTCCAGCCAAATTTTGTACATATCCATTCAAAAATCCCACTGACTCCTTCAAAGACCTTCAAACCCGAGAAGAAACTGGACATGTTTATCAAAACAGAAAAGAAAATACCAAATAATGTCTTCTTTAAACTACAGTTGTCGTATAGAGTACTGTTCAATCTCATTATACTACAACGCTGAAAACGCAAATTTCTCTTTTTTCATGGCATCAATTTATAAAATTGTGCAACAATATGCTTCGGGATTGCTTCCAAATAAGAAGTTGGTGTTTTTTCTAACATTATAACTTTTCTGATTATAATTATCACCAATTTATAATTGGTTCACATTTAGGTTGTTTTAACAACCTAAATTGTTGATACCGGCCAGCAACCTAAGGAACGTTGCACATTACGTCGCATCGCCTACACGAAATAAAACTAAATGTACCGTGCGGAATAAATAAACTTGAAATAATTTCGTCATTTTATTCAATTTTATTTTAAGAAACGGAAGATATCATGCTATGAAACAAATTTATATTTTTCCTAAAATGCATCTGATGGTGTAATGCATTTAGTTTCATATGCTACACATTCCTGAAGGGGAATTCTTGGATTACCTGTAAACGTTTTGGCATCGAAATTACATCTGTTTTTTGTGGACAGTCTCAATTATTATCAGCAGATCTGTAAATTTTAAAGTGAATTTCGATTATATATAAAATATTACTACAAAACTTGTAGTGTTGAGATAAAATAAAAGTATCAACATTTACCACAATCAAAGGTTTATCACACATCGACTGTAGTTAACGCACTTCTTTCAACTTTATGCAAACTCACTTTATCATATCCATCGAATGTTTAAATGCGTTTGTCTAAAAGCGTTATTTGTTCCCTGAATATGTGTGTTAACCTTAAATAAATTCAATTTCCTAAATTATATCATCTCTGTTGATCAGTACCGTCTAAAGATATTTTGTCATTGCAGTGAGATATCTCTTTTGCATATATCTGGCTGAAGATTTAATTAGTTATTTCATTGGTCAAGTTTTTATTTTGACTTGAAAACATCGAAATAAACTGTTGGAAAATTTCTGAAAGTTGGATTCTAGAAAATGAATATTTTTCTGTTCAATTTCTAGACTCCTACTTTTCTGTTTCTTGATTATAAAAATAAGACAGCTTGACGAATGACATTTCGCTATACTACAATTTCGCTAAAGAAAACTAAAGAAAACGTGAGACTAAAGAAAACGTAAAAATTTTGTGTAGCCAGGGAAATGTTTTACATCATATTTTCGTGTTTCTGTGAAGGTCTGTGACTAGACTTGAAGAAAAGTGTTTCAAGATGAATCGTTGTTTTAGATACCAATGCCATTTAAAAGTGTTATAAAACCTACATTTGTAATACCACAATAGAGGCAATATGGAGTGAACTACAACTAATCGTTAAGTTTCTGAATACATAAAATAAGCTCAAGATTCGGACAAATAAGCTACAATAAAAACTAAACCATTGCCACCGTGTAAATATACTAACCATAGTTTTAATTTTGCTAAAAATTAAACTAGAAATCCTACTGGGTTGTGTCATGCATGTCATGTAAAGAACTTCTGCTTACATTTAATCGTACATTAGTAAGAGACAGTATCCGCTTGAATTATGTGGGGAGCACTCATTATACATTCTTCGAAATAAAATAAATCACGAGGAGTATCACGAAGAGCAAATTGCACTATCGCATGCCAGGTTTTCAAATCATCCGCACAAACAAAACCTTATAACAATTAATGTACGCAGTCTAATTTTATGAGATAAAAATTTTCATTACCTACTAAAATCGAAAATTTTTTACTGCTGTTAGGAAATATAAAGTTTAAAATATTCGAAAAATCTTTTGATTTTCCTTTGTTAAACGTATAAGTCTTGGTGCAACGCATCGTAGTGAAGTGAAGAAAGCGAAGGTTTGTTTCGAAAATGTAATCTAATGTAAAAGTATCCTAAAAAATGTAATCATAACCACAATAAAAAATAACAAAAATATGTTAAATAAATCGGGCTCAAGAAAAGTTGTTAGCACAAAGCCTTTATGGAACCCCTACATCCTCATCCCCAAAAAATCATCAGAGATGTCTCAAATAAAAAGTAACTGTGTAAGGTAATCCAAAAAAAAAAAAAAAAAAGGAAGTAAATCTCCGATTCTCATGGGACCTCCTTTCTCTTCAAGCACCAAGGAATAGCGGTCGGCAATAGCGCCAACAGCTTTGGCTTGGTGCTAGAAAGGAGTTTGTTCATAGTATGTTGAATGGAGCATCAATTTCTGCATCAGTTGAAGTAAAGAGATATATTCTTTAGAGTTGGCCATGGAACAGATGACGTTGAATTTGATGCTTGTTCTGTAGGACTTCTGTTAAGAATGAGCTTCCAAACAGCATTTAAAAATTTGATACTGACAAAAAAAAGATTCGAGCAATTCAGAAGTTTGGTCAATTTCTGGATACGTGCAATACAACTTTAAAAATCCGTTAAAACCTCTACTACTAAGATTCCTTATTCTGAAGGATCGGATTCAGTGCAATGAGAGAATTGTAACATACACAATCTGTTATCTGTGTATTTTAAGAGGACTTTTAAGCGCAACTTAAGATTGATTTGTTACAACAGACATGAGTTCTCTTAAAATACATTTAAAATATCTGTCTGAATAGGAGAATTTCCAATGCTAATCCTTAGGCACATTAGGAAGAGAAACTGGCAGATATTTTAAAGTGGCATCAGTTTGAGCCATGGGCTGAGAGGCTTTCTGTTTTTCAAAGCTACTGGACTTTCAGTTGTACTTGATCCTTTCACGTGGAGGAAGCGGGTGATGTGATGGACGCAGAATGTGAGCTCGCGACAGGTAACCAGAGTTTTGCGACCCAGAGCGAAAATCTCCGGCTGAGAAATGCCGTTCTCTCCAAACGCTCATTCTGTGGGCTGTTAGAGAATAGCCTCAGCGCTTTCCTCTTTCGGATGGTGGCAATATCCTCCGATGTAGCCTGTTGGTTAACGGATTAGTCGTCAGTAAGTCGAAGATACCAGAGAAAGAAGGATAGGGAACACTTTGGTTGTTGTCGAACATCATATATTTTATGATCGCCATATATTTCGATCATATATTTTATGATCGTCATATATTTTATGTTGCATAAAGAATGCATCTCCATCGCAGTGGGTTTGGTAGAATAACTGAAATTCACTGTAATGGAGACTATTTTACCTGATTGAATAACATCGGTTCAAGCCCAGCTGGAAAAGTTACTCGATTTTGCATTGTTAAGAGTTTTTAGGATTTTGTAATTTAAAAAGAAAAACAAAAAAATTAACTTATTTCACAACATAATTCACATATTGGGCTTACGTTAACTACAACCATTTCATTTTAACATCTGTGCTAAACAGATGTGACTCCGTTTCCTGGGTTCACAAAGGTGTTGACAACTTTGATCACAAATTTGAGAAAGAATCATGTGGGTGAAAATGCGACTGAATCAACAAAAATTTACAATTATTATATAAACAAAAAGTCAGATGATTAAAAATGACGAAACGAATAAGTACGTTTATAACTATTCGCATATGCTCAAAGATTCATTTGCGTAGTGGAAAGCTTAAAAGCGAAAAGATATTCGCTAACAAATTCATATTTCCATATTAGTTCGATGTGTATCAGTAAATGGATCGAATGAAATTATTTTTAATAATTTTTGGGCAGTTGTTTTGGACGTAGTTTTCCTCGTTAATATAGCTACTAATGTTGAAGCAAAGCCATCTTCAGAAATTGACATAAAAAATTCATCTTGTCCTAAATCCATTCGTCTTGGACGAAGTTATTATTTTCACCAATGCAAGAAAGATGGAAAAAAGTCTATGACATTCGCCATTTCCTTCGGGATCAGAAAGGAAAATTGAAAGCTTATATAGTTGGTGTTTAATTATTTGAAAACGAGTTTAAATTGATTTGACAAAATGAAATTTAAAAATCCTTGCACTTGTATTGTGGTTGGTCCCTCACAATCGGGGAAGACAACTACAGTCAGGAAAATGATTCATCGTAACATTTACGAATGCCCAATTAAAAAAATCAAGTAGTGCTATTCAAAATACCAACCTTGGTTCTTGGAAGAGAAAGACATGGTTTTTGAACGTGGTGTCCCTGATGCTTTTGACAACGTGGATCTAGTTGTCATTGATGACTTGATGAACTCTTTGACAGAGAAACTGGCATATCTATTTACAGTAGGATCTCATCACGCTAATGTGAGTGTAATACTAATAATGCAGAACTTATTTCCACTAAATAGAGTAATGCGTGACATTAGTTGAAACACGCATTATCTTTTGTTCTTTAAAAAAAGGGATTTAAGCCAGTTACCATGTTTGGCTCGTCAAGCTTTCGTTCATCAATCACCATATTTAATGGATGCTTATAAAAAAGCAACGAGTCGAAAGTTTAGTTATTTACTACTGGAATTTCGTCCTGAAACAGACGCCGAATATTAGATAAAGAGATACTTGTTTTCCTGATGCAAACGGTCTGCATTGGGTTTATCTGCCAAAGCAATGAAAAACATAAAAAGAAATTACCACTTACTTGCATTGTTAAGTAAGTCCACTCCTTTGCAGAGGAAGGCTATATTAAAAACAGCTTCAAAGGATCAGAGTCATTCTATTTGCGAAATTTGTCGAAATGCTTTAGCTGGAAACGTTCCTGTTAATTTACATAAAATAAAGAAATATAAGAATACAATTCGTCAAGTTGGCAACACAAAAATTTGAATAGTTAAAAAAAGAAAACTTTTAGGAGGTCAAACTGGTGGATTTTTGCCGTTGATAATACCAACCGTATTGTCAGTTCTTGGAGGTTTAATAGGAAAAGCTATAGGAAAACGGATGTAAGTTAGTTATGGCGCAAAAGATGGCTTTAGTACCTCTCGAGCTTCTTCAGGCTTCAATTCCAAAAACCATCTGTTCGTTTGGAAGATGATATTGGAAAGCTATTGGATCAACATTCGATTCCTGATGATGAGAAAGTGAAATTGTTGAGTCAGTTGATTACCAGATATCAAAAGACAATTCATGCACCTAACCCACCTATATCAGTGAACGTAGTACCTCTACAAGAAGAACAGCAATTAGCATACCCGTCTGAAGAACTTTTATCTAATGATCAACGTCAAAGAAAAGATCCTGTATTGGAAAAAATAACATTAACAGTGCCTCATTTATATCAGAAGTACATTCCTCATATTTTAGCTCTACTTCAAAAAAACATTCGAAATGGAATGACAAAGGTGAACTTATTATCAACGGTGATGCTGTTGTTGGAAGTAATATCGTAGACTTATTTTGTTACCTTATGAGAAGCCGCAGACGTGATAACACACCACTAGGATTTTAATCATTTTTCGAAATAATTAAAGCTATTAATTTTCCTCAGGAATCGATTGGTAACCAACGACTGAGGGATAATATAACAGCTTCTCCTAGCTCAAGGTTAAATAGCTATGTGTTTTATGATGCGTTTTCTCCTAATGGACATAGAAAACGTTTCTCCGACACTTCTTCAGTATTAAGAGCAAACAGACCTCTACAAAGGAATCGTGTTTCACGAAGTGCAATACCAAGTCGATTCCGAAGTCTGCCTCCAAAACTTAATTGGGTAAGTTATTAAAATCGCTTTACTACGAATACAAACATCCTGCAAGTTTTGGCGGCATTAATAAATTGGTTCAATCAGGCAATCTTCCTTATAGAAAAGTAAAAGAATGGCTTATGTCGCAAGACACTTACAACTTGCACAAACCTGTTCGACTCAACCATTTGCTACGAAAAACCATATCACTTGGTCTGAATGAATTGTTTCAGGCTGATTTAATTGATCTAAAAGCTTTATCAATGCTTAACAGAGGTACAAAGTTCCTTTTAACAGTAATTGATGTTTTTTCAAAGTATGCTTTTGTTGTTCCTTTAAAAATTAAAAAACCTAATACTGTTTTATCCGGTTTCAAAAAGGTGTTCACCAAGAGAAAGCCGCAAAAATTGCAAACCGATAAAAGCAGCGGGTTTTTCAATAAAAAGGTAAAGGCATTCTTTCTGAAATCAAACGTTATACATTATACCACTTTCAGTAATACTAAAGCAAGTCTTGTTGAACGATTAAATCGAACATTGAAGCAAAAATTGTTTCGAATATTTACTCATCGAGCATCATATAAATATATTGACATATTATCAGATATTGTTCACAGCTATAATAACAGCATACATCGTAGTATAGGAATGCCACCCGCGGAGGTTAGAGAGGAACATCACGCTCAGATATTTGAGAAATTATATGGGGCAAAAAAGAAAAGCAGATTTTCTTTTGCTGTCAATGACCAAATTCGTATATCGAAAGTAAAACATGCTTTTAAAAAAGGCTATTTACCAAGATGGTCTGAGGAAATTTTTCTCGTCCACGAGCTAATTTCTTCTAAGCCTCCACCCTATATAATACGTGACATGAAAGGTGAAGTCATACAAGGAAAGTTTTACGCAGAAGAGCTGCAAAAATTAAAAAAAACTTCAAAAGACTTGTGGCGTACTGAGAAAGTTCTTAAGGTAAAACGTCGTGGTAATAAAAAGGTGTTATATGTTCGCTGGGTTGGTTTCCCTGTGATAAATTTAAATATATTACCCATTATAGAAATTTGATATATTATCTGAAGCAAGGATTAATTTTGAAAAAGTTCACCGAGTATTATCTTTCAAACAAAAGGCGTGGGTGAAAGATTATATTCTTTTTAACAATGGAAAACGGATGGAATCTAAAAATCATTTTGACAGATCATTTTTTAAGCCGCTAAATAACTAATTTTATGGGAAAACGTGCGAAAATATTTGAAAACGTATTAATGTAAAGGCGGCTGTGTCTGAAAATCAGTGTCAGAAATACATGAAAGGAAAAAGCGATCACTGGATTACTTTAAATGCATTAACGATGATTTTGTTATTTTCAAAATGAAGAAAACTAATCTTTTTTGAATAAACCTTTGTACGTAGGCTTTTGTGTCTTGGAGATCTCAAAACTACACATGTATCAAATATTTTATGATTATTTTAAAGCAATACATAAAAGTCATTGTAAATTAGTTTATACCGATACTGATTCTTTAATCAGGTATATTGAGACGGATGATATTTACAAAGATTGAGGTACTTCCTTTAAAGCAGTAATGGATACTAGTGCGTATCCTAAATCGCATCCTTTGTACAGTAAAGAAAACTCTAGCAAACTAGGATATTTCAAAGATCAAACAAATTCCAAACCAATAAGTAAAGTTTGTGCTTTAAAGCCAAAACTGTATTCTTATATTTACGGTGAAGAAAAAAACCGCAAAAGGTATTAAGAAGTGTGTTGTAAAAGATCTAACTCATGAAACTTATAAAACAGTCTTATTTAATGATAAACTATTACGCCATTCGCAATTGCAAATTGTAAGTAAAAAGCATTCTTTAAAAACAATATTGCAAAATAAGATTTCATTAACTCCATTTTACGACAAGAAATTTGTTTTTGAAGACGGAATCAATGTTAAATCTTTTGGTCATCATGTACTACAGAAATAAATGTGACTTACTTTTTGTAAGAATGCAAAAAATATTTTTTTTCTATATAGCACAGCAAAGTGGTGAATCTGAGATTTTCCCTAGCCTTGTGACATATCATTATCTTCAAAGGAGTGACGAGACAAATGTTTGGCAAGAACAAATCCAGATATCAAACCCTCTTACTCGAATTGAATTCAAAGGTATCATTAAGGAATCAAAACATGGACACTGGTTTAGAGGCATATTGCCTAAAGATGTTTTCACAGCGATGAATATATTTAAGTATAGTGAAATACATACGCTATTATTCACTATGAAACAAGATCACATTCATTTCTTAGGAAAAATTAGTAATATGGATGCAGTTGTGTTTTTAGATCCGTAGGACTTTAAGTGAAAAAATCAACAAGTTTCTAAAAAGCCTCCAATACATTTGTCGGTCTTCAACTTGTTGCTTTAGTTCTGACATTTCTTTGTTAAACGTTATGCATATGATTGTCTGTAGCTCTCAGTAGTTTTTGTGAAAAGCAGATATTGGGAAATTTTTTAGAATTCATTTTGCTGATTTTTTATTATTCAAAGTGAAGGTGTTGTATGTAGTTTTTGCATAATAATTTTAATCAATGGCTAATTGCAGAAAAATATTAAAAAATATACTGTATTATTGTATTGTTACCATCCCTACTATGGTAATCAAATTTTTATATGTTATGCATAAATTGAATATCTTAAGTATTGATTTCGCTTATTTTTGTTTTGAGTAATGGTGTTGTACATAATATTTGTATAATAATTTTCATCAACTGCAGCATAATATGAAAAATGTATGACTGTCTTGTTACCATCCCTTTTCTGATAATTTAGTTTTTGTACGTTACGCATAACGAAGATTTTTAAATGCTGATTTTTCTGTTGTGTTTTAAAGCAATGGTGTTGTATATAGTTTTGGCATAATAATTTTGATCAATGACTAGTGCATTTTCAAAGAAAAATGTAGTTGATTGTAATAAATAATGTGTTTGTATCTTTGTAATATATTTGTATTTTTGCATGAATAAAGGGGATTGCACCCCTCTGCCAGAGCACTGTGCGATATGATCGCCGACAGCTGCCGGCTTGTTTTTATACTCTTTGTGGCTGTACCAGACATCTTAACAATGCAGCGGATCCGTTCATTTGCTTTTGAAGGCGTGTCCGGCGACTTTTGTCAGTATAGTGTTTCTCGAACGTAACAGCTGACGTCGTACCTGTGATTTCCATACGCCATATTCCGCGTACCCCAGCCTCCGCCGTTGTGTCTATTATATTAAAAAATCAATGACATTAGCGTTGATGAAGTTCACTTCGCCAACCGATGGCGCAGACGCCGTTGTTTTCAGTCAACTTTAGTTGAAGCAATGGGCTCCATCTAAAAACTTCCCCTTCTCTGTAGACGAGGTTGAACAGTTCGTTTGGAAACTGGGTGCTGTGCCACACACCAAAACCGTTGAGCTACGGTTTCGATGTGGCTGCGCGATACGTTCGCGTCATGCGCACTCTCATTCTGGATTGTGACGGAGTCGTAGGGATCTCGCGCGTCGGTTTGTTCCTTCCTCCACTACCCACTAACGCTATATCTTCACCACCGCGCCGAATGCTGTCCCGCTCAAGCACCGATGTAGAGGAGTGAAAATCCGCAACCCCGATATGACACAACTCTCCCATGATCGAAGTCGGAAACCTGATGGTAGAGCTGCCGTTGTCTTTGACGGGACATTCTGCAGCTCTTCGTGGCCAGAAACGGAGAACAACCACATTTCGAGTGCTTAATACCAGCTCCTTGTTCACCTCTGTTATACGGCTTCCATGGGGCGTTTGTGTCGCACAGTATTTCCTTATGTGCTGCCCGGCTAATAGTATCCATGTGCTGCCCGGCTAATAGTATCCATGTGCTTCCCGGCTAATAGTATCCATGTGCGCCCGTGTTCGTCCCTTCTGCCGACTTTCGTGCAGATAGGATGCGATCTTTCCTAGTGTTTCACTTTTATTGGGCGGAAGTGTATTTCGGTAAAATTATTTAGGGGCAATTAAAGCTAAATAATTTCGAAATTTTAGTTTCTGAAATAATTTTTGCAGACGACGTTACTCTTCTTCAGAAAATAGAACTGACTGATTTTTTTTAATTGACGCATGCAAATAAGGACCAAAGCATTATGGCAGGGCGACTTTACGATAATTGAAAAGACCGCAGGAAAACAACTGCGTGTTTGGTCGTGAAACTCTACGTATTACACCTGATACTGAGATCTGTATATTAGCGTCATTCTTGTTCTTCTGATGAGAAAGGCAGCTGACTTCAGAGTCTTTGACAAAGGCCAACCGTTGGTTTCGCCGTAGGAAGAGCACATCGCAGTTGTGTAGGAGTACACGATCAGTCCTTCCGCGCAGTTATTTAGAGATAGTGGTTATCTTTCTAGGTTTTAGTAGTAGGCCTTCCTTCTCAGTACCATCAGAAATCTAATTGGGTATATTGAAATTGGTTCAACAATCTACAGGACGCAGAAGGACACACGCGCCGGCATCAAGTAAATTATACATTACTTAGGGAAGCCTCAACCTTTCCGATCGCTCTCCTCCTCAGTTCATCTATTAATGATGACTCGCATCTACTACAGCAGATCGGCTATCTCAAAATTCGTTCTTTACAATCCACAAACGATGAGAGACACAGTTTCGCAAAAACCTCTTCTATTCAGCCGTTTTCTATGAATAAATCGATACATTGGCCACTCATTTCCATACGGTTGGCTGATTCCATATTGCATTTCACAAATTATACAAAGGTTTCGTGTATTTTCAAACCATCTTCTTCAACTATTCGCAGTGAAATTGTGACTACTTGAAACAAATACACGTCCCAAATTTATGGAAACCAGTTTATTTAGTATTTGGTACAGAACATTTAAGAGCTCATTGGATTGTTTTATGTCCACTGAGCTCCTGGAATATCCTTGTTTTGTTTTACATCAGGAGTTACACTTCTCTAATGTTACATCATTTTAGCATTAATAAGTTTCTTTAACTCGTCTTGATATTGAAATTGAATGCGAACTATAATTCCAAATTTTGAAGATGACAATCCGTTTATTGGTGTAAATATGACAAGGATGGTAAGTGAGATAGTATTCGAAAACTTGAAAATGTTGTCTTCCTGGAGCGGGAATCGAAACCGCGTCTCCCACATAAGCCCTGGGTATGCTCAATAAAGATAAAACTTTATTATTTTTACGTTTCTGGATATAATCTGACATCCATCCTTGTCACATTTACACCAAAAAAAGGATTGCCATTTTCAAAATTTGTATTGTGAGGTGTAATCCCGTATTGCATTCATGATGGACTATAAAATTCAATATTAAATTTTGTGCGCAGTGTAACATTTGGAAAAAAATACTTTAACAAGCTTGTAAGTTTAGTTTATTTCGTTTCTACATAAATCAGCTGGTTTGAAATAAAATAAAGTTAACCCCCATAAAAGTAATTTTCATGATAAGGCCTTTAACATATTTTCTGTACTTAACGCAAAGAAACTAAGATCACATTTAAGATAAATTTAAAATACAATTCTTAAATAAATATTTTCTTTCAAAATAATAAGTGGCGGCAAACCACTGATTCAAGAATCTGTAATGTTACACTGAAGAGCAAATGAATTAGAGATACCTGTCTAGTAACGTGTAGCACCACCTTTCGTCCTGATGACGGAGGCGATTCGTCTCGGCATGGACTCGAAAAGACATCGGAAGCGTTGTGAAGCCATACGGATCCACGACCACTGAACAAGTTCCCACAGTTCACGAAGATTTGATGGAGGGGGTCAGAGCCTCGAACATCTCTCTCGATGGCATTCCAGATGTGCTCGATGTGATTGAAGTCAGGTGACCTAGCTGGCCAAGGAAGCGAGGTCACGTCGGTGCAGTGTTCATCCAACCATTTGAATGCAATTCGGGAGCGATGGCACGGTGCATTGTCTTGTTGCAAGATGAGGTCCCCAGTGAGATGTTGAAGATGCACAAACGGGAGCAAATGGTCATCCAGGATAACCCGGTAAAGCTGACCTCTGAGATGTGATGTCACACGTACCAGAGGTCCCATTTCAGTCCACGTAAACTGTCCCCAGAAGAGAATGCCACCCCCACCAGCTTGCAGAGTACGCTGCTGGCAAGAAGGGTCCATCGCTTCATGCGGTTTGCGCCGTACTCGTATTCTGTCATCCGCATGCACCAATCTGAATCTCGACTCAACAGTCCAGGCAACATTTTTCCACATGTCTAGGGTCCAGTGGCGATGACCTTATAATGTGCGGTCAGCAGCGGTACCCTCGTGGGACGATGGTTTCTGTATCCCATAGCGAGGAGATGGTTCCGGATGGTGCGGCTGCTTACACGTTTTTGTGCACCAGAGTTAAATTGCCGAGTGATTTCTTGCACTGTGACACGTCTAACCGCTGTTACAAAGCGAGCTAGCCGACGATGTACCCGTTCATACACACGGTGTTGTCCAAGGCAGTTGGCCCTTGCAGAGTTGTTTTTACCGGATTCGATGTACTCACGGTGCACCCGTGACACAGTGGCTCGTGAAAATCCCAGTGCCTGCACGACTTCCGAGATGGAGTGACCCATTCGTTGGGCCCCGACAATTTGCCTGTGATCAAATGCGCTTAGATTCTCCGTCTTACCCATACGGCGTCCGAATCCTACTGATTCCCGTCGTATCACTCCTTAAATTGTCGGATCGCTGAATACGTCATGCCGTTTCCGTTTACAGGGCCGCCCACAACGCCACATTTGCATAACGCCACCTGTCTCTAATTCAATTGCTCTTCAGTGTATAAAGAATATTTATTGATTTCTTGGTATATATGTGTATACTTGAGCTTATTTTGCGCTCCATTGAGCAGTGGTCTAAGCGCTGTCTGCTCACCATTCATCCGTGATGGGTTCAGATTGGAATTCCTGTAAGGCATAAATGTTGTATTAGACACAGCACGCTAGGTGTCTCGCTTTAGGGAAGCCATAGTATCAGTAAAACAAGAGAGCCAGCGTGGTATCTGCTTCTAGTCCATTAATTCGCTCATGGCTGTCGTTAAACCTCCGATAAAGAAACAACAAACTATAACACTAATTGCAGATCCTTAATTTAAGAATTGTTCTTGAAAGTAAATTTTTTTTTATTTTAGGGCACAATTACATTAATTTAAGTACTTATGCTCCCAAATTTTATAAATATTCGTAATTTGTTGTAAAAGTGCTATCTTATACATTTTATCACTTTTTAATTTTTTTTTTAAATAACACCCACATTTGGTTAATTATTTTTAAATATGCAAATATTCGTTATCATCTCCGCAAAATCTAGAAGAATTAATTACAAGGATCAGGTTTTTTTTTTGCAAGATCTCGGATTTAATGAGTAAATCAGGTACTTCTTTTGGTATAAAGTTAACCCAAACATAGTTTGATCGCTGTTAACGGAAAATGTTTGACAAAATTCCACATTTTACGAAGGAGAAAAACAGCTAATGTGAGCACTTATAACAAATAAAGTAAGATATCTAAAGGAAGGGATGTAAGGTCACGTGATACGCAACATCACAGCCTCTCCTTGACAAATGTCAACCCTGCCTTCTCGTGGTGCATCCTGTTTCCACTAAAGGGGCTCTGACGACTGCCAACAGCGGTGTAACTATACCATCGGGATTGGAGGAAATGCTATCCCACACTCACCAACCCGTTTGGCCAGCGTGATGAGTTATGGCCAAACCCTTCCAAAATGACTCCACAACTTAAATCTTCGCCCTCAGTCTCCGGATACAGCACACATAAAAACTGGAAAGGGAGTGAGACAAGGTGACACCATATCTTCAAAGCTCTTTAATGCCACATTGGAAAATGTCTTTCAATCACTGAACTGGGAAAACCAAAAGATACAGATTAATAGAGATTATCTAACTCACCTTCCTTTTGCTGATGATGTAGTTATTTTTGCAACTACCCCATCCGATCTGCAGAGTATGATCCAGGAATTTGCTGACAAGAGTAAAGAAGTGGGATTAAAACTGAGGTTTCAGAATACAAAAGTGATGTACAATGCTTTTACAAGAAATGAAGATTTATCGACTGATGGATAAAAGCTGGAGATAACAGATGCATACGTTTATCTTAGACAGCAGATATCAAGTGAAGGTCACATTGATGACGAAATTAATAGGCGTATAAAACTTGCCTTGAGAGCTTTTGGAAGAAACAGCATAATTATTAAGAGCAATATGCCATTATGTCTTAAAAGAAAAGCGTTTGACCAATGCATCCTTCCAGTTCTTACGTATGGTGCAGAGACGTGGACCTTAACTAAAAGAGACATACAATAGCTGCAGTCAACTCAAAGAGGCATGGAGAGGTGCATGCTTGGTGTAACCTGGAGAGATAAGAAGAGGAACTCTTGGATCAGTAAAATGACAAGAGTGGAAGACTTCATGATCAGAGTAAAATCCCTGAAATGGCAATGGGCTGTACATACTTCCAGAAGAGCAGACCATCGATGGACAGTCAAAATTATAGATTGGATTCTAAGGGACAGGAAAAGACCCAGAAGAAGATCACATGGGAGATGGGTGGATGAAATTTGAAAGTATGTGGGAGTAACATGGAGGAGACTGGCATAAGACAGACCGTTGTGGAAGATGCTTGTAGCGACCCTCGTCCAGCAGTGGATTGATAATGGTTGACAATAATGATGATGATGATTTAAAGGGAATTCCATTCTTAACGACCCAGTGGAAATCTGCTACGCCCGTCCTGGGATAGAGAAATAAATTTGGTGGCATACATGACGAGAGTGCAAGAGTAGAATGAAATCTTGGTGTCTTAGTGGAACAACGTAGACAGGAAAGCAATGAGAAAGTAGAAATACATTGCTCAACCGACAAATTTTAAAAAATATACTTTTCACACGCACTCCAAGGAACTTAGTACTTCTTGGCAGGCTTGCTTCAGAAGAATTCTGATACCTTAGGTGTAATCCATCAGCAGATGCTTTTCCACCTTACTAGTATCACGCGAACAGAGTTTAAAACAGTTTACCTACTCCTAGGCAAATGGAGTACGTGATTTTTTACAAAAAATCCGTAGGCAAAAAGAAAGTGTTGATGTTTCGTCACCAACTGCAGAGAGGGTTAGGGAATTAATAGAAAGGAGATGTCGTCTCATGGGAAACAGAACATAATTCTTGGAAGCAACTGCAGAGAGGGATAGGGAATTAATATAACGGAGATGTCGCCTGAGAGAAAACAGGGGATACCAATTCCTTGAAGGGACTACAGAGAGGGATCGGCAATTATTGGAAAGGTGATGTCGTTGGTGAGGAAACAGTAGATAACTATTCCTGGAATTTTGTACATTGGGACTTTCACCATCCAGATGAAGGTTTCACTAGAAAGATCGGTGTACTTTTGCTTCATATGTGCAGTTAAACACATGTCATTTTCAACTATCGCTCCACCAGAAAATCCAAAACTATTAATAGCGAAACAAGTGCAAGAAAACAGTGTTGTCCATAAACGACAAAGCATCAGTCATCAAACAGCTAGGAAACGGCAAAGAAAATGTCACAGTATGAAAAAATTTACATATATATGGATTCTCATCTACGAGTGTTTCCACAGTGAAGCATTACGGAAGAGGTTTACTATTCAGCGGAAGCCTGGCTTACACATAAATAAGCAAGTAATTATATTACAAGACGTGAAGGTCGCGGTTCAACTTCGCTATCAAGAAATTTCATGTTCCAATGGTTTCAGCTTTTCAATATGTGGCACAATATCCGCTCAGATAAATTTAGTGGAGAAAGATCTTCAGTTGATATGAAAGAAACTTCAACGTGGCCGAATACAGTGTGGCCAGATATCAAAAAACACTGCAGAGAGGATAATATTTATGATGCGGATAAAGCAGGCGCATTTTACAATAGGATTTCTATTTACACTAAAAAATTTAAAAGGGGTAAATGTACAGTTTGGATTGTAAAGAATAGTCTGTGTTGGTAGGCGACTTTATGAATGCAAGGGCAAAAAATATTGATAAAAAATATTGCAAATCTACGGTGTTTTAAAGTAACCTTGCATAAAGGTTCAACACACATTTATCGGTGATATTGGATATTTTTTAGTCTATTTTAGAGAATGTGATAAAAAAATCCATAAGATTTTGTTTTAAAAAAAACTGCATTCCGCATCCAGGCACTAAAAAACTCAGTAACATTGCCCAGGTCTTCCTGCCTCTGAACACAAAGGCAGTGTTACAACCTAAAGCTCTAGGCGTGATTCGAAATTTCATTGTTTCGGCCAGTACTAAAATCAATACCGATTGGCATTGATTTTAGTACTGGCCGAAACAATGGACAGGAAGTTTGGAATTAAAATTTCTGTTGTTGATGCCATTCTAATGATAGCTGATGCTTGAAGACACGTATCCCAATCTTCCATTCAAAAAACATTCAAAAACGTTTGGATTTGATATCATATCGAACTATAATGGGGAAATGGGTGATCTTCCCCTTAACGATTAGTTGAGAAGTCAGAACATAACACATTGGGATGATGTTCCTGCAATTGAAAGCACTGTTAATGTAGTTGACGTTCTAGCCATATCTCGTATTCTTTCTGTAGACAATATCATAAAGGCAGTTAAGTCGCCAGAAAGTGCTGAGGCAATTGACTTTCCTTTTCTAACATTTTTGAGGCAGAAGACAGAGCCGATGACGATACATACCACATACCAAATGCTATTCAACGAAAGTTAAGGGAACATAACCATAAAAAAGCAAACTGCGATAGATACCTATTTTAATGTTACTACATTACGATCCAAATTTTTTATACAGAGGTTTCCATTTCTTCACAATTCCCTGCTGTAATGTATTTATGCAAGTGCGTATTATTTTTTTTAAATTGTAGTACTTTCGTTAATTCCATATTTCAGGTGCATCCATTTATTATGAATATAGTGAATCACATTAAGGTATATGGGTTGATGGGTCCTCGCAGTTGTGTTAGGTTTTCAGCTGATACGATCTCAATAAATTTACTTTGAAAAAATGTGCAGCGCATTACTACAAAAAAGCATATTTCCTATACTTGTTCGCAAATATATTATTGAAATTGCTTTTTATGTTCTAGATTTATCGCGCACTGACGTTATTGTTACCTTGAACGTCTTAGGTTATGAAATTTATGTCATGCAACACGCAAATTTTTCAGTTTGCTGAAATATCAAATTGTAACTAACTTAGAGCAGCTCTAAAAGTTTCATTATGCAATGGCATATTGCAAATGAGTACATATTTTAAAAACACGTTTCTGCGGTCAAACTTAAAACTAAAGAAATTTGTATAAATCATTATTTATATACCTTCTATATTAAAAACGTTTATTACTTATTATTGCTTGTTAAACCATTATGCTATTATTATTACTTTTATGATTTTCAATACTATTGTTATTTACTTGACAGAAAGAACCTCACATATCAACGCAGCAACCTAATCTGTGTTTTTAAAGATGAATGGCAAAGGTGTTTGTTCGTTGGAAACAGACAGAGAAACGTTGGTGTTTCTCTGTCTTTTCGTAAAAAACTAAAGCAACTGTTCCACGCAAAATGGTATTTCGCATAAATATAAATTTGAAATGTGACGGGAACTTCTTCGTGACTCGTTCACCTGAGCACTGCGAATTATTGTTGAAGAATACTTTGAGATCGATGCACAGTCTGATTTCACCAGGCTAATTTTAGCGAAGTGAACGACAACGTATCTCACAGGATGGCGGGTGGCAAGTCAGGTGATCTTTACCTTTGATAATATGGAAGAAAATTCTTCCATCAGGGAACGTAAGTTAGCTTTTAATTCAAGCTGTAGGAAATAATGTTTTAATAAAGAATGGTGTTCGAATTAAATACAGGCGCACAAGTGCGCATTACGTCGTTTCAGTATATCCTTTTGCAGAAAAACCTGCGATCTCAAGAAATTTGTCATCTAGTGGATGTATTTAATCACGTGAGCTATTAGAAATCGTGAGTGAGTGGCGGAGAGCAGTTTTTAAACCAGCTTGAAAATAACGAAAACAAGAAAGATGACACCGAATTTCGGGTGTAATAAGCACATCTTTTGAATCCGTTCTGACGCAAACTAAATTTATCAAAGCTATTCAAAGTAAATGGAACCGGTATGGAAAAACAATTGTATATGACGAAAGAAAAAAGTTTTTTAATCGGGTTTTTAACGCCTTAGATATGGCTTAAACGGAATCGTGATCTTAAGCCCTCTGTTTGCAGACTTGTGCGTTAAGAAAAACATTAATTTAAGTGAGAAACATTTCGCACCGGAAACGCTCTCCAACACAGAAATATTTTTCAAATCGGACTCTTGGAAATAGAGATATCGACAAAAATAAAATGTGACTTTACGTCTCCTGGTGAGAAAACCATGCATTATTTTAGGCAGAAAGTATTCTCAAATTGTTTTTCCATATGAGCGGTATCGGTCTAAGAAAAAAAAATTTAGTCGAGTTTTCAGGAGCTCAGATTTTGCTACAAGTACATCAGAAGCAGAAATTAACGCTTATGCCCCCTGCTGGCCAAAGCATTCTTTACCAAACATTAGAAATTATGTGAAAAATATTTTCCAACGGGTCTTGTATGCGATACAGGAAGAATTTTTCAAATCGGAGTTTTAGAAGCAGAAATAACGCAGAAAACGCAATTTAACTTTGTGCCCGCTAGCGGAACTTCTATGATTTACTTGCAAATTCTGAATTTATAGAGAAAACATTTTGCATCGGAAAAACTATCCAACAAAGAAAGGATTTTTCAAATCGAACTCCTAGAAGTAGATATATTGACAGAAATAAGATATACATCTACGCGCCGTGGCGTAGAAACCATGCATTATTTCAAGAACAAAATGTTCCTAAAACGTTTGTCGACATGAGTAGTATCGGTCAACAAACGACTTGTTTTGCAATCGAGATTTTAGCTCATATTTTGCTGCAAATACATCATAAGCGGAAATTAAGGCTTACGCCTCATGGTGGCGAAACCATTTTTACAAAAAATAGAAATTACGTGCAAAGGATTTACCATCAGGAGCTGTATCCGGTGCAGAAAGAATTTTTCAAATCGGAGATTTAGAAGCAGAGATATAAGGGAAAAAGAATTCACCTTTACGCCCCCTACCGGAAAGTCTACGAATTACTTCAAAATTTTTAAATTATATGAAAAACATGTCACACCGGAAACACTATCCAACAAAAAGGAATTCTACGAATCGTAATTCTAGAAGTACAGATATTGACAAAAATAAGATATACATCTACGCCCCTGGTGTAGAAACCATGCATTATTTTAAGAAGAAAATGTTCCTGAAAGGTTTGTCGACACGAGTAGTATCGGTCTACCAACGACACATTTTTTCAATCGAGAATTTAGAAGCACATATTTTGCTGCAAATACATCAGAAGCGGAAATTAAGATTTACCCCGCCTGGTAGCCGAAACCATTTTTCTACACAAATTAAAAATTATGTGCAAACAATTTTCCATCAGGAGCTGTATCCGGTGCAGAAAGATCTTTTCAAATCAGAGATTTAGAAGCAGAGATATAGGGGGAAACGCAACTTACCTCTACGCCCCCTAGCGGAAAGTCAGTGAATTACTTGAACATTTTGAAACTATATCAAAAACATGTCACACTGAAAACACCATCTAGCAAGGAAGGAATTTTTCAAATCGGACTCCTAGAAGTTGATATATTGACAAAAATAAGATAAACCTCGACGCCCCTTGGAGGCGAAACTGTGAAATATTTTAGGAAGAAAATATTCTGAAAAAGTTTATCGATATGAGTGGCATCAGTTCACGAAATAATTTTTTTAATCGGTATTTTAGAAGCTCAGATTTTATGGCAGAAGCAAAAATTAACGCTTACGCCCCCTGGTGGCCAAAGTGTTCTTTACCAAAAATTTGAAATTATATGCAAAAGATTTTCCATCAGGAGGTGTATGCGCTGAATGAAACATTTTTCAAATCGGAGTTTTAGAAGGAGAGTTATCGGGGAAAATGTAATTTACTTTTACGTCCCCTAGCGGAAAATCTATAAGAAATTTGAAAAAAGTAACTATATCTAAAATACTCTTCGACATAAATAGAATCGAAAGATAAAAGGATTTTTTCAATCGGATGTTAGAAGCAAATATGTGGAATAAAACGTATTTTTGAATTCGACATCATCTGCATTTACGACCTCTAGCGGGGAAATTGTACATCGTGAAAAAAACGAAATAAAGTATCATCATTTGCATATTTCAAGCTTCCCAATGCAAAAAGAATTTTTTCAAATCGGACTAATAGTTGCAGAGATATCGTCTGTACAGGCGGACGGACGGATAAACCGGTAATATAAGCGCGATCATTTTTTTACAAAAGACGTGCTGAAAATGCAAGCCCGAGCGGGATGCTTGTAGTAAGAGTTAAGAGTGACGCGGCAGTGCCGTAAGATTTTTCTTTCACTGTAATATTTCATCATTTTTCGTGAGTTTTAGGATTACGTTCCAAAAAGGAGATGTAAATGAATTTTTACATCGCAAAATATAAATTTTACATCTCAATCTGCGATGCCATTCTGCTTATTTTGCACCCTGCTGAGAATGTATGCATCATTTCAGTGCTCACCATCTACTGATCCAATCGACAAGACACACCTTACAGCTGTTCTAATGAGAAAAAGCTGATGAAGAATAAAATTATACAACTGCTATTATTTCTTCAGAGTTTATCCTGGTTGTCATGAAATATCCTTTTATTCTACATAGCTAATGTCTATAGTAAAATATTTCTGTTAATTATATTTGTTTTAGTATAGCACATATTTCCTGTTCTGACTTACTCAGAGAACGACTGAAGGATCTGAAATCTTGTGAGAGGGATGTAGAAAAGAAGTGGGAATGTTTTAAGAACTGTGTTGCTACTGCTGCTAAAGAGGTCTGTGGCACCACAATAGTGGGTAACAATAAAGGTGATGCTTGTTGGAATAGTGAGATTGATGAGGCAGTAAAGAAAAAAAGGAAGCCTATTTGGGGATATTGCAAGGTAGAGTCTTTGTGGATGAATATCGCTGTAAGAAGCGTGAAGCTGCTAAGCTGGTTCGCCACAGTAAGTCAAAAGATAGGAAAGAAAAAGTGGAAAGGTATGAACTGGCTTTTTGGAAAGATAGAAAGTCCTTCTGGAAGTACATGAGACTCAGAAAAAATAGGGGAAACAAAGTTGTAAGTTGTGTGAAGAATGAGATTGGGGAAATGATATGGGAGCCCAATGAGTTAAGTGACAGATGGGGTGAATACTTCTGTGAGTTATTAGATCAGGAGAGCAAAAATGATTCTGAGACAGATGCAGATGATGTCACAATGAGGGATGAAAGCACAGGAGGGATCGCAAGAGAAGAAGTGTGTTAAGCTCTAAAATCTCTTCAGAATGGTAAGGCTCCAGGAGTTGAAGGCATAACTGCAGAGTTGTTGAAGTATGGTGGTGACTCTATAATTGACTGGTTAACTGAAATTTGCCAGTTGTGCTGGGAGTTAGGAATGGTCCCTCGGGATTGGAAGGATGCTATCATTGTTCCCTTGTTTAAGGGAAAAGGTGGTCAGACTGAATGCAAGAACTATTGTGGTATTAGCCTACTGAGTGTGCCAGGGAAAGTGTTTGGTAAGGTTGTTATTGAAAAAGTACGGGGTCTTACATTAGAGAAAGTGTGGGATGTTCAGAGTGGTTTTATGCCTGGTAAAGGCTGCACTAACCAAATTTTTGCATTACACATGATGATTTAAAGAATCTGGCTGTTGGGAAGAAAGTTTTTACTGCCTTCATAGATTTAGAGAAAGCTTACGACCGAGTCAATAGGACACTTTTGTGGAAGGTATTGAATGAATATGGTGTTACTGGGAATCTACTTAATAGTGTAAAAGCCATGTATGCTGGTAGTAAAGCTTGTGTACGAGTGAATGGTGTTTTATCAAAATGGTTTTCAATTGGTGCAGGAGTTAGACAAGGTTGTGTAATGTCACCATGACTGTATGACTGTTTAATATATTTATGGACGCATGCATGCGTGAGGCCAAAATAGATAATAGTGGTTTATGTCTGGGTGATATCCGTGTGTGCAGATTGCTGTATGCTGATGACACTGTCCTGTTGGCAGAGAGCAAAAGTGAGTTGCAGAGTATGTTGACTCGGATGCACGAAGTTTGCATGAAATTCAAACTGAGTATAAATAAGGGAAAACCCAAAGTTATGGTGTTTGAGAGAGGAATGGGTAGCACTGAATGTAATGTAAGTATACATGGCACTGTGATTGACCAGGTGAGTGAGTTTGTGTATTTAGGAAGCATGTTTGACAGAGAGAACAAGTTGGATGGTGAAATCAGTAGGCGAGTGAATTCTTCTTTGAAAGTCATAGCTGCTCTGGGAGGTTTTCACAGGAATGATGGGTTCTCTAGAGAGTCCCGCATGGCTGTGTATGAAACAGTAATTGTTCCTACTCTGATGTATGGCAGTTAAACCTGGGTACTGCAGAAGAAGCATAGGAGTCGTTTGTGTGCTGGAAAAATGCGTTACTTACGGGAGGTTTGTGGCAAAACACGATGTGATTGTATGAGGAATGCAGATGTATTGCAGTTGTGTGATGTAAAGCAAAATGTTGTTCGCAAGGTGGAGACTAATATGCTTCGGTGGTTTGGCCATGTTGAAAGAATGAGTGATGAAATGCTTACTAAGAAAATATTTTCAGCCCAAGTGGCAGGAAGGAAAGGCAGAGGAAGGCCAAGGAAGACATGGGTGGATCAGATTCAGGAGTGTCTGCATGAGAAAAAGATTATGAGTATGAAGTACAAAAGATCTTGTGAACAGCGTGTAATGGATAACAGTGAAGCACGAGTTGTATGTCAAGATCGCTGTAAATGGCGAAGTTTGATACGACAAAAATAAGTAAAAATATCTGGAAGTTTGTATTTTTTTTTGGAGCTAACCTCTGAATCTCAAAGAACAGCTTAGTGATATGTAATATGTACATATTTCATGTACTTTGTGAGCATCTGGGTATTGTTTAGTGAGAAGTGTAAGTGTATGACTATATGTTTTTTAGGAAAAAAACAAGTTCCGTGTTTTGAATTTATTAACATATTTATTTAATCTGTACTGGTCGTTCTGTAAAGGGGGATTGAAAGACAAACAATACTATTTAAGACAGCTTTTTACCTTCTTTTACAGACGTTTTCATTATTATTTACTGTAAGATAAATTACAGACTTTTATGTTTTGCAGAAAATGCATTTCATTTACGAATATTGTCAGATACATACACATTTTATATTTCCCATTATAAAATTAATAGTTAACGAAAGATATGTTTAAAATAACGAAATTAAAAAAGTGAAAATTGATATCCTCACATTTTATGAACTTCTCTTACTTAGATTTGTACAGAATTAAAATTAGAAGGACCTATCAGAATAAATGCTTTATGCAGTTCGTCTTAAATTCGTATTTGGTACTGTTATCTGGTGTAATTAGCAAATAGTTTTGGCGAAAGTTATACGACAGAAGACATGCATAATCGCTTTTAGCGATTATATGTCACTTGAATTTGTCCTTGCACAGTCGTTTTCCCAAAATCATTGGACATAATAATAACGGAATTAACCTGCACCATATGTGTAACTTTTGTTATTGAGAGTTATGTTATCCATAGCAAGGCTGAACTCGATCCTATCAGGCTGTAACATTAAGCAAAAACAGCGAGGACAGAAAAGACGACTTGGGACGCAGCGCCATCTATTGACGTTGTTCGCATTCACAAACCGATTCCGTATCATTATTTACATTTGAGATTTTATTTATATTCACTTTCACATTAACAGATGGATATTTGTATTCTGAATTCGTAGTACTTGGGCAAGATAATTTTTCTCTAAGAACTGGTGTAATTCATGTATAAATCTCATTCCTCCTTTATTCTTCAACGATGTAGGGCCGAAATTTTGGTAAATGTGTAGATTAGCGTCTTAAATTATTTCGTCGGAAAAATATTAGTACCTGGAAAAAGTGCGACGTACAGATTTTAGAGTATGGGAATTAATGGCAAATGGTGCAGAAATTTCGTATTTTAAATGTCTTTTAAAGATTTTATCGCAACATTTACCTGCAAGTTCGATGATGTGAAGAGACGCTGCCGTAGGCCTAACGTATCGAACGTTCAGGCAAATGTTACGATAAAAATCTTTAAAAGACATTTTAAACATAAAATTTCTGCACCATTTGCCATTAATTTTCACAATCTAAAACCTGTACGTCGCACTTTTCCGAAGTACTAATATTTTTCCAACGAAATAATTTAAAACGCAAATCTACACATTTACCGACTATTTTTCTTAATATGAGTTTATATAGCTGAGGGTTTTTTTTTCTAAAATTGAATTACGTACGTAATTATCAGAATGAAAATGCTTACCACAAAAAACAGTTGAAGGTAACGTGTCATTTGGAGCAAAATCCTGACGAGATATTTCTTTCAGCAACAGTTGCTTTAGGTTCAGATTTGAGGGAAACTCATGGAATGAAAATCCCACGTTTTTCTTCATAGAACATGTGCACATCGGCACACAGCAGTAAACCATTTTGAAAATGGGTTGGATTTTGTTGTGAAAACAACAGTTTGGTTTCAAAACTAGAAGGTTTTTTTTTAAAAGAAACAAGAAAAAACGACGAACATACACAATCCCGCAATTCAAACAACGCAGAAACTGAGGTGTTTATACCTTCGGACGCAGTGCCATCTAACGGCTGAAATCGTCCCTAACTCCTAATGGCCAATCACCAAAAGTCTATTGTCTTCAACGGTAATGTTACAGCCTGATAGGATCTAGTACAGCCTTGTCCATAATAAAGCAATAATTTTCACATAAGCACCAAGATTGAGATGAAAACAGATAAAATGAAACTTATTTTACGTGACGCACAAAGCAAAACAGAAGCGCCGGAAATTGCTCCACACAAAACCCTGCAGATGCGTCTTGTGCTGAATTAGTAAAAAGAGCCTCAAAGCAGCTTGCAGAGGCTCACATATGAATGAAAGATTGAACACGAAATTATCTGACAGTCCTCGAAGGAAAACTGAATGAATGCCTCGTTACTCTTCCATAGCGCAACAGGAATGGAAGTAAAATTTTGTTCACGTATAGCACAGTAAGAAAGTACAGTACATGCACATTAAATAGTTGTTAATGGATGGACATGACCGGAATTCTGTACATGTCTTGAAACACATATCATTAAAGGACTCGGTAGCTATCTCGGAGGTAAACACGACTTTCCTGAAACAAAGAAGTTTAAACAGTACTAAAAACATAGAAAATCTTTATTACCTTTAAAGAAACACATTTGCTAAGAAAAAGTACTAACAGCACTCAGATTGGTCATGTGACAAAGCGGACTGCACCTGAAGTGAACGCAGGTCAGGAAGCTTACTTCATTGTTAAAAAACTAATCTTCGCTTCTACGCACTCATGTCCAAAAATTAAGGATTACTTACATTTCTATAGCATAGTTTTATTCCAACAAGATGTGGATAAAATATTTTAATAAAGAATAAACAAGTTAGTAAAATCATGCAGTGCATTGATTATAATACGCTTTCCAACATACCAGAAATCATTACTCAAGTTATCACTCAAGTTATGAGGATAATGGCTGTGGAAAAAATCTCGGTCCTGTGCCCTGACCTTTGATCCTATTTCGATTATATTCAATAGAACCGGTTCAGTATACCTCCGAAATGACATGATAAAGTTTTGTCGCAATCGAAGCATTGTTACGTAAGTTATGGCGCATAATGGCGATGGAAGTGATTCCGCTCCTATGTCCTGACCTTTGACCCCCTTTCACCCATTTTCAATAGGGTTTGTCCACACGTGGTCCCCTACAACATACTAAACTTTAATCGAAACAGAGCCTTTTTTACGTTAGTTATGACGCACAAGAGCAGTTGAATGGATCCTGCTCCTATCTCCTGACCTTTGACCCCATTTCGTTCACTTTCAATAGGGTTCCTTCCCAGGTGTTCCCCTTCCACATACTAAAAGTTCATCGAAATCGAACGATTTTTACGCGAGTTATCGAGCGGACGGACATAAGAACACAACGCGTGACGTAATGAGGCAGATGGGAATCGCAACCATCTGCTCGAAAGAGTGTGACGTCATAAAACTTTAATAGGATCCACACAAAACACGTGACGTAATGAGACAGATGGCGTGACCGATCGCCAACACCTCAATCGCGACATTGTGACGTCATAAGATTTCTGAGCATGGGCAACATTAATAGGACGGCGCCATGACACTAAATACGTGGTAATTCGGGGTGGTTATTTAACCAAATAAACGAATTTTCCTAAAATCGAGATCAAGCTAAATCGAATTATAGTACCAGCAAACAGTAGGTTAACGAATTTTATCAAAATCATTTGAGCCGTTTTCAAAATAAAATTTACATACATACAAGAATTGCTTCTTTAATAGTATGGGATAAGGGCGATGGTATGGATCCCGTTGCTGTGACCTCACCTTCGACCTCATTTCGTCCATTTTCAAAAGGGTTCATTCCCAGGTGGTCCTTTACCCCATTCTAAAATTTCATCTAAATCCAACCATTTTTACGCACGTTATGACGCATAAGGGCAATGGAATGCATCCCGCTCCTATGTCCTAATCATTGACCTAACTTCACCCATTTTCAACAGGGTTCCTTCTCAGGTGGTCCTTTACATTATACTAAAATGTCATCGTCATCGAACAATATTTACGCAAGTTAAAACGCATAAGGGCAATAGAATTGATCGCGTTCCTATGTCGTGACCTTTGACCCAATTTCGTGCATTTTCGATAGGGTCTTTCCCCACGTGAGCCCCTACCACATACTAAAATTTCATTGAAATCGAGCCGTTTTCACGCGAGTTATCGTGCCGACAGGCGGACAGACGGACAGACATACGGACGGACGGACAAAGCCGAAGCATATACGCTTATTCAACCTACGGGTGGAAAGCGTAAAAAAGATAAAAAGAACAGGTGCAGGCATAAATAAGCATGAATTTATGTTTAATAACCGAGAAAATTGATAAAAGAACAAATTATACCGTCTTCCGACATTGAATCACAATAACTGAAATTGACAAAAAAATTAGAAATTTTCATATATCATATGAATGTCCGCACCTGACTGTAATGTATGATTGCCTTCAATGGGCAATGCTTTTCATGATATTGTCCAGAAGATACAGAGGAAGGTTTCTCCATTCTTTATTCAGCTCCATCAGCAGTCCATTCTTGGTGATAGTGAGGAATCGAGTTCGTAAAGCGCCTCCCCAGAGAGTTCTATGCATTTTCAATTAGATTCCGGTCGGAGGAGTACGCAGACTACTCCATTCTGTCGATCCTCCCTCTCTTTCTCTGCAACAGCTTATCACACGATGATCGATAAGGATGGGCGTTATGGTCCGTAAAAACGCAATAATTTCCCACAGCACCATGAAACTGTACCGAATGTTCTAAAATGACCTCCTCACAATGACGCTGAATCATTCATTGAATTTTTCTCTAAAACTAGAAGCGCTCTACCCCCATTGGTTATAATATCACACCATACCAACGCCCCTGTAATGTCAAAATTCTACAATGTTTCTGGCTGAACATGAAGTGCGTGGTTCTCGCCAGATGCATTGGCGAGGACTAATGCATCTGGCGAGGTTCATCGAATATCCACCATATTGTACAAACGAAATATGGTGGAATTTCATGGGCACTGCTCTGCGGTTACTTTTCCTGTGCTAGTTCTAGGTTCCTGTGCTACCATGCTGAGCACGTGTTCTTCGAACTTCTACCATATTGTATAAATGCAATATGGTGGAATTTCATGGACACTCCTCTGTGGCTACTTTTCCTGTATTACAACCGTTTTTCGAATGTAGATGTACTTATTTGGCTCGGTCGACCCAATATGACTTTTTATGGAAGGAACGCTTATGGATAATAAATAGGTCGCATGATTAGTGGTCTGTTAATTCTTTTAAGGGGCAAGATTTTCTACCCCTGTGAAATTCGAATAATACGTTACTATTGTTCTACTCCCAAGACATCAGCGAAAAGTAAAACTCGCATAGTGTATTATATTCCAAATGCTAGGTATGTTTCCAAAGACACTCAGTACCAATATGTGGAAGATTAGGATAGTCTAACAAATGAAGACATTTGTCTGAAAACAAGTGACATAAGTTTTTACTTCGGACTATGTGGTCCTTCAGTTGTGGAAGATTAGACGTTTCTTTACGATAGTTTAATGACAGTGCAGAAACATCGTACGCTGCTACTTTTGCTAATCTTCGAACTGCATTTCCAGTATAAAAACGGATTATACTACTAATCATACGTGCCAGTTATTATCCTTAGTTGTACTCCTTAATGGGACGACACAACTATCGCCATACGGTTTTTTAAGTGACACGCTGTGGACCAATGTGTGTAATGCACATGTGTTTCTCATAAATCTCAGTAAAGAAATGCTAACTATTTCATTCCGATATGACGTCAATATTTTCTTTCAGAAGAACACAAACCTCCAGAACTTCTCTTGTCTTTTAAAGCAGTAAATGGAAACTTTTAAAAAATAAATGAGTATAATTTAGTTTTTAAATTAAATACGGGATAACATTTGTAACTCATTGGATTATGCATGAATATCAAATGGAATGTCTGTATTCACCAGCCACTTTGCACGAAACAAAAGAAAATGTCTCATACAGATCATTTACGACACTGAAATATTAAACACCATTTCTTGTATATTTTAAAACTACTTCATGATATCGGGAAGAATCATATTTTCAGTCATTTAAAAAATATGTTTATTTTTAAGAAAAATTTGCAGAACGTTTCCGAATATAGTTGGGTGAATGCGACATGGAATTACTTTCTATTCTGTTTGAAGATAATGGACCTACACTGCTGGCCACCCAAAATGCAACACCAAGAAGGAAGCATCCGATTGGCCAGAAATTCGCAGCATGCGTCGCCCGGGAGAGGACATGCAAACGATTAGCATTGCAGACCATATGCAAATCATGTGCGCCCGGCACGCCACCGAGAAACACTATAAGAAGGGTGCACAGAAGGCGGGGTGTAAGTAGTGGAACTGCATTGTGCTGCCGGACCTGTGCACGGGAAGCTTCCTGATGCATCGTCGCAGAATACGGCAGTCATTCCAGCACGTTTCGGAATTCGACAGAGGACGAATAGTGGCTTATCGCGACCGCGGTTTATCGTACCGAAATATCGGCGCCAGTGTGGGACGACATCCAGCCACAGTGAGGCGAGTATGGATTCGGTGGGTGAAGGAGAGACGGACGGACCGCCGTGAGCGGTTCCTGCAGCAGCGGCACACCCCTGAACAAGAGGACAGGCATGTTGCGCCGCGGGCATTGACGGCTCGCACCGCCACAACACGAATGTTAGCGCAGGAATTCGGGTGTGTTGCGCAACATCCTGTGTCTACACGTACCGTTTAACGTCGTTTGCAGGAGTAGAGACTAGTCGCACGGCGCCCATTCCTCCGATTACAATTGACGTTACACCACCGGCAAGTGCTGCGGCAATGGGCCATTGAACGACTCACCTGGATTATGGAATGTCACGAACTTGTCTTCTCTGACAAATCCTGCTTCTGCCTGCCACACCACAATGGTCGGATCCGCGTGTGGCGGCACCGCGGCGAGAGACTGTATGACGCCGTCAATATGCATCGCCATAACGGTCCGTCTCCTGGCGTTATGGTTTGGGGCACAATTGGATATGACACCCGCGCCCCCTCTGGCACGTATCGCCGGTACACTTAACAGCCACCGCTACATCTGCGACGATTTGGAGCCTGCGGTCCTTCCTCACTTGAAGGACCGGCCAGCGGCCACGTTTCAACAGGACAATGCGCGCGCTCTCGTGGAACGCATCGTGCAGCAATTCTTCACCGCCCACCAGGTGTCACTGCTGCCGTGGCCTGCCTGTTCTCCCGATATGTCGCCAATCGAACACGTCTGGTCGCTGATCGGCCACCGAGTGGCCCGGCAAGCAACACCCGCGGCTACGCCTGATGAACAGTGGCAACGTGTGGAAGCAGCCTGGACCGACATACCACAAGACCACATCCAAAGCCTCTTTCGTCCGATGCCGCGGCGTGTAGCGGCCGTTATTGCCAGCCGTGGGGGCCACACGAACTATTCATGTCTGCGTGTTCCGCAAGTCGCACGGGCCTGAAAGCTCAATCGTTTCATCTTTGTATATGTTGTTATGTTTCCAGTAAATCTGGCTTTGCTATCTCGTGTCCATCTTGTTGTTGCATTTTGGGTGGCCAGCAGTGTAAATTGGAATCGGGAAAAATGTGACAACATTACACAGAAGAGAGAGAAACTGTAAAAAACATTAAATGTCCTAGAGTATGTCGTACTTTATGTGTGATAAGTTAAATTTAATTATATTTTCTTCTGTACTGCGAAACAATTTTTTTCTGTCTCTCTCTTTGAATACAAATCAAAAGTGATCATATGCTCTTGTGATGGCCTACATTCAACCTTGCGACCAATAGGTCGAAACCAAATTTTTCGGCAGTCATACGAAAGGAAAATACAGCCTGTGCACAGTGATTTCTTGCCACATTAATTGGAAAAAAATAATTATGAGGTATTTAGCTACCCTTTTAGGTAAAAAGTTTTCCTTCAGTTGAAGTTCGTTAAATTGCGTTTTCTGTTTCGAACTCTGTCATTTCTATAACAAATGGATCAGATTTTTGAAAAAAAAAATAGACACTCATTAACACGAAATTTGAATGGGATTTACTAATTTTTGTGGCAACTCAACCTTTATTAGGCTGACTTCCACTAAAAACGAGCTAGGAATTTTAATGACACTTATGGTCATACGTATGTTTAGAGCTTCCAAACTTGCGAATCTTTACACTGGTTGGAAAATTTCATAAGCCACTGCTTCTTGCTTCCCAAAATATTTTCTGTGATAGAGTAATCTTCGGCCTTTGAGTGTCGAAGGAGTACAGATCCTTAAAGGTATCACAAATGAAAGATATCTGAATAGATTAAAATTAACATTTGTCATTAAATGCTATTTGTTAGTTTTTTAGAGTACTTTACTCAAAAATGTTTTCCTCACTTTCTGGATTAAAGGTGGACGTCAAGAGAAAGTGTGCCGCTTCACTTAAAATCGTGAAAATTGAGTTACATAAGTTCAAGAGCAAGATGTGGTTCCTGTCTTGAGAATATTGGCACACGAATAAAGAAGTCACTGAACTATAGTCAGCGGCTAGCAAATTTGAGAAAAAACTGGTAGTAAATGTTTTAAAGTTAAATTTCTGCGTTTTGGAGTAGTGTTGCATTTCATTAATAGTTGTAGCTCTACGTACTTCATCTAGTAGAAACGTGGTACTGACTTACATTATTTTATGAATATTAAAAGTTTTCACACAAACAATAATAACTGAGCTGTGCAGACTTTTTTTAGGGGTTTAGTAATAATTGAAATCATTCACATTACAGTTTATTGGCTTTTCTACCCGTAAACGTAGGTAAATAAGAAATCAGATGCTGGTAATCTACGCTGTTGACAAAAGCCTTTTCAGAAAACACCATCTGATAAGGGAAATGCATGACGAAATTCACCCACAAAACTAAGACTCTTAAAAAAAGGGGCGAAAAACAGCACGATCTTCATTGTTATCTATGAGCATAACGCTGCATTCGATTTGCCTTTATCTTCACCTTAACGTGTCGCTACTCGTCAATTCAAAACGACAGTTTCAGAAAATAGTTTTTCAAAGTTCGTCAGTACACTGAATTTTGCAATTATATTATTGCTGTTATTTGTGACTAGTATGGATGAGGTTCAGGTGACATGTTAATTCTTTATTGTTCCGGAGGAGAGAACTTGTATAACTTTACAATCTTAAAAAATTAACATCGAGCTAACTAATAAGTGGAAAATGCGCAGGCCTACGCAACTAAAACGCAATTATGTACCTGTACTTAAAAAATAAACTATTTGTTTTTATAATTAGTAGTAATCAGTTCTGTGGATGTCGAATAGACATCAATTTATTATGAGTCTCGACCCTCGTATCTATGAAAGAAAGTGTATTAAAATGCTTAAAACTATTATTTGCCGATATATTACATATTTTAGGATTTCAATAACGTAAATAATGGGTAATATGTCTGTAGTTCTGTAGTTCTTGCGTTAGTTAGTTTTAACGACATACGAACTGGAATGTTATAATTCAATAGGAAGCTATTAAATTCCGCATACAGAAAGTCGAAAATTTCTATTGATGCACAATTGTATAGTTTATGAATTTCTAAATTTGAAATATATTGTTTACATTTCAAAGTATATCTGCGTACGAAAACTGAGTTATGCTTTTTTATTGGGGTATTAGGTTAAAATATAATTATGGTCTCTCCTTTTCGAAATGTCATGCTGCTAAATTGCTAAAAACAATATTGGAAGCATGTTGTTTATCCAAATTAGACTCTACTTTACTTTCTGAATTTAGTCTTTGCAGTGATTGCATTTGCATTCTAATTGCTTTCTCCAAGCGTTATAGTGCATTCCAGGAAAACGAAGCTCCTGGTTCGGGTTCAAATAATTTTTATCTTGAAGTCATAATTTTGCACTTTCCTTTTCCCACTCGAATTATAATTAAATATTATTCTTATTTTGCACCCTCTGTTTTTGACTTTCGTCTTGTTTTGGTGGAAAAAAATTTCTTATTCAGGACACCATATTTTCCTATGCATAGCCTGTTTTTAGCAACAAATGTCTAGATCGGAAAATGGCGTTGAAGGGAAGTAAAGCTAAATATGTGGGAATATTATACTGCAGCGCTCCTTACTTCTTTAACAATTAATTAATTCTTTTGCAACAATCGAATTAGGAAATAAAAAGTTTTCACTAATGCATTGGAAAGATTATATATATATAGGATTCCTAATTTTCTAAACTAAACTGACGGCTTGGTGAAAGTTTTAGTAAAGGGATTAATTAATCCCCAAAATAGTAAAAAGCAATCTGAAATGAACCAACGGGACAGCCATGGGTTCACCTTTATCTGCAGTCTTAGCAGAAATTCTTCTTTAGCACATTGAAAATAAAGTCATACAAAAATTGCCACAAAATCCTAGTTTCTATATCCGTTACGTTGACGACATCTTGGTAATTTGGCCATATACTATAAATGAGTTACATCAGTTTGTCAACGCTATGTCTTCTCAGTACCCCTCCATCAAACTCACGATAGAACTTGAACATAATTTTGTTTAACATTATCTAGATTTTCAAATTACGCGTAACCCTTCTGACACTTCCCTGTCTTTTGCTGTTTATCGAAAACCCACCTCCACACCCACTCTAAATTTCTACTCTGCACTTCTTATTTAGAAGAACATATACACATTCTTTGGTGGAAGCATGGAGAGGTGCATGCTTGGTGTAACCAGGAGAGATAAGAAGAGGAACACGTGGATCCGAAAAATGACAAGAGTGGAAGACATCATGATCAGAGTTAAATCCCTGAAATGGCAATGGGCTGGACATACTGCCAGAAGGACAGACCATCGATGGACAGCCGAAATTTTAGATTGGATTCCAAGGGACAGGAAAAGACCCAGAAGAAGACCACGTGGAAGATGGGTGGATGAAATTCGAAAGTATGCGGGAGTGACATGGAGGAGACTGGCACAAGACAGACCGTTGTGGAGGAAACTTGGGGAGACCTTCGTCCAGCAGTGGATTGATAATGGTTGACAATGATGATGATGATGATACACATTCTGTTAGCCATTTTTTCAGAGCTGGAGAATTACAATGGATATCATCATTTGCTAAAAACCATGGTTACCTGGGCAACGTTGTTAAGGGGTGCACAATAAAGTACAGTTTGTTATGTCAACTGCTTTAATTTGTGAACAAATGCCTAAAAAGTATGTTGGATCTGTTGATTTCAATAAACATATTGTAAACCTTCTTACCAACATATGCTCCTGTCGTAAAATACAATTTGGAATTCGATCATGCAATCTATATTCCATTATCCGCAACGATCGTGATAAAATTTACGAAGGGAAAAAATGGGGTGTGTATGTTATTCCTATGCTCGACACTATTTCTGTTGAACTAAATAATCATTATGTGTGTTCAACCAAAAGAAATTTGGATTTGAGATTAAATGAACACAGATATAATTTAAAAATGAATCACCAAATCATCTCTTTTTTGCAAGAACTGTAAGTGCTGGAAATTCCATCCCAGAACTCTGTTTATACCTCGTTATTTACAGAAAGCCTCTATATTTCGGCCTATAACACACGTTGCTGTAATGCCTATTATTTTTGTGTTTTACCTGAACCCTGGAGCAATCTGATTGGGGATTAGGGGGAAAGCACAATAAATATTGTATCTGTTGAGTAATTTTTGTTGGCTAATTAAGCTTTTTTTACTGTCTTGTTATCTGGTATATCATGTGATCATGTGACACTGACATTACCTTTCCCATGATGCATCTGCTCCACGCATTTAAGACCAGCATGTAACCACATGATGGAAATCACATCTGATGAAGGTGTCACTGTGACACCGAAAATGCCCATGTGTCTTTAATCTGTACATAAATTTCGTTTTTTTAGCTGAATAAATATCATCGTGCAACAAGACGGAGTTCTTTTAATACTTAGTAAAAGAGGAAATATTGTGCTGATTGAAATTTTTGAATTTGTCAAGAGCTTGCATAGAGCTCCTTACTGAGTATTGCGATGAATTAGTTAGGTCCCGTAGATGTGCAGTCAAAGTTTGTTTAAGCGGTTTTGTAGGATTAGCATATGATGAAACAAGAGGTTTTATAGGGTTATCAACCTTGTGTAATTTCACCTTTCGAAGTAATTCTGGCACCCATGGGCTAAGAGCTGGATGCAAGTTCTTAGAAATAGAAACTGGAAGTGACTTGTGAATACGGAGTCTAATAAGGACACTAAAATGATTGAAGCCTTAAACAAAAAACCACATCAAGTTACCCAACGTGACCTGACATCAGCCACTATTGCAGCCCTTAGTAGACTGCGTATTCACAGTTCCCTTCCATTTTCTATTTCTAAGAACATGCATCACCTCTTGGCCCACGGTGCCGGAATTATTTGGAAAGCTGAAATTACACAAGGATGTCGTAACTCCTGTTGCTAATTGTTACAAGAGTTCCAATAGATCTAATGGAAGTAATCATAAATAACAGTTTGAAGGAAACTCCTTGGGTAGTAAGGATTCCTGGTACAAATGGATAGCTGTCATGAAGTTGAGTTTCACCACATTTCTTAAATTCATTTTTTTCCTTTTTTGGTGTGAGTCTATTAATGGTAAGCTTCACCTACTTTAATATATTGATAACCTGCCTGTGGCCTTCACGTGCCCGTATCCTTTCTGTTTTATTTTTTTGAAACTCTATCTGTTGCATCAGTTGCTGTGAATATACTGTGTGCTCTTCAAAGCCATCAACGCTCTAGTTATAAATTAAAATGTCTTTCATGTATCTAATGCACTCTTAGCTAAAATACCATAAAAATAACATTTGTCCATGTCTGAGGAAATATGTTAAATTCGTGTTTCTAATGATTCAACTTCCATACTGCACTCTTTGACGTTAGTGCAATAACAGTATGCTAGCAATCATACAATCAAAAAAAGAAGTCGGATGAGCACTTGTGACCAATATCAGAATGACAATCTTTAGTACTCAGGCGCTTAAAGAAGCGTAACTGAAAATCTGGTGTTTGAAGAACTTGCACAATACTGATTTGTGTAAAACATATTTCTATGTATATTTTCTGATGATAACTAGCAATAAACCAAAGTGCTTTCAAAGAGTAGAGAAATATTTTCACAGTTAAAAGCAAACCAATGAAACCAATAATGGTGTGCCAATTTTCGAAACCTTAGCTAAATATTTTTAAATAACATTGTCACTATTTTTCTAAATTTTTTGTTATTGCTGGATATTCCGGATGATTATACACTGCTGGCCACCCAAAATGCAACACCAAAAGGACACGAGATAGCAAAGCCAGAGCTACTGGACACATAACAACAGATAGAAAACGAAACAATTGAGCTTACAGGCCTGTGCGACTTGCGGAACACGCAGACATCAATAGTTCGTGTGGCACCCATGGCTGGCAATAACGGCGGCTGCACGCCGCGGCATGGAACGAAAGAGGCTTTGTTTGGATGTGGACATTATATTAAAATCTCAATTCTTTTTATTTCATATGCACTTTTTACATAACGGACCATGCAATACCTGTGCTTCCAATCCCAAACTGCTTGTTTTTTCATGTAATCATGTACGTTGTGTAATCACAACTCACATCTGCAATGTCACCATATTCCTGCTTTTAAATAATCTGGGTACTTCGTAATATCTTTAAACCACAGATTTTCCCGATTGTTCTGCGTCTATTTCATTTCAATTTTTGCTTAAACGAATCTCGGTTTCGGCTTTAACCTTTAAATTCTGCATGCATTGAGTACTCTCTTTCAACTTCCTGTTTTTCATATTTCTTTGCAATTTGTTGCATTAAAATCAAACCGCATAAATAAGAAACACTTAAGTTTTGCCCAAGCTAATATTTAAAAACTGATTATAACCGGTATTCTTGGCATAACATGTGCGACATCAGTCCAATCACGAAAATTTAAAAGCGAACTCCTTTTTCTATTTTTTTCTTTTTCATCAAAATAAAAATATTCTCCCAAAGACTTGTGCTCAGTCGAAAAAAAAGGAGTTATTGGACACGCCTCGTATTTTAGATGGAAAGTCGAAAATCTGACATTACATCTGAAATACGAGGCGTGTCCAATAGGTAATGCCTCCGCTCAAGTGTCTCGTTTATGGTTTTATTTTCATTTTACTACCTAACAGAAATCCATGCATATATGTGTTTGTATTTAATTGTGTTTAAAATGGATACCTTTTACCAACTATGTCGATGTGTCAAACAACGATTAGTAATAGAAGTTTTAACTCACGAAGAAGTACCTCCCAAAGAAATTCACGCTATATAAGTGCCCGTTTATGGTTCTGGAACTGTGGACTTAGGTACTGTTCGTCGTTGGATAAGAAAATTATAGGACGGTGGAGGAATGTTGGTTATAAATTATCATCCGTGGAGTTGGATGTACGTAATCAGAACTTGTGATTTGGACGGAAAAACATCTATGAACTCATAACCGAAAATCGAAGGATAACTGGGAGAATTGTAGCAGATAAGCTTAAGGTTACTTCAGTTAGGGTCTATGAGAATGTTGACGTTTCAGGATTCAACAACGTTTGTGCTCGTTGGATACCACGTCACCTAACGACCGAAATGATGTCTGAAAGGAATAAAATATGGGTGTATGTCTCTGAGATGCACTGATTCCTTTTACATATTCTTTCCGCTTAATCAAAGGGAGAAAAACATTTTATTATTTTGTGAATTGAATGTTGCCTCAAACAAGAAGCAAAAACGAGAAGACATGATTTTCATTTAGGATAGATGAAATTCAGACATATAGAAGTGTGCACCAAATGCAGAAAAAGAAGCATTCTTCATGATATTGATCCTTATAGTGGAAAATAGCGTGCATAGTTGTATTTTTTTTATTTAACGATCATCATCAGCCACGCAGAAAATATATAAGGTTGCCTTGAAACTGTAGATCATTAATTATTTGAGCACATCGTTCTTAAGAAGGAAAAATTAACCTTCAGATGTCGAAGTAAATATGTTGATAACTGCAGAATTATTACCTAAAAGATCCAATTAAAGAGTTAAAAGCAAATACTCCATAGATAAACAATAGTCAATAACGCCTTTGACTTTATTTATTATGAACCCTCTGCACGATTCATCTAGTGCAACTCTTGTGCTAATACGAATCATTATGACCGCCCCGGTGGCGCAGTGGTCTAAGCGATGGCTTTGTAAAGGTTGTGTTGACCTGTGCTCCGTGTTTGACCTGCGTTTATTGGTGTTCTTTTGTGTGTGTGCCGTCATTTTGTGGTTCTCCTGTGTTGTGAACGTCTCCTGTGTCGTTGAGTCCGACTTTGACGTCCTGTAAGTAAACCTTTACTTGTACTAACTCTTTTTCCGTCCTGGCTTTTCCCAGGGTCGGGTTTAGCAAGCCCGCCATTGCAAATGGCGGCGACCGCATCTCATAGGCCAGGTCTGAAGCTTGATAGCAAAGCTCCGCCCCCACCTGGCCACGTTCGGTCATCGTCACTACCACACGCAGCTGGTTTCCAAGCCGCGTTATCTGATGTTACCACTTCTTCTTCCAACTTTATGGATGTTGATTTCCCGACATTTTCCACCACCGTGACGTCATTAACTTCTTCAGTATCCGTTGCCTCTGGTACTTCATCTGCTCCTGCAAGCACTGCGTCTCGACCTTCCCCATCTCCGCCCATTCCTACGGCAACTCTACCTTATGCTTCCGTTGTGAAGCGTACCAGTTCATCTTCCTCTACAGCGAAGAATCCATGTACAACGCCTCTTGATATGATTGTCACTAGAGACAACAAGAAATTACGCATCGAAATTCCGGAAACTTCAGCTGCTAGGCAGGAGGTTTTACGCACACAGAAACTTTGCATATGTTTTGTTGCCCTTCCGGACAACAGCCTTAAGAAATACTCCTTAGCCGTCCGCCAAATCCTCCCTAAGGGAGCGATCACCCATATGGCGAGGAAGCCTAGGACTGTTCTCATCTATTTTGCGAAGCCAGAGTTTGTAGAGCGCGTCTTATCTGACGGACTGCATGTTGGGGATCATACCTTACTGGGAGTCCCACTCACGCAGCGCCCCGTACTCGTTACGTGCTACCCCGTACCACCAGAAATCAAGGACCATTACTTAATGGCGGCCCTTTCCCGTTGTGGAAAAGTAGTTGGTTCCATTTCCACTCTGTCGTCCGCACCAACAGACCCAGATGGCAGGAACATCTTAGGTCTGCGTCGCCAAGCAAGGATCCTGTTTCCTACTGAAGATGCCATTGCTGATTGACCTACTGACCTCACTGTGGTTGTAGGGAAGCAGATTTTCTGGATCGATATCGTTACTGCCTTGCATTGTTTTAAATGCAAGGCATATGGCCACATCCAATCACGTTGTCCACATGTATCTGCCAAGCCACCTATTTCCATACCACCCAATGTCAACACCACAGCCTCAACACCAGAGTCTCTGGCCACACCAAGTTCGGCTCCATAGACGTCCTTGATCCCTTCTACTGTTGTTCCAGATGATTCTCCCCCAGCAAATGATGATTCATCATCAGTCTCCAAGTCTTTGATATCTACTACAGGAACTTTGGCCACCTCTCCATCGTTGGACCCACTTGCTGCTGTGGTACCTCTACGTTCTTCGGAGGGTATTATCTCAGAAAAGGAATGGCAACCCCTATGTCGTGTTGCTTCGTCTTCTTCCCTTGGACCACCTAATGTGGAGTCAGATCTAACTGTCCTACACCCACCAGCTTCCCCGGCGTTCCCACGTTAAAACGTACCAGACAGAGTTCCATCTCGCCAGTGACGTCTTCTCCACGCTGCTCTCGTTCCCGTTCGTTAATTCGACAGTCTTTCTCTCCAACAGCAGTTCCTACATCTCTTAAGTCCCCAGCTGTTCCAAAATTGTCGGATCAAAAAGCTTTCGCTGAATATCTGGAAACTTTCCCTGCATCAGACGGGCCGCTGGCGCCCTCTGATCTTGCTCTCATCATACTCAATCAACCGTCTCGTCCTCTCAAGCAGCTAGACTGCGTTCAATCACGTAATGCTCAGCTTCCTAATATTATCACCCAACTTCAGAATCTACTTGCTCTTTTGCCAAAAATTAACACAGTCACTAATGCGCAGACATCTAACTTAAAGAAACGTGTAACCAGTCTTCACAGAAGTGCTGATAGTAATATTCAACAACTACAACCTCTTTCAAGTTAAAATTACTTTCTTTCAACTGTAAGGGATGCTCCGTCCCTCCTACCATTGCGTTAGTGTTTGAAGACATTACACCGCATGATGCGGATATATTATTGCTACAGGAGACTAACTGCCATCCCAACACCCCATACCACCGGTGGCGAACCTGGCCATTTCAATTCTACCATGCCCATCGACTTAGTCTTCACGCAGGACTTGCGGTGGCCATCCATTTTTGTCTTCGATCCTTCATTACTGATATCACGGTCAAACCGATTTATCGTGACCTCCTGCAGCTTCTGTCTTTCCGACTTCACAACTTCCAATACCATATCTTCAACATCTATGTTTCCGGCAATCAACAGTAGGCAGACTGTCTTTTTGAGCATTTTGTTTCCTGTGTTCAAGGTCTTCCGGCCACTGATATTGTCATCTTAGGTGGTGATTTTAACTGCACCCATGACCCATCCCTCGACTGATTGGACGGTTCCACGGATACCAGGTATTTTCTTACCAGAGCACTTTCTACAGCCATCAACCAGCTACAACTCCAAGATTCTTTTCGACACCTGCACCCATTTCTTCGTTCGTACACCTGGCGCTACTACTCCACTTCCTCCCCTACAACTGCCCGACTTGACCGGTTTTATGTTTCTTCAATTCTGCTTCCTTCAGTTATCTCCCTTTCTCACACACCGACAGTTTCTTCCGACCACAGCTGTGTCGTAATGTGTCTTCACACTGGTCCATCTCCTCGGCAATACTACCGTACTTGGACCCTTGATGATGATCTTGTACTTGATTCAACTTACGTAAATTCCATCCAATCGCAGCTCCAACAAGCCTTATATACGCTCCCTTTTGCTTCTTGTCCCTTGCAACACTGGTTAAACGTCAAATCCCAAATTCTTCTTTATACCAAACAATATTCCCACGAAAAATGTACCACCGCCTCTATGAAGATTGATGCTGCACGCTCGATTTTTTCCACCCTAGATTTTGATTCTCCGCTGTTTTCTCATTACCAAGCTGAACTTCGTGCCTTGCTACTTCCTGTCTCCCAACAAGCTCTTCACCGCCTCAAGCTCCTTTATCTCCAGCCAAATGACTATCTATGTGAACAGGTTCAACAACTGGAATTCCACAAACGCTCTGCTCATCACCTCCGTAATCTGAAGTTACCCGATGGAACTGTTACTAATGACCCCACTCTCATTTGCTCCGGTGTTAGAACATATTTCCAGTCACGTTTTGCTCAGTTCCAGTCAAGTTCTCCGCATGCTGATTCGATTCTTCGTGCCTTACCACATATTCCATCGCATCTTGTTACATCTCTTTCTATGCCTATCACCCCAGCAGAAGTAGTACAGTCACTTGCCTTACTTAACTGTCACTCGTCACCTGGTCCTGACGGGTTGACAGTTAATTTCTTTCGTACGTTTTCCTCTTTCTTACACCCTCTCTTATTGCCTTGCTTTACAGCTGCTTTTTCCTTAACTGTTCTTCCCCCCGCTTTTACTCTAGCTCACATCATTCTTCTTCCAAAGAAGGGGTGTCTGACGGAGTTGGATAACTGACGTCCTATATCCATCCTTAATGTTGACTACAAGATTTATACTAAAATACTCTCTCTTCGATTGAACCCTGTCCTTCCCACCGTCATACATCCCGACCAAACGTACACCATCCCTGGCCGAAGCATTCATACTAATATTAATCTCCTCCGTGACTCATATTGCCTTGCCCACCTTTCCTCCGAACCTTTAGCCTTTCTCAATCTTGATCAGAGGCAGGCCTTTGATAACGTGAGTCAACAGTGGCTTGTCTCTGTGCTCTCTGCCTTCGGTTTCCCATCTGTCTTCATCACAGCCCTCCTTGCCTTGTACCAGGACTCAGTTGTCCATATCCGGACGGCCTCCTTCCTTACAGCCCCCATTCCGTTTCGTAAGGGCATCCGTCAAGGATGTCCTCTTTCCGGACAACTTTTCTCTCTAGTATTTGAGCCTTTTCTTTGCTCTATCCGTTCTCTTCTACAACCTCCCCCCATCCACCATTCAGCATAGCACCAGGCACCATTCTATCGTTCTTACTGCCTACGCCGATGATATCACAGTTCTCATCCGAGAAGAATGGCAATTCACAATTGTTCTTGCATGATATCAAGTGTATGCTGTGGCTTCCGGCGCTTCGTTAAACCTTTCAAAGTGTACAGGCTTGTGGTGTGGCTCCTGGAGACATCGCCCCGATACACCGTGGGGCGCTCATTGGACTTCCACCAGTCAAAAGATACTTGGGGTGCACATTGGCAGCCGGGTCTCAGCAGCGGCTGCCACCTGGAGACCCCTCGTCAGGAAACTACGTCTCACCGCTGCTTACTGGTCCAAGCTCAAGTGCTGTTTGACCTACCACAGTCGTGCACGGCTTTCTGGCACCCACATCCTCTCGTTAGTTTATCATTCCTGGATTGCACAACCGCCACCAGCCTACGTTCAAACTGCAACAACATCAGCAATGCTCAGTATTGTTTGGTCATCTACTCATTGGTTATCTTCCTCAGTATTGTCTCTACCTTCGACTTGTGGTGGCCTCAATATGCCAGAGATTACCATACGTTATAAAGCTGTAAGAATTTTCAATTTCCTCCGTTTGGCAGTTCAACCAGACTCTTCCGCTTCCATTCTTCTGCTTAATGTTCTGACTTCCCCCTTAATCCCTGCCTCACCGTCCATCTTCTTCTCAAGATGGATATTCACACTGTCATCCCCCCCGTTTTCCTCTAGTCTACCATGAAGCTTTTCAGTTCCTTCGTTCTTCACCGCCCATTCGTCAACCCCTCTTCCACTCTTGATCTTCTTTCCGAGCCTCTTTTTTTCTCCTCCGTCCTCCACCCCCCTACTGCCAACTTTTTCTTTTTCCCCGCATGGCTACACGCTGGTGTAGTCTCCGTTTCCCAACTGGTCCTCCCCGATTTTTCATGGAAACCCGTTTCCGAACTTTTTCCCACCCTACCACCCTCGCCCGAACTCTCTGATAACTTCCTCCAACTTAAACATGCTCTTCAATCACTTTTTCCTTCCCTAGTCGATTCCTCTGGCCTTCTTTCCGTTTCCTCTGCCTCTCTCCCTTTTCCGTTCTTCCTTCCCTTTTCCGGTGATCTCCTCCCTCTCCACAGTCTTTCCACCCGCACCCTGTACCGTTTTCTCCGTTCTTCTTCTGCGGTACCTTGCCCTATTCCCTCTGTTCCTTCTTTTGCACTAACTTCAGTCTGGTCTACTGCCCAACATTCACCGGCCCTCTCCTCAGAACTTAATGTGCACTGGAGGTTTTTGCACAATCGACTGCCTGTCCCTTCGACTTTGTTCCGGAGAAATATAGTATCATCAGATCTCTGTCCTTTTTGTAACGTCGTTGGAGACGTCTTACACATGTTTGTTTACTGTCCGACGCTGCTCCCACTATTTCACAGTATGTTCCAACTTGCACATCCTTCTTGTACCAGTGATCTCACCCTAGAAGATTATCGTTTCCTCGGCCACAGTTCTACAACTTTCTGCTCTATTTTACCAGTTTGTTCGTATTTATTTATTCTAGCTAAATATATTATTTTCTCTCACCTGCTACAGTTACAAGATCCAGATCCTATCACATTCTCTACCTCCTTGGTTGCACACTACCGCAACAGGGTTAAAGCCAGACTCACCCTGGAATATTCCTTGGCGAAAGATACGGCACCATTACCTGCCTTCTTCACAACATGGTCACCGTGTCGTCCCTGGTTTCAGTTTTCTAGTGCCCAGACTGTACATCTGCTGTTTTAATAAACCTACGTCGGAACTTTCAATTTTTACTGTTCCTTCACCATGTTTTCTCCTGGAACTGGATTGTGTTTGCTTCCTGCTGATGTCTCCTTTTGTACACAGTTCTCTTCATCCGCACAGTGACTCTCTGCCACCAGTGATTCCCATGTCACTAGAACTGCGCGAATTTTTTTCTGTAATTTGTTTCGCTCCAGTGATGTTCCAAGACTTCAATGAACAATTATCCCAGAGCTACTGCTGTTTACAGCAAATAATGCAATGCCTGTCATTGCTCATTTGTATAATTATCATTTCATTGTAAATATCTACATTTTGTTTTATATCTCCCCTTCTCTCACACTGCGTGTGAGGTTGGGGATGTTCTGTTGTAATTCTTTTACGTGAATAAAAGCGAATATTGAAACTAAGCGATGGCCTCTGATCATTCGTCCAAACGGGGTCCGGGTTCGAATCCCGGTGAGGCATGGATGTTGTGTTTGTCTTACGGCACTGGGTCTCTCCCTTCCCTGGAACCAGTGACCCTAAATTAGAGACGGGCGACTGCTTATAAGCCCATTGAGTTGCTCACGGTGGTCGTTAAACCTCCAATCAAAAAAAAAAAAAACCTTTTTTGTGCACTCCCTCTAGTCTAAGGTTCTTGACGGCAAATCTGAAAACCCACTATTAGATAAGACAGCGTCAACTCCATAATGGCCGTAGGTACAAGTAGCATGTCATATTTCGTTTGGTTGAATTATTTTAAAAAGGACTTGAAAATACCCTAAAAATTTCCATACAAATACAGGAATGATTTTTCAATTTATATCTCTGCTTAGCGATTATACATGCAACAGGAAAAATGGATTCCTTTGACAATTCAGCAAAGAAACTTGAAGCTGCAAAATGGAGAAATAAAGAAAACATGCATTTTTGGTAACACTAAAATTTTGCATAAACGTTTCATACACAGAAATATTGATACGGCTTTGGAAATTCATAAAATTTCATTACAAAAAAGTGTCTGTCTTATACAGAATCTTCTTAGTCACGACTGCCCGTTGAGATAAAAGAAAACATAACAATATTGAAACTACAGTAAATATGTCAGTTGCATGCCATGAACTCTATGTGGTATATTCGAAAGTAGATTGTCATGTATGAGGCTAATGTAACAACAAATTTTACCAAATTTGCCACATAACAGCTTTATGACATTCTTAAGCATCGTATGTGCAAACTTTCGGGGACGTAAACTTAAATACCAAAGGAATAATAAAACCAAACACACATGTCTCCAATTCTAAGGTTCCCTACTTGATATTCAACAGAAAATTTGCTATGATAGTCGCATATTGCTTCGTGAAATAACCGATGAAGAGCAACCATCGTTTCAGTGCTTTAAGGACAGACCTCTGCATGGTATAACCATAAAATTAGGAAATGATGCGTTTTCTTCAAAATTTTGTAATGAAAGCCAGTATTTGGAAAATTAGTGATCTCTCTCGAACACATAAATAAAATTCTTTAAAATTTAAGGAAGCCCATCGCGATAAGGCAGTTGCGGGAATCCTAAATTACTGGATTTAGAAAAAACGTTTAGATGAAATCAAATATTTAATTTCATAGTGTGATAATAAAAACCTACAGAAACAGCGTTCGCAATTTTGTAAAACACTGAAAAATGGATTTCGAGAAAAAGGATTTAATTTAATTTTTAATGTTGAAAGACGGCTGATTATTTTCCAGTGCTCCACGAATTCATCTTTCCCGTAATTAAAATTTATGTTATTTTATTGACGTTATGTTATTTATTGGTAGAACCCATTTTTTACTCTGACAATGGGCCATACCGTCGTAACAAAATCCTGACATGCAAGCTGACTGCAGCTTAATATCAAAACGGTGGTTTGTTCTGTAAAAGTAATAGTCGAAGTTATAATTCGCTGTTTGGTTAAATAAAGACACTGATGCAAAAAGGTAGAGTTCAAAATGCAAGGTTTTCCTTTTGAAAAGTTACTTTTTATTTCTCCAGGTACTGTAAGTACTTCATACGGACATTTGACGTGGACTAGGAACATCAACCAGATGCCATCGCTCTTTCCGAAACGTTTATAAGTGAGTAACGGAAAAAATTATCTTGGCCGCCACCGGGAATCGAACCCAGTGCCTTCCATTTACGCGCCCGACATGCTTCCACTGCACCATAGTGGCCTCAAATTACTCCAGACTCACATACACTAACTTCCAAGCAAATTGGCAGTTTGCATATTGGAGCCCCGCAGAATGTTGGGGATTCACCAGAGATGCTAAGCAGCAACTGAAAAAGGCGAATGAATAATGAATACAGACATTTGACGTAGACGGAAAAATTGTCACTGGCTGCCACCGGGAATCTAACCCAGGGTCTTCCAGTTACGCGCCTGATGTGTTTCCACTACACCACAGTGGCCTCGATATCCTCCAGACTCACATACAAACGTGGAAAGAGCGATGACCTCTGTTTGATGTTCCTAGACCACGTCTAATGTCTGTATTAATTATTAATTCGCCTTCTACTTATTTGTTCAGTTGCTGCTTACCATCTTTGGTGAATCTCCAACATTGTGCGGGGTTCCAAGAAGCAACCGGCCAAAATTGGCTCGAGAGTTAGTGTATGTGAGTCTGGAGGAATTCGAGGCCGCTGTGGAAGAGTGGAAGCATATCCGGCGCGTAACTGGAAGACCCTGGGTTCGATTCCCGGTGGCGGCCAATGAGAATTTTTCCGTGACTCACTTATAAACGTGGAAAGAGTGATGACCCATGTTTCATATTTCAAGTACACATGTTCAATGCAAATTTGGAAGATGTGAATCCGTTTACTGGTGAAAATACGACATGGATGTTAAGTCAGATAATACCCGAAACCCTGAAAATTTTGTCGTCCCCGAGTGTGAATCGAACCCGCATTTCCCTGACAGACCTCGAGTATGTTAACCATGACACCACCCAGAACGATCAACTTTCCAGTTTCCGGTTAATTTGAGTAAAACCATCACAGGATTCGCTAGTCGAGTGATATAGGGGGCACAGATTAATTATTATAAATTTTTAGATAATTAAAAATTATGGCAATAGACAAGATTAGGATTATGTATAAAAGAATAAAAGAGAATAGGCATCAACATTAAATTCAGCTGAACACTCTGGGTAACGACTATCAAACAAGAGACAGAAGTGCGTTTTTATTACCAGTGCGTAAAACTTTAACCCAACAAAAATTTATTGATTGCCAGGGACTGATGTTATGGAATAAACTACCTTATCAACTAACACATATTAATAATTATAATTATTTTCGTAAGCAACTAAAGAAATATTGCTAACAAACTAAAATATAAATGCCATGGTAAAATTTAATAATCAGACCACATATGCGTACATTTTATAAGTGCAGGACGTTTGACTTGACTACGGACTTTAAGGGAACTAGGATTCCCTCAGGCTATATTCACTGATGTTCAAAATTAAGAGAATTTGCACATTTTGTCGAATTTCTGAAAAACTAATGGACACATTGTAATGAAATTTGGTATGGATACAGAGTTATATAAGAGAATAATGTATACCATACAACAGTCATGGTACGCACTCATAAGCGTCAGTAAGGCTCATCAGCGCAGGAATATCCAAAATCCACGGTGCAAGATCGAACATAAATTTACTCTAATGTGGGGTATGGTTTCCTCTCAGTGTCATACTGCTCTCACAGTGCGAAGTCATACTGGAAACGAGGCAGTTAATGAGTTCCTGTGGCAGTCGGTCCCACTCTTGCAGCAACGCAGTTTTCAGCTCCTGGATGGTTCTCGGAGGGGGATGGCGAGCTGAAATTGACATCTGAAGAGTATCCCACACATGTTCGATAGGGTTTAGGTCTGGCGATCTGGCTGGCCAACCCATCCGGTGATCATCATCACTTTCTAGATAATCGTCGACCAGGTGAGCCCTACGTGGAACAGCGTTGTTGTCCATATAAAGGAACCGATGTCCAACTGCGCCCTTGAAAGGTCGAACATAGTGCTGTAAGATCTCATCCCTCTACCTCTCAGTAGTCAGGGGGCCTCTGTCAAACTCATGGAGAGGTGTGCGGCTATCCAAAATGATGCCTGCCCAAACAATGACACCTACGCTGCGATTGCGGTCTCTTTCACGGATGTTGGAGGAAAGGTATCAGGTCAGAGGTTCTCTCCAGATGAAGGTACGTAGGGAATCGGTGTCCAGGCGACTCGTCGCGACTCGTCTGTGAAGATAACATTACCCCACTGAAGTCTGATCCACGGCTGATATCTGCACCATGCTAAAAGCGTTCTCTTGTGTGCTGAAGTGAGCCTGTCGCAAACAGCGAGACTTCTGGCAAAAGGCCCTCATGAAGCGTTCGGGAAAAGGTAACCCTTGAAATTCAGACTCCAGTGGCGGTATGCAGCTCACGAAATAGCTGTGCAGCTGTAACAGTCCTGTAGCGCCTCGCTTAAAGTGCCAAATAACGATCTTCATTGGTTGTCGTGGCTTTTGGATGACCTTGCCCAGACCTCCTCGATATGTATCCGGGGTCCTTAAACTGTTTCCACAACTTGCAGACGACATTGGGTGTTACACTGAGCTCTGTAGCAACCTGCACTTGCGATTGCCCTGCCTCTAATCTACCGACGATTCTCCACCTCATACCGTCATCAACACTTTTGTGGCAACTAATTTCATCTGGTTGCTTATGAAATTGAGCCAACTCCTGCAAGAAACACAATGAATATGACCGAGGAGAACGAGCGAGCTAATCGCGTAAAAAGCCACGTGTGCTTTTCATGCCATCCCCTGTCACAGCTCCGCCCACGCAGCAAGTGTACGCTTACGTATTCGACACTGTAAATCTGCATTCTTATTCGGCGGCTTAATTTATACCTTTGGTTCCGTACTTTTGGTGAAAATCGACAAAATGTGCAAATTCTGCCAATTTTGAACACCAGTGCATATATAATGCGATAAAATATTCGTGCTGTAAATCAACGAAGTACAAGAATTTTGCCTTTGATGCACAATTAGAAATTGCAGGAGAAAATAAAGTGTTTATTAAAAGTTAAAAAGTTAAAAACACCATGAGATCTTTCGTGACTACTACAGCCAAATCTTCAGATAAAAAGACCCGAGTGCTCGGAATCCGACAGTTAAATACAGGAGCAAAAAACAGGTCGTTGCCACTAAATCCGAAGAAATACCCGGTAACAGAGGAAAAACACAATCATGTTAAGGCTACACATATACATAACTTAAAGTTCATGACTTCTATTGTTAAACAATAATCTCCACGGTTGATGTAAGATGGCAGAACGTTCATCATTACAACAAATATTACAGTTTTGAAATATAAACATACTTGCAGTAAGTAGCACTGAGGTTCTGGAATGTGGAACCGCAAGGATGGTAGTCTCGCTCCAAGTGGGAGAGTGGGAGCCTTTATTGACTAAGCGAGAGAGGGCTGTAGATTGTGAGCAGATTTCCACACAGTACTTATGTTCAGAGAGTCTAGTTTATAATCTTCTTGAGGTCATACTAATATAAATACAGTAGTTATCATCGTGCCCTTTCGCTTTAAGGGGAACGCAGTACACTCCGTACTTATCAAACATATCAACACTATCTCGACCTTTCTTAACCCTAGCAAAGATGTTCTGAATTCGAGTGCCAAACGACAAATTATAGCGGTGGCACACATTTTTCAGGATATCATTACATTATGGTATGTAATCCATGGATCCAACGAATTTGGTGGGGTGGCTCGCTCTTGTTAGAGTTGTGAATGTGAATCTTTGAACCTTCCCCAAGATGCGATGAGCATGCGTTTCAGCATAGCCATGTGCAAGAGCAAGATTATAAATCCTCTGCAACTCAGTCTTGCGTTGATGAAAAGAAGAAGAATGGGAAATGGTTTCGCGGACAAGGAAGTTGATGGGAGCTAATTAGTGGCTGATGGGATGAGCTAAAGAGTACGGAATCAAATTAGGGACAAAAGATGGTTTTCTGTAAAATACCTCTCTTTAAGATGCCCCCCTTGTCCAGACGAGACAAGACTATTATATCAACAGCAGAACGCAAGAGACTTCTATGTGAAATTCGGGTGAAAAGAGAAACATTAAATTATTTAAAACGGAGGTCGTATACTGCTTACCAACATGTAATTCAATTTCTACATCCAGTTCTCCTGGATAGACTTATTTTTACTCTTTTGGCAAGTTGTTCTACTTAGGTCGGGCATATACAGGTTACGCATATGAAGAAGCTCTGTAATTTGGTGGCTTTGGATACCGAGAGAAAGTATTCTAATGCACATCATCAAAGGCGAGCACTATCACAAGTTACCAATGTTAACTATCTCAATTTAAGTGACTATCCCTTGAACTCTGTCCAAAGTAGGGCTTTACAACGTGGCCTTAAGTTCTCTTATCCGGCGACAAAAATTAGCAAGTTCAAAATTGTTCCACAAGCAGAACACATCATCCAGGTTTTTCCATCCCCCGAGTGAGAGCGAACTCGGTATAAGTTGTCCAAAACCATTCTGAGGAGCAATAAATCGACTGAAGTTCCGCATTTCCAGGATGAACAACTTCAACTGAAGAACTTAGGAGATAACTCTAACGTTGCGATCATCTCTGCTAATAAGTCGGCCCAGTTGACCTTAGACCATACCTCTGCATCGATTAGTGCTTTAAGCAAGTTAAAAAATAATGGAAACCTTCCTTCTTCTATTACCAAATCCATGCACCCACCCCTTGGGCCTCGCGTACCGGAACGTTTTGGGAAATTAAAATTGCATAAAGAGGGTTACCCTCTTCGCCCCTTAGTTTCCGGGTAAGCGAGCCCCCTTCGCCCATTGGAGAAATGTTTAGCTCAGTTTCTTTCCCCTCTTGTGTCTTCCCCTTCTAGGCTTTCTGTTCTTAATTCTGTTCAAGCTATCAATAAAATCCGTCCTTTCGAAGCCTCCAATAAGCCTTTTTTTTAGCTTCACTTGACGTGATTTCTCTGTTTCCAAACATTCCTGTTCCTTCAGTACATAACCTCATTGAATCACAATTTTCCCTTTTAGGATTAGCTACTCCTGAAGAAATTGATTCCGTTCTGCAGGCCCTCCGTTTGATCACCAATCATTCCTTCTTTAGGTTTAAGAGACAAGTGTATCGTAAACTAGATGGTGCCCTAATGGTGTCCCCACTCTCACCCTTATTAGCTAAGTTAATCCTTCAGGACATTGAATCCCGTGCCCCATTTGACCCCATTGTGCGGCCCCTTCTGTACCTAAGGTATGTTGATGATGTCCTCATTTTCTGGCCAGGGTACATTGAGGAACTTAATCATTTTGCAGACACTATGTCTTCCTTCTATCCTTCTATCAAATTCTCAGTTGAAGTTAATTTTTCTCTTCCGTTCTTAGATTTTATTCTGGAGAGGGACCCCTCCTCTAACACTTTACAGTATTCTGTTTACAGAAAACCATCGTTTGTCGATAATTTGATTCAGTACTCTTCAGCTCATCCCATCAGCCACAAATTGGCTTCCATCAACTTCCTTGTCCGCCGAGCCATTTCCCATTTTTCTTCTTTTCATCAACACAGGACTGAGTTGCAGAGAATTTATAATCTTGCTTTTGCACATGGCTATGCTAAAACGCATGTTGATGGTATCTTGGGGAAGGTTCAAAGATGGGCATTTACAACTCTAACAAGGGCGAGTCACGCCATCAAATTTGTTGGAGCCGTGGATTACATACCACAATGTGCTGATATCCTGAAAATGTGTGCCACTGCTATAATTTGTCGTTTGGCACTCGAACTCAGAACATCCTCGCTAGGGTTAGAAAAGATCGAGATAGTGTTGATATGTTTGATAAATACGGAGTGAACTGCATTCCCCTTAAAGCGAAAGAGAACGATGATAACGACTCTACTTATATTGGCTTGACCTCAAGAAGATTAAAAACCAGACTCTCTGTATATAAATACAGTGTGAAAACCTGTTTACAATCTACAGCCCTCTCTCGCTTAGTCAATAAAGGCTCCCACTCTCCCACTTGGAGCGAGACTACCATTCTTGTGGTTCCGCCCTCTAGAACCTTATTACTACACACTGAAAGTATGTATATACACTGGCCGAAAATGAAAAAGAACACCAAGAAGGAATTAGCGGACGATCATGAAATTTACATATGTTAATGGGGTCGAGTTTATGTAGGTGTTATGTTAATTTTTGGACCAACCGGTGAGCGCGTACGCCACAGCACGGCATAATATGCAAATTATCGTCGGTGGTATTTAAGGAGTACGGCGAAGTGAATGCAATCCGTCGTCGTCTTACGGACACGTGCGAAGACCCTGAAGAAGCTGCAATGCCTGGACATGGAAGTCCAGTTGATTTTAACATTTGATCAGAGGCCTTGTCATGTGCCCCATCTGCACATAACCTTTGCATCGCATTGATTCTGAGCGAGATGCATTTCTACAGAAGACTCTGTCCAGCAACGGGACTCAAGTTAATTATCATACTCCTTACACCAAACGAACCACCTGAAAATGCCACAACAATTGTTCTCCACAGATGAAGATATTCAAAGTAGTGCTGTCTGCAAAAAAGCTAAAGGCTGCCTTACGTTCAAAAGCAAACGTGGATTTCCATGCACGAGGACCAACAAGGAATGCATAATATTACCTATCATAGGTAAAAAAATGAAAAGCTTAGGTCAGCTATCCGCTCTAAAACGGCAGAAAAACTGTCGAAATAGGTCATCCTGTTGCATGCCAGAGCTGACAGGATGACATCTGTAGTATCAATGGCTAAAGAAATACTCAATCCCTTTTCTACACTCCTTGGCTTCAAGTGACTTCCTACAGATGAACAACTACCGTGGTGTGTCGTATAGTGGCTAACACATAAACCGACGTTCTTCTACGAGGTAGGATCCAAAAGTGTCCAGACTGGGTGCGTAAGTCCATACCTAGTTAGAGTTACAAAGCTGAAGCACATCCTTCTTCAAAATCTGACCCTCTTGCAACAAGACACTCCTGTTAGCAGCTGTAGAGTTCGTCGAAGCACTTCTGGAACCATTCTTTGCAATGTCCTTCAATACAACACGCTTGCTAACTGTTCTTCAGTTAAAACGTGTGGATCGATTGGTTGACACGCCCGGTGCATCTTCAGATCATCTGTTAGTATCTGTTGACACCTGGTCACCGATATGCCAGTAGCCTGTGCTATTTGTTCTATCGACTGTTGTCTACTGGCGCTTACAATAGCCGCAACCTTCGGAACATTTTTACCCGGGCGGCGTTGCCCCTGGCAGACCACTTCGATCGTCGTCTTTGACCTCCTGTCTGCCTTCTCTGAAGCGTCGATGCCAATCGAATATTTGTGACCGCGACATAGTGTTTTCGCCATGAATTTGCCTTAACATCTCGTACGTTTCTGTTGGACTGTTGCACAAACGAACCCAATACTTAATGTTAACACGGTGCTCAAAAAACGCCATTCTTCATCAATCGCCGAACACTGCGTAAGTTGTTCACAATACCCGGAGTTACCGCAACGATCGCGTGACGTAGATCGACGAAACTAATTTCCTTGAAAGCGGGATAATGTCGTAACGTAATCTAATAATCACCGTGGGTATGCGATACACGTAATTTGCAGTACAGGCCTAGTCCGGAAGCCTTTGGATGGCGCCCCGGTGGCGCAGTGGTCTAAGCCGATGGCCTCTGATCATTCGTCCGAAAAGGGTCCGTGTTCGAATCCCGGTGAGGCATAGGAATTGTGTTCGTCTTTCGGCACTGGCTCTCTCCCTTCCCTGGAACCAGTGACCCTAAATTAGGGACGGGCGACTGCTTATAGCCCATTGAGTTGCTCACGGTGGTCGTCAAACCTTCAATAAAAAAAAACAAAGAAAAAAACCTTTGGATACTACTCCGTATATGGTTTGAATATGGTGTCTTCCACGGAGATGGGACAGGCTTATCAAGTTTAAGGCAGAGTACTTGGAGAAGGACCCATTCTTTTGTAAGTGTATTCCTATTTGTTTTGTATAAAAAAAATCGACGTCAACATTGAACCATCGACTTATAATCGATGCAAACAACGAAACACGTTGAATTAAAAATGAGATGAGAAAAAAATTTAACTCAAGTGCAACCGCAAAAAGAAGTATTTAAAAGAAATAAAGAAGTGAGCGCACGGGAACACGATGTCAAAAATCGAACCTTCGATAATGCGAAGTAAACACTAAAGTGAAAGCATTAAAAATTTTAAAAACCTCAAAATGTTAAACATCAAGAGAAATTCCAACAATCGCAGCCTATCTAAATCTTTCTTTTTTAGCACGTCTTTTGTAAAAAAAGATCGTGCTTATGTTATCGGTTTGTCTGTCCGTCCGTCTGTACCTACGATATCTCTTCAACTATTAGTCCGATTTAAAAAGTTCTTTTTGCATTGGGAAGCTTGAAATATGTGAATGATGATCCTTTATTTCGTTTTTGTTTACGATGTACAATTTCGCCGCTAAAGGGCGTAAATGCAGATGATGTCGAATTCAAAATGCGTTTTAGTCCACATATTTGCTTCTAAACATCCGATTGAAAAAAATATTTTATCTTTCGATTCCATTTATGTCGAAGAGTATTTTAGATATAGTTACTTTTTCAAATGACGCATAGATTTTCCGCTAGGGGGAGTAAAAGTAAATTCCATTTTCCCCGATAACTCTTCTTCTGAAACTCCGATTTGAATTTTTTTCCTCAGCAGATACACCTCCTGATGGAAAATCTTTTGCACATAATTTCAAATTTTTGGTAAAGAATGCTTTGGCCATCAGGGGGCGTAAGTGCTAATTTTTTCTTCTGATATATTTGCCAGAAATCTGAGCTTCTAAAATATCGATTGAAAAAATTCTTTCGTGGGCTGATGCCACTCACATCGATAAACCTTTTTGGAATATTTTTTTCTTAATATATTCCACCGTTTCTCCGCCAGGGGGCGTAGATGTACATTTTATTTTTGTCAATATCTCTACTTCTAGGAGTCCGATTTGAAAAATTCCTTCTTTGTTGGATAGTGTTTCCCGTGTGACATGTTTTTCACATATTTTCAAAATTTTCAAGTAATTCACAGACTTTCCGCTAGGGGGCGTAGCGGTAAATTGCGTTTCCCCATATATCTCTGCTTCTAAATCTCCGATTTGAAAACTTCTTTCTGTACCGGATACATCTCCTGATGGGAAATCATTTGCACATAATTTTTAATTTTTGTAAAAAAATGGTTTGGCCACCAGGGGGCGTAAATCTTAATTTCCGCTTCTGATGTATTTGCAGGAAAATATGAGCTTCGAAATTCTCGATTGAAAAAAACGTTGTTTGTTGACCGTTACTACTCATGTCGACAAACCTTTTAGAAACATTTTCTTCTTAAAATAGTGCATGGTATCTACGCCAGGGGGCGTAGATATATATCTTTTTTTGTTAATATCTCTACTTCTAGGAGTCCGATTTGAAAAATTCCTTCTTTGTTGGATAGTGTTTCCAGTGTGACATGTGTTTCTAATGATTTAAAAATTTTCAAGTAATTCATAGACTTTTCGCTAGGGGCGTAAATGTAAATTGCGTTTCCTCTATATCTCTGCTTCTAAATATCCGATTTGAAAAATTATTTCTGCACCGGATACAGTTCCTGATGGGAAATCGTTTGCACATAATTTCTAATTTTTGTAAAAATATGGTTTGCCCACCAGGTGGCGTAAGTCTTACTTTCCGCTTCTGATGTATTTGCAGCAAAATATGAGCTTCTAAAATCTCGATTGAAAGAAAAGTCATTTGTTGACCGATACTACTCATGTCGACAAACCTTTTAGGAATATTTTCTTCTTGAAATAATGCATGGTTTATACGCCGGGGGGTGTAGATGTAAATCTTATTTTTGTCAATATATTTGCTTCTAGGAGTCCGATTTGAAGAAATTCCTTCTTTGTTGGATAGTGTTTCCGATGCGAAATGTTTTTCCTATAAATTCAAAATTTATAAATAAATCATAGACTTTGCGCTAGGGGCACAAAGGTAAATTGCGTTTTCTGCGTTAATTCTGTTTCTAAAGCTGCGATTTGAAAATTTCTTCCTGTATCGCATACAAGACCTGATGGTAAATATTTTTCACATAATTTCTAATGTTTGGTAAAGAATGGTTTGGCCACCAGCGGGCATAAGTGTTAATTTCTGCTTCTGATGTATTTGTAGCAAAATCGGGGCTCCTGAACACTCGACTAATTTTTTTTCTTGGACCGATACTGCTTATATGGATAAACCTTTTGAAAATACTTTCTTCCTAAAATAATGCATGGTTTTCCCACCAGGGGACGTAAAGTCACATCTATCTCTGTTTCTAAGAGTTCGGAAGCTCACGATTCCATTTACAGCAATATCTGAGGGATTAAAAACCCGATTGAAGATCTTCTTTCTTTCGTCAGATCTTTTGTTTTCCATGCCGGTTCCATTGACTTTGAATAGCTTTGATAAATTTAATTTGCGTCAGAACGAATTCAAAAGACCTGCTTATTACACCCAAAAATTCGGTGTCATCTTTCTTGTTAATTAATGAAAGCAAAAGCTTTCGGCACATTCCATAGTACAAAGAAATTTTGAGACTTGGCAGGAAACTGAAAGCCAGGAAATTTTAGTTTAAAAACTCAATAATCTGAAGAAAGAGGAATTCAAATATTTCGAGCAGGGATCTTGTCTGGTAACAGTTATGCTATAGCAATCACTTTTTCCAGAATTTCCATTAGGTAAAATGTTCAACTATGCTTTAAATTTTCCGGAAATCTGTACTTTAACATGGACATCGTTTGACATGCCTTAAATGAGCAGCTAGACATTCACGGTTGCTACTCATTCGTTAAATATTCTTTAGTAGAGCGCTGTTCGACTAGAGCCAGACGTTTATAATAGACTGTAATGGGAGATTCAGAGCATGTGTGAAAGCCCCAGCATCGTTCAATAAATCATTTCCACTGTGGAGATTCGATGGATCAAACGACACTGCACGATTATTGAAGAAGCAGATGTACATATTTACATGGATTTATTATCTGCACATTCACGCATTACAACAGCACACGAGATCTCATTTCGAGCGCCTTCGATGACTTGACACATGAGGCTAGTGTTGCCAGCCAGCTCGAATGGGAGAGTAATTCTGCGCCTACATTGTGGTGCCCTCTCACGACACTGAGAGGAGACATAGTGCGATATGCCACACCACTAATGACGATTCCACTTTGTTGAGCATAATCGTGGCTGATCCATGAAATGTGAGAAAAAATTAAGCTAGAAATCATGCAGGCTGTATTTTCGGAATGCTACGCGTCGGCCCGATGGTTTACGTTTCCCATCACTACTCTGTGTGTACTACTACGTAATAAAAACGGTTCCAATACGGAATCCAAAAGAACGTGTTGCCTGCTTGCGAGGAGAATCACTATGGACTTTCGTAAAGTCAAATAGGGTTCTTTGTCTATTTCAAGAGTACTTAATACGCAGTAAGACTGATTTTATAAACTTGCTTGGGCTTAGAAGTGGACATAGATTTCTTCAATAACGTTTTTTTCGTTGGATTCGATTCCACGATGTTATTGAGCAAGTATTTACACTGAAGAGCAATTGAATTAGAGACAGCTGGCGTTATGCAAATGTGGCGCTGTGGGCGGCCATGTAAACGGAAACGACATCACGTATGCAGCGATCCGACAATATAAAGAGTGATTCGACGTGAATCAGTAAGAGTCGGACGCAGCATGGGTAAGACGCAGGATCTAAGCGCATTTGATCGTGGGCAAATTGTCGGGGCCAGACGAATGGGTCACTGTGTCACGGGTGCACTGTGAGTACATCGAATCTGGTAAAACCATCCCTGCAAGAGCCAACTGCCGTGGACAACACCGTGTGTATGAGCGAAGTCATCGTCGGCTAGCTCGCATTGTAACAGCGGATAGAGTGGCCACAGTGCAAGAAATCACTCGGAAATTTAAAGGCTGGTGCACAAAAACGTGCAAGCAGTCACACCATCCAGAACCATCTCCTCGCTATGGGGTACAGAAGCCTTCGTCCCACGAGAGTACAGCTGCTGACTGCACATCACAGGGTGCAAAAATGAGCACGGGCGCGGAAACATCGACAATGGACACTAGACATGTGGGAAAATGCTGCCTGGACTGATGAGTCGAGATTCACGTTGGTGCATGCGGATGGCACGATACGAGTACGGCGCAAACCACATGAAGCGATGGATCCTTCTTGCCAGCAGGGTACTCTTTAAGCTGGTGGGGGTGGCATTCTCGTCTGGGTACTGTTTACGTGGACTGAAATGTGACCACTGGTACGTGTGACATCGTCCCTCTCAGGTCAACGTTACCGGGATATCCTGGACGACCATTTGCTTCCGTTTGTGCGTCTTCAACATCCCACTGGGGACCTCATCCAGCAACAAAACAATGCACCGTGCCATCGCTCCGGATTTGTATCCGAATGGTTGGATGAACACTCCACCGACGTGACCTCGCTTCCTTGGCAAGCTAGGTCACCTGACCTCAATTCCATCGAGCACATCGGGGATGCCATCGAGAGAGATGTGCGAGGCTCTGACCCCTCCATCAAATCTTCGTGAACTGTGGGAGCTTGTTCAGGGGTCGTGGATCCGTATGGCTTTCCAACGCTTCCGGTGTCTTGTCGAGTCCATGCCGAGACGAATCGCCGCCGTCATCAGGCCGAAAGGTGGTGCTACACGTTACTAGAAAGGTATACCTAATTCAATTGCTCTTCAGTGTATATTGTTGTCTCCCTTGTTATATCCTCAGCTGTGTCGCGGTCCAGTGAGAGGGGGAGATACAGCTGAGGATATAACTCCCTTCAAAGTTAACTATCCGTGGTGTAAACCTACATAAAACGCGTCGGCAAACATCGCGGAAGAATACATTTAGCACTTCGGAAGTAATTCCAAATTTCTTATGCCGTGTTCATCACTGTGCTCTTTGATCAACATAAAACGAAATGCAATGTTTTCACACGCTGAGACAGAACAGTGATAAAACACTGACATTGTGGTTCCGAAACCCTACAATAATCAGAAGAATGGAAAAATCATTCATATTTTATTATCAGTGAAAAAGAATTAGTAGGCATTTGTCGTCAGCCAATTCACCTCTGTAGTCTTCTGATTTCAATCCTCGATAGATGGCGACACACGTGATCAACTGAAGAGGGAGCAGTTATCCGTTCCTTTACTTCAGATGAATCGTAAGGCACCACCACGCCCTTTAACTGATAAGTGAATACCTTGTGAATTAGGTATTTCAAAGAAACCTTTTGTTGCAGAAATAACGTGTCACAATCTCAGCCCGAAAGAGTTGCTTCTTGGAGAGACTTTATTGTTAAAACGGAAAAGGCTTGGTGCAACTCATTCTCGCGTCAACGGCAGTTTAGGGTGTAATATTTGTTCCGAAATACAGAAAAGCATAAAAGTAGAGAAATCATGGTGAAAATTGCGAGGGTCGTTCTTTGCCACCGTTAAATAACATTGTCATTGCCAGCCTTACTCAGTGTTTCGGACAATATTTTACATTACATTTGTGCTCTCCCTTTTAAATGGATATGTGCTAGCAATGTTGAACGGATAAGTGGCAAATGTTTTGGCCTTTATTCTTTAGCCTTTTTTTCAACTGTGGGAAACCAGCATTAATTTTTCAAAAGCTTCTGTAAAAACTGATATGAAATTTTACTACGCATTTTCAGGTCAACGAAAATTGTGAAAATATGTTCGCATCATTCAAACTCAAATAGAAGCTTAATTTTTTTCGAGTCACTCTATGAAGCGAAATTATTTCTATATGCTCTTAAGTATTAGCTCCCAGACATGCCTGTTGCCTAAAACCTTTATTTCACAGATCACCTACTAAATACGAGAGATGTGTTATAATTGCACATAACACCAAGAACTTCCCTAGAAAGTCAATACAAATCACATTTCGGGAGTATGTATCCCATAAATCAAGACTTTTGGGAAAAGTGCCAGCTCGGCATTACACAAGGAAGTGAATTTTATGAAATGCATTGCATTTCATAAAATTCACAGGTAGGACACGGCGCGGATAACAAACTTAATACACATGGAGAAATTAGAAAGCTGATAAGAAGAATACTTGAGGATCGACTGGAGACCTATATCAAAGATAATATGAAAACAGAAATAAACTGGAGTGATTTGATACAAGAGAGAAACAAGTGCAGAAACAGAAATCGTTCGCAGGGATCTCTCATAGATACAATACCAATTGTGCTTCCGAACATCAAGAAGTAATACGAAATAGGATTCGTGCGATATTTGCGTTTTCAAACATGTCGAAATTTTACTTGTTTGAAGCAATATATATTTAAAGATTTGATACCTTTATATAATTTTTCTCATAATTTTTGGCTGGCCTTCCGATTGCCAATAAATCAAGGAGTTCCAAACATTTCGCGATATTTTTTTAATTGGAAGGCTACTGAGTAACGATTTTGTAAAGCAAAATTAGACTTATTTTAGAGAAATGAAATGTTGATTAATAAATACCACACTGTTTATTGCTAGTTTGTTTTCCCTCTTAACGGAACTACTTGATGCACTGATAAGCGGAAAACTAGCCGAACTCCCTTGAGAGTAATGTAAATTTACCACAGCCTAGGCAATTTTCTTGGTCACAAGAATGTTTTGTTTGGAAACGCTTCCGCCTTGCTACGGGTGTCCCTGCGCGGGGTATGCCGACGCGTTTGCTTAGGTTTAAACCACGGACTGTTAACTTTGATGTGATTTATATGCTCAGCTGTGTCACCTACCCCCCTGTTTGCCGAAAGAGGGCTCCACAGCTGCTGATATATCTAGGGAGTCGTTAATATAAATACTTGTGCAATTAAGCCATCCAATCCTATCCAACGCAAAGCCATGCAATCTAATAGGAAAACTCTATTGGCTAACGCTATGTCTTTATAAACCCTAGCAAGTTTAGAAAGTCAGTTCAACTGGGTATTAAAAACGAAATACATTGTTTTGACTTCACGAAAGTCTGTTATCATTCTACTCGCGAGCGAACACGCGTTTTTTTTTTGTTTTTTTTTTTGCATTTCATTGTGGAGCTCTTTATGTATACAACGTAGTACCACACGGAGAGTCATGTTGAGAAACGTAAAGAAACCTGCCGACACGTAGTAAGTCGTGTTGTTGTTTTACCTGTCACTATCGTAATTAGTTTGAACCCGATTCACAAATGGAGAACAAACACCTCAAGTTAATTGAGAGGTTTAATACTTTAAGATTTATTACAACACGAAGAGGAAGTAACATGGTGCGCACTGAACATTTCAACTCGCGAACACACACACACAAAAGCACACGCACCCACTTTCTCTCAGGTTACAGACCCGAGTGAGAAAACCGGGTTTTCCACTACGTCAGCGGAGCTGTGACTTCGCTTCTCTCAACGACACCCCACTTCGGAAGTTCAACCGTTCGTTCAAGTGTTGATACCATTCAATAGCGTATATATACAATTCTGAAAGCTTCTAAATTCGTTGATACCATTCTGAAAGCTTCTAAATTCGTTGATACCATTCTGAAAGCTTCTAAATTCGTTGGTAAGGTCAGGTGATGCGTAACATCACAGCCTCTCCTTGACAAATGTCAACCCCGCCTTCTCGTGGTGCATCCTGTTCCTACTAAAGGGGCTCTGACGACCGCCAATAGCGGTATAACTATACCATCGGGATTAGAGGAAATTCTATCCCACACTCACCAACCCGCTTGGCCAGCGTGGTGAGTTATGGCCAAACCCCTCCAAAATGACTCCACAACTTAAATCTTGGCCCTCAGTCTCCGGCAGCTGGAATGTACCTGGCCAAGGCAGCGGCCAGTGCGACATGAAGGCAGAGGGTGCTAAGAATCCCCGGAGGACCGGACTAGGCTGCCATCTGATGCTGACCTTGGCAACGTACAATGGACGCTCCCTATCTTCTGATTCAAGGCTTCTTGAATTGGAAGAGGAACTACAAAGGATCAAGTGGGACATCGTGGGGCTAAGTGAGGTAAGGAGAAAAGGAGAAGATCTCATCGAACTGAAAAGTGGACATCTCTTCTACTATCGTGGGACAGATACTGGCAGAACTAGTGGTGTTGGATTTATAATAAACAAGAAACTGAAGGATAAAGTTGTAGAAGTTGAAAGTTCCTCTGACAGAGCTGCACGACTCGTTATCCAACTCTCGAAAAGATACCAGGCTCAGATTATTCAAACTTATGCACCCACCACAAGTCATCCTGAAGAAGAAATTGAAGAATTTTATGAGGAAATTTGTCATCTAAATAATAAAGGTAAGCAGCACTTGAAAATAATTATGGGAGATTTCAATGCAAAAATAGGGCAACGGCAACAGAATGAAACTTCAGTAGGTAAATTCGGTCACGGCAACAGAAACCAGCGTGGAAATACTCTCGTTGAGTTTGCAGAGGCAGAAGGGTTTTTCATCTTGAACTCCTTCTTCAAGAAAAAGCCACACAGGAAATGGACATGGAGACATCCAAATGGGACGACAAATGAAATTGATTTTATTATGTGTAACAAAAAATTCGTCATAGAAGACTGCAGTGTGCTAAACAAGTTCAACACAGGTAGTGACCATAGATTGGTGAGATGTAAGATGCACCTCAACACTAAACTTGAACGTGACAAGCTCATAAGACAAACAAAATCTATTGACATAACCAACCTTAAAAAACACCATAATACCTTCAAGTTGGAACTGAAGAACAGGTTCTCTGCTTTAGAAGGCCTAACATCGGAAGAAGTGGACATCTCTGAAGTTAACAGAAAAGTAACCAAAGCTCTTATGGAAACAGCAACAAAATTAGCTGGGTCTAAGAACAAGTTGCATGTAAATAAATTATCAGGAAAAACGAAAATGTTGATGCGAAAAAGAAGAGAGATGAGGACAACTAAAGAAGATGCGACTTCCAAAGTGGAATATATAGAGCTATGCAAGACAGTACGAAAAAGTATCACTGAAGACGTAAGAAAATTCAACTGTGAACTAGTGAGGAAAGCAATTGAAAACAACCAAAGCCTAAAGATAGCAAAGGGACATCTCAGTAAGGGAAGAAAACAGATTATGGCACTGAGAAAAGAAGATGGTTCTGTAACAAGAAATAGAGGCGAAATTTTGACAAGAGTGAAAGATTTCTACTCCAAATTATATGAAAGGGATGATACATGCACTCCAGACATCATGAAAGATACCAGTACCAGAGTTCCTCCAGTCCTTCCAGCAGAAGTTGCACATGCAATCAAGAACATGAAGCGGGGAAAAGCTCCAGGAGAAGATGGAATTACTGTAGACATCATACAAGAAGCAAGTGGAGAAATCGAAACAGTACTCGCCCAAATTTTTACTCGATGCCTTAATGAAGGAAATATTCCTGAGGATTGGAACACCGCTACAATGATCCTGCTACATAAGAAAGGTGACATTGAGGATCTCGGAAACTACAGACCTATCAGCCTCCTATCAGTAGTTTATAAAATCTTCACTAAAGTTCTTTCACACCGCTTGAAGGTAACACTGGACATGGCTCAACCGAGAGAACAAGCTGGATTCAGGAGTGGCTACAGCACAATAGATCATATCCATGTGCTGAGAGAACTAATTGAAAGAGCGAGGGAATATGAACTTCCATTGTGCATGGCTTTTATCGATTATGAAAAAGCCTTTGATTCGGTGAAACCATCAGCAGTTTCAATGGCTCTGAAAACCTGCGGTATTGAAGATGCATACATTAATATTATTAATAACATCTATGAAAATGCAAGTGCAAAGATTCGGCTGTTTGAAAATACAACACACATAAAAATTGGAAAGGGAGTGAGACAAGGTGACACCATATCTCCGAAGCTCTTTAATGCCACATTGGAGGGTGTTTTTCAGTCACTGAGCTGGGAAAACAAGGGGATAAAGATTAATGGAGATTATCTAACCCACCTTCGTTTTGCTGATGACGTAGTCATTTTTGCAACTAGCCCATCAGAGCTGCAGAGTATGATCCAGGAACTTGCTGACAAGAGTAAAGAAGTGGGATTAAAAATGAACTTTCGGAAGACAAAAGTGATGTTCAATGCTTTTACAAGAAATGAAGATTTATCGATTGATGGAGAAAAGCTGGAGATAACAGACACGTACGTTTATCTTGGACAGCAGATATCAAGTGAGGGTCACATTGATGAAGAAATTAATCGGCGTACAAAACTTGCCTGGAGAGCTTTTGGAAGAAACAGCATAATTTTCAAGAGCAATATGCCATTATGTCTTAAAAGAAAAGTGTTTGATCAATGCATCCTTCCAGTGCTTACGTATGGTGCAGAGACGTGGACCTTAACTAAAAGAGACATACAAAGGCTGCAGACAACTCAAAGAAGCATGGAGAGGTGCATGCTTGGTGTAACCAGGAGAGATAAGAAGAGGAACTCGTGGATCCGAAAAATGACAAGAGTGGAAGACATCATGATCAGAGTTAAATCCCTGAAATGGCAATGGGCTGGACATACTGCCAGAAGGACAGATCATCGATGGACAGCCGAAATTTTAGATTGGATTCCAAGGGACAGGAAAAGACCCAGAAGAAGACCACATGGGAGATGGGTGGATGAAATTCGAAAGTATGCAGGGGTGACATGGAGGAGACTGGCACAAGACAGACCGTTGTGGAGGAAACTTGGGGAGACCTTCGTCCAGCAGTGGATTGATAATGGTTGACAATGATGATGATGATGATGACTATTCAATAGCGTATATTCACGAAAAACTGGAACATTAGCTGCACATATTAATTTAGATATGCGCACATTCCTAGCATGCCAACGAATTCAGAAGCTTTTGGTTTACTTGTCCCAATAATGAAACGATGGATAATTTATATCTTCATATTAACGATCATGGAACAACTTACTCCTATCGGCTCTGTATATTCCGAAACCCTCTCTCCGAATGGTATTGAAAAACAGCAATAATGAAGACCGACAGTAAGGTTCTTGTAAACGATCAGCGGCTTGTCAATTGTGTGCTGAGATTTACTTCGACTCTCATTTGTCTCTTACTTTCAGTGTAGTGCGGTCTTCAACTTCCACTTCTCTGTACTATCTGAGAAGCTATTGGTTTCTTCCCGTGTGACGCCCTTTCTGAACAGTCTTCTTAGCAGTGGCGTAGGGCGACCTAAAATTTATCCGGGGCTAAATATTTTTAAAATTGATCTCGACCTTCTTCCGTATTGTGAAATATAATTTCAGTGGATTGCGAGGTTTTCAAAGGACACCTGCTGAAATCATATTTAACTACATAAAATGAGATAGAAATTTAATTTATATACATGCAGTACATTGCATAACATAAAAACACAATAGAAACAAAACAATAGTAAACAGTAGAAACAAAGAAAAGTATGTATGCTTTCGCTTCCAGTTAATCAGGATGTATTGCTATAACATATGTTTTTCACCAAGAAAATATGTGGTTGATTTGGCCCAAGTCTTTAAAGGATTTTTTCTTCATCCCGTAATAAACTAAAAGGGTGTTCTATTAAAAAGTAAACTTTCTTCCTGTCGGACGACGGGAGAGCGCTTGCTACTGTTAAACAGAAAAGCGACCAGCCCGGAAAGGCAGTTTTACGCATGCGCTGTTCAGAGCGCATCTACTCGTTCGTTACTGTTCTCCGGAGCTTCGCGAAGTGCGCAAAGGCAACGAGCTGACGAGAGTCGCCCCTCTGACCCAGGCGGTATTCAGAGCGCTCTAGTAAACGGATATGGAAAGCTGCAATGTGTTAGCCAGTTACTCAACTATTGTATAGTGCCTCACTTTTGCATTCAGAAAATCTGGGGACTGGTTACTAATACGGATTTTATTTCGGAATGTTTCCACTTAAAAGAAAAAACTTCATTTTCGTCATTTACGTGAGGGGCCTTCGGATGCCCATAGTGACCCGACGCCACTGCTTCTTAGATGTGTTCGTGTGAAAAATGATCGAGGTTTCACATTCATTTTAAGAAAATCACATTTCTGGGACTGACTCGCAGATTTTCAAATATGTTAAACTCCTGACTTCAGTGCAAAAATAATATCGAATAACCTTTAATTACCAACTATATTTTCACATTCTCTGAAATATTGCTCCAAGTATTCAGTCTAGAAGATAAATCAAGGGAAAATTTGTTGATTACGAAGAGGCAGAGTGAGCACGAGGATTGCGCGCTCTCCACACAACGTGTTTTTAATCGATCGAGGCCTTTCAAAAAAACCTTTGAATTTAAAACTCAAACCATTTTACCTTGATGTCATTATTTCCCGGTGAAAATCTTCTAAATACGTGGCGACAATGTAAATAGACAAAGTCATCGCTCCTTCCACGTTTTTCTTTAATAAAACACAGCAACCGAAAAATTGCATTTTGACACTTCTCGGATCGAAATCCAGATTTCTCAATAACTAGCCGAGTACGTTCGCTTTACGCTACGGTGCCAAAAATCCACGGCGCTATGTGTGTTTATATGTGAGCACCTGACTTCACAAATCCGTAGGGATGGGCTGAGCAACTGAGCCTTCCGTCTGGTGGGGCTTAACGACAGAAGTTATTTAATTATATCTAACAATCCTGTTGGCACAGTAGTGTAAAGCGAACGCACTCGGCTAGTGTTCGAGAGATCTGGGGTTGGATCCCAGCTGGTGTCGAAATACAAGTTTTCGGTTGCTGTGTGATATTAAAGAAAAACGCGGAAAGAGCGATGACTTTGTCTATTTACAATTGTCATTATTTCCCGCTCTTAATTCATCTGTAAGATAACAAATAATCTGTCAGAATTGCTGAGTGATATAAACATATACATATATATGACCAGCTCTCAGTAAATTATGAGTATAATAATATATTATAAATAATATCTAACAATCTCTTTTCACGTGAAGGTTTTGCAAGAGTATATCTTTAATTTAAGATAATTTCTGCTGCGGAACCTCGCGGCGGAGAAGTGAAGTAAAAGATTCACATATGATCCAAGGGTTTTGTGCTGTCACTAAAGAAATCTTTTATTTTATAGTGTTCGAGTTACATTTAAGAAGCTTATATTTTAACTAGAGTCTCGTGGCACGCAACGGATGGGCTTGCTTTGTATCAAATTCGGCACCTGACGGTAACCAATTCCATGGTCAGTTAAAACACTCTCTTGCCTGTCAGTGTATTCCTCCGCGGGGTTTATAATAGCTTTTTACTTAGCTATATTCTAGCTCAATAACACCATCCAATCCAATCCAATGAAGAATATTTGTGCTTCCACCAGTAGTCCGTTTTGGAGCTGCTTGGGGCAGAATACGGAAGGACATCGGTTTTTGGTTGTGTTTCTTAACTTATCTATAAATGGCTGGCATAAAATTGGCTTATTGCACAATTTTGTACAATATTTGTACATCTATAATTCTCATTTTTCTCTTTATAAACTCTTTGCTATCAGGAGACTCTCACTCGAAACTATTTATTTATATTTCTTAAGTTTTCCAACTGAATGTGAGACAGCCTCTAAACCTACAGAAATCACTGTTCTGTATCTTTGAAGCCGTGTTGTGGAGACTATTGACGCATGACATGCAAGGGATCTATTCAAGCGACAACACAGTTGGCCAGCGCAGCGGCCCAGGAGCCTGGAATTAGAAATTATTCTTACAGCACTTAAATTTGACAGGAGTCTGAGATAGAGAGCAACACGTTATTCTGCCTGCTGTGGTGTCTGTTCATGAGGAACCATTCGATGGTGCCTGGAGGAGAAACCACGCTGGTCCAGGTAACAAACAATGGTGAATTGGAAATACACTGCTTTAGCTGCCAATTGTTGTGTAGTGGAATTGGAAATTATTCTTACACCACTCAAATTTGACAGGAGTCTGAGATAGAGAGCAACACGTTATTCAGCCTGCTGTGGTGTCAGTTCATGGGGAACCATTCGATGGTGCCTGGAGAAGAAACCACGCTGGTCCAAGTAACAAACAATGGTGGATTGAAAATACACCACTTTAGCTGCCAATTGTCGTGTACTGGAATTAGGATTTGCTGTCAAAGCTTTGACCAGGGTGTTACGGTTTGTGGTCGATGTATGACTTGACCTCGGCTTGTCTTCAACACTGGTATGCTCAGTATTCAAACGCTGGAACCAATATCCATGAGTTGTGCTGCGCACTGTTTCTTTGCCTTCAACTGCATAAATTTCTGTCGCTGCTACTGCTGCAGCGTTTATCTCTTTTTCGAATAACTGGGCAGGAGCACAAACATTACGTTTATTGACCTCTTTTATCTTCTCACCTGGTAACTCAACGTGGCTCTGTGCAAAATGCACTTCACCAGCCAATGTGTGTTCCATGTTATCGCGGTACACAGTGGACGCCGACGCGCGTTTCGTACAGTTATGGGCGCCCAACATTATGAAGCTCAAAACGGGTTCAACGTTTGACTCAGCCTGGAATTGCATTCATCTGCATTTGGCTTTCATCGCTTCATTTTGGTCTCCTGGAATTTTCAGTATTAGAGTGTAGGTGACCGCAGGTAAGCGCTACAATCCCAAACTCACTGTACATCTGCAAACGTCCCGAACTGCAGGCGTGATGGTCTGGGGAGCATCGCGTATGACTGCCGGACTTTCCTCACAGTAATACGATGGACGTTGTCAGCCCAGCGCTACGTACAGGAGATCCTGCGGCCCCATATGCTGCCTTTCCTGGCGATGAGGCCCGGAGCAATTTTCCAACAAGATAACTCCCGTCCGCACACGGCTCGGGTTTCCCAGGGCTGTCTACGTCATGCTTCGACGCTTCCGTGGCCTGCAAGATCGCCTGATCGCTGGCCCATCGAGCACGTGTGGGACCAGATGGGACACCAGCTATCTCCGTTTCCCAGTGTTCGTGATTTAGAGCGTTAGCTGCATGAGGTGTGGACCAATCTGTCCCAGGATAACATACGGCGTCTCTTTGACTCCATGCCGGACCGTATCACCGCATGTATCCAAACACCAGGGATCCCGACGCGGTACTAACGCTGACCGGAATGTGCTGGAAATCGTCCTGCTGCTGTGATGTTTAATCCTTGGTATGTACCATCTCACTACTAAAATCGCACTTCAATCCAACGCCTCTTTCTTGGTGCGCGGTGTTTTATGGCAATGAGTGTAAATGCATTGTCCGATACACCCGTCTATCCTCAAGCTCTGCGAGCCTATACTGCATTTCGTTTTAGAAAATGTCTCATGAAGAACTCAAAAATATACTTTATATCTGAGGTTCAGGTGAAATTCAGTAATGCTGCCTTTCAGTCACAGTAACCGTACCTGAAGCAAACCAAAACAAAATAATCAAGACCACTGGTTTGATAATGAAAACAAGACATATTGCTGGTTGGAAATATGTGAAAAACTTGTTTTCCACCAAAAAGGTAGATTGTGATTTTGAGATATACTTTTAACAAAATACACTCATCGTCAAAAAAATAGCTGCACGCAGAAGTACGTGTCGGATTGCAATACTATTCGGCAGGACGGTAAAGGGGACCAGGAACAATAAATGATATAACATTGAGACTGATATGGGCAATATTTGTTGAGCTACACGCCAATAAGTAGTGTCTCTCAGTATGGCGTCGGGCCGCCATGTTTGCTCACACAGCATGCCAGACATCTTGGCATGAAGTTGTACAGGTTCCTAATGGTGTCCTGAGATAAACCATCCCATGCAGCTCTAATATTCTCACGCAGTTCCTGCAGATTGTGCGGTAGGGGTGCAGTTTGGATAGCGCGTCAAATAGCATCCCACATATTTTCAATCGGCGATAGGTCTGGCGATACGGGCTGGCCATGGCATAGTCTCAGTGCCTTGAAGGCAAACTCTCGAGACAGCAGCAGTATGCGGACAAGCATTGTCCTGTTGGAAAATCAAACCGGAGTGAGCTTTCCAGAAAAGGTAGGGCCACTGGTTGCAGGACCTGATTAATGTAACGTTCTGCTGTCAAAGTGCCTGTAATGAACACCAAAGGTTATCTGGCATCGTAGGCAACTGCACTCCACACAATGACACCACGTTTTCTGGACATGCCACGCTCGACTACAAACCGTTCATCTTGGCTCTGACCACGGTGCCTCCACACACGGATTCGTTGGTCCTCTCCTCCAAAACAAAAACGGGACTCGTCACTGTAGATCACCCGCTGCCATTCTGAGTGGCTCCATGACAGTCTGGTACGACACCACTGCAGTCTTTGGCGACGATGCAATGGTGTTAGGAGCAGTCGTCGTAATGGTCTGCGGGCGTGTAGTCCTACGTAGTGCAGCCGTATGCGAATGGTGCTGGCACTAATCGAACGATGCATGGAGGGCACAACTGCTCGGTGATAATCCGCAAACGTTGCTGTTGGGCCACTCCGCGCATGTCGGACAACCCGTCTGTCCTCTCCCTCTCTCTGTGGTTCGTTTTGGTCTCCCAGACCCTTCCTGTCTCTATTATTGCGTGCCTTATTCTATCCACTGCCTCCAACAGCGTGCTATGTCCAGGAAAAACACAAGTGCTGGAAAACTGCTGGCCACCATCTGGCAGTGATGGGTCACTGGGGGCTGAAATCTGCCGTTCACGGCCCGCTAGCGGTCCTTTGGTGGCAGCGCTATCAGTTGGCGAGCCATTTATGGCCCTGCAGCATCGCCATGAATTGTGGGCCTCGAACCAAGTGCCACTAGTGGCCCGTAGCTGGCAACGGATGCAACCCCAACTTCAGGTGGAAGCAACGGGACTGCACATGCGCAGAAGCAACGCTTGCGGTGTCTCTCATGGTACCAGCTACTTGAAGACGACGCTAGCGCCATAGTGTTATTTTAGTGCATGTTAAGAAAAAAAGCCATATGTAGACAGGTGAATTAATTTCCTAATGAAATGCCACGTCGACGAAAATATCAGGTTAAGCCATGAAACACCAGATTACAGCCGTGAAATACACCCACTCCATTCCCATGAATAACAAGAAATAATTTGAAACCGCTTGGAACAAATGTCCTGGAAAAATATTGAAAAAACATTTGTTGGAAAAAAAATTATACGGGTACAAAATTTATCAATTATTTGAAAGGAAAAAACAAAACAAAAAAAGCAACGCTATGTGGATATAATGTACTCTCATCCATGGGTTGAATACACAAGACTAGGAAGAGTTCGTTTCTAAAAATAACGAGAAGTAAAATAAAATATAATTCTCCTTTAAAACAAATGTAGCTTCGGACAACGGAAAGAAAAGATACAACTTTAAAAATATAAAGGAATGTGGCATGAACCCGGGTAAATATATTAATTCAACAATCGCCTTTCAAGACGACAAGGACAGCACAAAACTTTGGAAAGCGACTTTAAGTTAGTACACTCCTTGAAAATGAGTGAAGTTTCCTTAAGGTAAAAGAAAAACTATCGTTACGTTGATAAACTAAATTTATGAATCATATGAAACTGACATTGATGAAACATCCCTCGCAATATTATAAAATTAAAGAGAGAATCATTGGATTACACATTCCGGCAGGAAAGAGACAGCTTCACGCACACACTCATGCCTGGCAAATCAGTCCCGTCAGTAGAGCGCTCGCCTCCCACGCATACAGCCCCGGTTGGTTAGTTTCCGCCGAGATCCTGAACGAGCGTTTTCGCGGTCTGTTGAGAAAATTTCCCCAGCGCATTGTTGTAATTCAGAAGTTTCGTAAGGGGCGAAAAAAGTTGTATCGTTGGGAAACTGCGGTTAACCTTTATTTATTTATTTTGCCGGCTGCCACTGCCGGCAAACTAGCGGACCACATTAGGCTAGCCATCATTTCTGGCACGTGCTTACAGGGCCGCTGAAGGGCCACTTGTGGCAGCTACTGCCTGTGATGGATAACTGATTACCTTGTTGTGGCATATGACATCTGATGGGGATGGCAACTGTTGGCCTGAACTGCTGGCCCTTCTGTTGGCCGCCCGGACATTTTATTGACGGTTCGGCAGCTACAACATAGTGCTGGGCCATTGCTGGCAGTGCTGGCCCAGGAAGACTGTTTTTGCTGGGTAGTTATATCCGCACGACAGGTATGGCGCGCAATACGGTGATAAGACCATCCCGCTTGCCGGAACCCGACGACGTCACCCCTCTCGAACTCCTCCAACTGCTCGAATTGCTTCCGAACTTTTCTCCGAGGCATACGTCACTTGCAAAGGATGCAACTAACACAACAGCGCGAGTCAGAATGACAAGCGCGCACAAAGGGACTACCATATATAGCCGGTCAGGCACAGCGCCACGACCCTTCCTTGCTTGCGTAACATGCGCAGCCAAACGTGGTACTTGAATCATTTGCATGTCTCACGATATCAAACCTACCCACCAAGTTTCATTCTTGTCGGTCGCTTCAACGGGCGAAACTATTTCTTTTGACGATGAGTGTATGTATGAATTTATTTTATCTTGAAGAAACGTAAGAATAGGAATGTGACCATAAGTTTCTCTCAAAATTAAAGTACATGAACTTTAAAAGTTGACAACCTTCAGAAGAATCAACTCCTACCAGCGTAATTTAAATCGGACAGCAGCTTGCGAAAGCGCTATCTCGGAACGAAACACGGTCAGACGCAGATGGCTTTTCTAAAACACTGACAACCTTCGCAATTCAATTTACACCTAGCGGAGCATTTCGTGACCCTTGCAAATTTATTTGCAATTAAGTTCGTCTCCAGCATGAATCGCATAGAAAACAATTTCCACGTATGACCTACAAGCTTTACCAACCGACATGAGTTGCTCATGTGAATCGTTTTCATAATTATATAAAAATTAACTATGTCTGCAACTCACTGTTTCAGTCCTTATTTTCTTGCATCAACAGGTTAACAAGATTATTAGGAAGAAAGCTCTGTAAGGAAGTATATGACGACCATCCTGTATTGTTTATCAAATTCATCTTATCCAAGTAACTTAAAGATGGAACCAGCTTTTATTTTACTTATCGTTTTATTTTTGCAAAAGGCTTTACTTTCAAATAGAGAGCCTTTTTCGTATTACAAAGCTATGCTTCTCCCTCGATGAATAAGCGTTCTTAAAAAGACAAATTTATGCAGCAGGTGCCGAGGAAAAATTACTTATTTAGCATTTGATTAATGAAAGAGGATTCTGAAACAATGAAAATATGACGTCTTTTATGAATATGATGGTTTGGCAACTGCACATTTTGTAGTTCTGTGAGCCTTTATCATAAATTTTGTAAATTAAAAATATAATAAATAGTCAACACAGGTCTAACACATAATGGTCTCATTAGCAGGGTCCTCACAAGTAAACAAGGAACTTGTGCTATTCATTTCGACTTGCACAATATGTTTAAATGAAGTTATCTTTTCAGTGCACAGAAGTCTACAAGTTGGGTAAAAATGTAATCCATAACACTGGACTAAATACTAAACTAAGTTCATCATACATGTTTTATTTCATTTTTGCTCTAAGGCGCAACAATGATGTTCTCAAGAATCATTGCACTATTTGTGTCACCTTGATGTCAAATTAATGTGCAATCGAGCCTGTGGAGTGTTCTGGAAGATAAGTAATAGACAATATCGCTGCTGAAACCACCACCGAATAGGTATGGGTCGAATTTTCATACTCACTCAAGTAGAAATAAAGAGAATAAACGAAAACAAATATAATCCCATTCGGATCAGTGGTCAGAATGTCATACCAATTCTAAAATACAATTAAATTCTTGTTTAAAAATCTGGAAGTAGACATTTAAATGTTTTAAGGTAGGTTGAAATACAACATCAAACTGCGAAATCTTTCAAAACATATATGAACACAGTAGAAAAGTCCTGAGGCATATTTAACTGTACATATTAATGCAAATCATTAAAATGTTTTATTCGCTTTCAATATGGTTGTATCTTACGGGAATCCATAAGGATACACAGCGTTTATTTTAACATTTTGAGGCAATTAGAAAGCAAATTTTTAACCTGCAGCTTGTTAGATCCAGAGTTTTACCTTGTATTCAGCGCCTATAGATGGCTCCACGCTTAATCTTTTAAAGAAGAAGGAGATTGCCCATGCAGACAATGACGCTTACTCTTCTCTTTTGGATAGAACTAAAACCACTTCTCAGCATTGACCTGGCAAAATTCAGTAGCTGGGTGTTAGTCAGAACAAACGATAGAACATCCAGCTAGAATAAACCAATCATGAAGTGTTCGAATCCTGGAAAGCTTCCATTTGAATTTCTATAAAACATCGCAAAAAGTTGGATGTTTTTGTAGGCCTTCTAAGTATTTGGTTGAAGTAAATACAACCTACGTCCGAAAAGTTCCAGGACTGACTGCATAACTGACGTAACAGTAGTGGGATAAAAATATCAGGTGTATGCCAGAAGACAGTAGTCTTTAGCCAATCAGCGAACAGCTGGAAGCCGCTGTTGTTGCTTTTTTACAGGCGGCAGACCAGCATTAAAGGGGCGTATGCGTATGGAGACACGGCATTACCCTCCTCCAGCAGAGTTTTCGAATGGAATGCACTTTTTCGGGATGGGCAGGAATTCTTTGATGATGATTCGAGATCTGGGCGTCGCGCCAGTGTGCTGACAGAGGAATAAAATCGAAGAGGTGCGGTACGAGTTAAACAAAGATCACAATTAGAGAGAGAAAGATCACCGATGGCTGAGACGGTGGGCGTTACTAAGTCTGTCATGAGATTCGACGCGATGATCTGCGAAAACGAAAACTTTATGCCAGTTTGGTAACCCGCACATTGGAGGAATTCCTGTGTCTTATAGGAGTGAGAAAATATCTGACACAGTTCAACAGAAATTTCAGCAAAATGTGATCTTTATACAGATTTAACGCAATGCGTGCCCAAAAGATGGAGAATTCACTTTACCCTAACAAATATGTTTTTAGAGATTTCCGCAACCATAGTGTGTTTTTTTCTTCTTTTCTTTGTAATTTATTTAACTGATATTTTGGCGGATTTTTTTTTCGAATTTTTTCTACGTTGGCTTACGGATTTTAATGTGTAATCAAAAAAAAAAACGAATCTTATCGAGAGACTGTAAAACCGGTGTTATTTATGAAAATTTTGCGCATTCTTGAACTTTGCTAAAATCTGAAATATTTGCATAGGGAACGTGTTTTTAAAATGGTTTCTCTCCTTTTCACAGCTGGAAGACACTGATGGGAAATTTAGAGGTGCTGTTGTCATTCTCCCCGTAGCTTCGTGCTATGCAGTTACGTCTCCGAACAAAAACCTTACGCGTTTACACTTTTATTACATTTGCGAACAGACCGATAAGGTCATAAAATTTACCTGGACACAATATCTTCGCAACATGATTTGTGATTACCGGTAGAGTTGGTGTTAGGTAAATGTGTAGATTACAGTCCTAAATTATTTCGTCGGACAAATTTTAGCACCTGGAAAAAGTGCGACGTACAGATTTTAGAGAATGGAAATAAAGGCAAATGGTGCAGAAATGTCATACTTTAAATGTTTTTTAAAGATTTTTATCGTAGTATTTAGCTGTAAGTGCGGTGTTGTGAAGAGACGCTGCGGTAAGCCTAACGCATCGATACCGCGAAATTGTCAAGCTTTGCTCCGTTAAAAGGGAGGTTCGTTGCTGTATCGAAGAGACGGATGCAGTGAAGAGACGCTGTGGTAGGCCTAACGCATCGGAAGAGTACAACAGAAAACGGTTACGTTGTTGGCAGGTGAGCGATAAATCGTGTAGTGATACGTTACAGAAAATAGCTTCAGATTATCCACCCTTTATTTTGTTGTATCCTGTACGTTGTTGTCAGGAAAAACCGAATGAAACCCCTTTGATTTGCAAAAGATACGAGTTAGTAAGATAGAAAATGACCTGCGAACAAAGTATTAACAGGAAATCCAAAAGTGCACTGGCACAGCAAATCAGCTACGATTGGAAGGCGTTCAAAGCAGAACCGAAAGTCATACTTCCCCAGTTTTCTGAACAACGATATAAAGGTATATTCGTACTTTCTACAAGGAATCAGGAGAATCATGTACGAAAGTACGAAACATATGTCAACATCTGCTCAAAAAGCAATGACAAAACATGAACGAACTATGTTCTGCAGCGTATGAGTATTCGCTCTCCTGGCAAGAACGTACGTGGCTGCAGTTATAGTCATTCACGCGGGAATTACACGCAGCAGCGAATCTTCCTTTCAACGGAACAAAGCTTGGCATCGTCGCGATAGCGATGCGTTAAGCCTACCGCACTGTCTCTTCACAGCATCACTTTTGCAGGTAAATATTACGAAAAAAATGTTTAAAAAACATTTACAATATGAAATTTTTGCACCATTTGGCGTTAATTTCCATATCTAAAATCTTTACGTCGCACTTTTTCCAGGTACTAACATTTTGCCGATGAAGTTATTTAGGACGCTAATCTACACATTTACCTAATGTTATAAAAATTTTACATTTCTTTCTAAGAAAAAAAAAACATTTTGTGTTTCTGTAAGAGGGATGATACAATTTCCTAAAGTTTAAAAATAACACTCCACGGGAAATTCTCCTCCGACATATTGATTAACGTTTCAGTCTGTGTTTAGATGAAAACTCAGGATTATTGCGGCATTTATCATGACACGCGCCAATGTGCTGCCATCTGGTGATTTTAGAAAAATGCCGAAGCCTTGCATCAGCAGACCACAGATCGCACAAGAGGACATTTACGTGAGGTAACTATATAACTTTCGCTACAGACAGCGTTTGGTTTTTTGCAAATGCACATCTATAGCATGTGCATTGCTTTGCAATGCATATGCTATAGATGTGCATATCCTGTAGACCGTAACTAATAAATTGCACAATTCTTCAGTTGCAAAAATATCAAAAAATTCGATTGGTTCAATACCTGTCATATTAATTTTCAGTCCTAGTACACTAGTTAACAGAATTATTCTCGTGTCGTCGGAAACATCATACCAATGTGCAGCTAAAATCTGTTCAGGTGGAGTATGAGAGAGAACGTCTCATTCTTCATTTTCACCTTCACTGCTGGTCGTACTACAGCTACTAAAAGAATACGTTTCTGTGTATGATGACAAATTATCAGAATAATCTATTTCCATAGCAGCATGTGCCCGCCGATGAACTTTTTGTTGCGGGACCCATAGTCTGTCGTTGTTTCCACAAAACTAAGCACTGAAGTCAATATGGGTTTCCTTGAAATCCCTTTTAGCGTCCTCAATAGGCCGCCCTCTTACGTATGAACTCTAAGCGGCAATGCTTTTTTAGAAGCATTTATTTATTGATAGTTCCCTTCACAGCAAAATTAGTGATGTTCAAATGGAAAGTAAGCACTTTGCAGCGCAGAGCGAACGCTGTGTTAGATCTGTGGGGAGTCAACTTACAATCCCTTCCTTAAACCATGTGGAAAAAAATCCGCTATCCCAAAACTGCGGTCATTTCTAAACAGTTGGGTACTCATTCTCAGTGCCAGTAACAAAACAGATAACTCTCTTCAAGTGCCGAAGGTTTTAGGAAGGAAAATGTTAAGCCACAGAAAAAAAGATGTCAGCACCTGGACTAAGTATTGTATGACGCAATTCGGCGTTACACGGAAGTGAAAGTGTTAACATCGGGTATCATTTATCTTGTGGAACACATTGCGCGCATTCGTAGTATTTTTTTCTTTAGTATTTCACAGTTCTGGCGTTAGGTGGTATTAGTGTGTATTTCTGTTTGCAACTGTATCTTCTTTTCTAAAAATCCCATTGAGAAATTTATTTTATTATTGTATGCCAGTCGCCACACTAAAAATCCGGAACATTATCCTCTTTATATTGTGCACAGTTTCGGCTAAAGGGCGTAAATGACAAACTTTTTTCTTTCTCTGTGAGCTTTCAAGGAACGTGCCTCAAAAAAAAATATTTTTTTCTTAGCATGATTTTTGCTATGAAGAATACTTTTCGCATTTTTCCTATCTTTCTGTTATTGCAAAAACTTTTTTCTCTGGTAGGTGTAAACTTATGTCCTGTTTTTCCTCTATATCCGGAAGTCTACCCAGTCTTAGTTCCTAATTTCTATTCCAACGAATGCGAGAACGGATGTTTTAGCAAATAATAAACAGTGTTCATGATTAAAGAAGACAAACATTTTGCTTCTTATGTTTCATTATTTGTATAAAAATATTAAGATACCACTGACACTGTTCCACCGATGGAAACAGAAGAATAGCACTAAAATAATTCAGTAACTAACACAAGACACAGCAGAGAGCGAGAGATTGGGTCTTTCCGGGTAACAAAACGTGCATATGTGATCCGATGCTCTTTTACCAAGCGCCGGATAGATTCCAGTTGAATGCCCAACTGCGCATGCTCAAATACCCATGAGTTTGAGCCGTTGGCAGAGTTCAAGGTTGCACGTGGGCTGTGGATGGAACAAAATGGGGTGTTTTTCGGGGGACGGACAACAATTACCGTGATCAGCTCAATGGTAGTCATAGAGGGGGACTGCTTCCAATATAATGTTAAACTCTGTATATATTTGGAAGTTCCAACATGAGATATACAGTATACATACACCAATGAGCCATTACATTATGACCACCCTAGCCTAGAGAAATTAGCGCGACTGGAGACCGAACGGTGGCTCAGGTGAAGTTCACAGATCAGTATATATACAACCCGAGGACGGGCCTTTGGATAGTACAATGTTCGGAGTCAGAATGGAAAACGCTGCCGATTTCTCGGACTTTGATAAAGGACAAATCGCGATGGCCCAGCGCCTGGGAACTACGATCTCGGAAACTGCGGGGCTTGTGAGTTGTTCACGTGCCGCTGTAGTGAGTAGGTGTGTATCAGAACTGGTGCACAGATTGCCAAACGACGAACCGTCGTCCAGCCGTGTGTCGTCCGCAGCTCATTGATGCCAGAGGGGAGCGGAGACTGTCGCGCATTGTTCACAGCGACAGCAGGACCACAGTGCGACAAATCACCCGTAGCTACAACAGTGGTGATCAGGGTAATGTGCGAAAGCACACAGTTCATCGCAGCCTTCTACGCATGTGTCTGCGTAGCAAAAGACACTTCTAGGTCCCCATGCTCACTGAACGTCATCGCCAACAACGCATGAAATGGGCCCAAGATCATCGATATTGGACCGTGGATGATTGGAAAAAAGTGGCTTGGTCTGACGAATCAAGATGCCTTATGCATCACTAGACGGCCGAGAGATTACCAATTGAGGCTATGGCACCTGGATGCACTGTTGGGCAGAAACAGGCCGGCAGCGGTGGTGTTATGCTGTGGGCGATGTTTTCTTGGGACACTTTAGGCCGCATTATCCCAATTGCCCAATCTCTGACAGCTATCAGCTATCTAAATATCGTTGCGGACCACGTTCACCCCAGTGGCAGATCCAGGGGAGTCGGATGGAGCGACCCCCTCCCCTGAACCCTAACGAAGTTTTTATGTTTAAAGTAGCAAAGATCGTAAATGATTAATTTTGCATATTGTGTTTTCAGTTTTCTAAAAAAATTAACAATAAAACTTAGTACGGATTTAAAATACTTATTACATTAATTAGGTTCAGTAAAGAAAGAAAGAGAAGCGAATAGAATAGAAAGCGAAAGAGAGAGAGAGTGAGAGAGAGAGAGCCCAAAAGATAAAGGGAAAAAAGGAACAGCGTAGGGGGGAGGGAAGGCATGGGGATATTCCTTGTTAATTCTTTGCTATTGTCGTATTGTCTAGCATCTATAACTTCTGGAAACAGGGTAAGGCTGAACTTAGTACTGAAATCAAAGTAGGTGGGATAAACTGTAAATAACAATATGATCTACGTACGTATCCTAATTGGGTCGTAAAATTGCTTCCACCGCTTCCTCCCAGATGGTCTTTTCATGACTTCTTTCTTTTTTCTTATGTTTCTTGCTCCCTCACGCTTTACGGGCGCTTCCCGTTGTCCTGTTGTTCCACCCACTCCGAAGTCAATCCCCGCTTGGATGGGGTGAGCTGGGAAGGAGGCAGCGTGGCTAATACAGGGTATTTTTCGGCATCTCCTGCTACTAACAGTATGCTCTGACCACATGGGAGATGAAAGGGTGGATGAAATTCGAAAGTATGCATTAGTAACATGGAGAGGACTGGCACAAGACAGACCGTTGTGGAAGAAACTTGGGGAGACATTCATCCGGCAGAGGATTGATAATGGTTGACAATGATGATGATGATAATGATATATATATACTGTATATACTAACGTTATATCTAAAAAATACCCTTTCATAATGGCTTCTGTCCCCTTTTATACCCGACCCCCCTCCCCCGAGTAAACTTCTGGATCCCCCCGGGTTTACCCATTGATGGCAAATGTGTTCCCTGTTGGTAATAACCATTACCAACAGGATAATGCACTATGCCAAACTACCGAATCATCAAGGAGTGGTTTGAAGAACATATTGGTGACTCTCTGTTAATGCCCTCGCCCCCAAATTTACCTGACATGAACCCAATAGAACATTTGTGGTTCGGCTTAGAAAAGCTGGTTCGCGCTAAACCAGCACCAACCCGAAATGTACAGGAGCTGGAGGATATGCTGCTGACATTTTAGCACCAGATACCACAGGATACCTATCGCCACCTCATCGAATCGATGCCTCGCCGTTTGGCCGCTGTTTTGCTGGCTTAAACGGGACCAAGAGCTTATTAGGTAGGTGGTCATAATGGAATGGCTCACCAGTGTATATATATTTGGAACGGCCCACTATAAGCTGACGCCCGTTCCAAATTTAGGACCTATGGTTCCGGGGAATGGATAGAGCCAGTGCCTTCAGCCAAGCACAACCTTCATGCCTCACCGGGATTCGAACCCTGAACTATCTCGGACGACTTTTTAGAAGCCACAGCTCAGACCACTTCACCATCGATGCGCCTCCGTGAATGTTTATAAGAGCAAGGAAAGTCAAATTTTTTTCACTAGCGTAATGGTGCGTTTCAAAATACATACATATTAAAGATATATTCAATGTAATCTTCACACTCACAGAATGGACAAGACGCTACTGGCTGACAGGCTGTCTTTTCCTCAAGCCTCGATTTTTTGCTAAATTCCACGCTTTTAAACGTTTCAAATATATTCTACTTGGGGGGGCTCCAAGTTCCAAATCTTTTGGATCCAGCACATTCAGAATACGGAACTTTCCGGAAAATTCATACATTGTTGGGTAGCTCCTACATAGGATAAAGTTTAAAAATTCCCCTACACCCCTCACACGAAGTTTGATAAGACTACCGTGAGGGAAACAAGTGAAATCCTCTCGAACAAGTTAATATACAATGATGCTGCTTATTTGGAAACACCAATGTTTTGGCACGTACTATTAAGTGATGGAAACATATATATATATATATATATATATATATATATATATATATATACCACCAATGATTTGGCATGTACTATTAAGGGATGGAAACGTCTATATACACTATCTACCAAAAAGTAATTGGACACCAGTAATAGCAAAGAAAAACGAAGTTTATTCACCTTCAATAGTTGGTGGAGCCTCCACGAGCGGCGATTACAGCTGCGACCTTCCGGGGCACACTCTCAACCAGGAGTTGTACGACGCTTAGTGGTATTTTCTTTAACACGGCTTAGAGAAGACAGGTCAGTTCCTTCACCGATTTCGGAAGGTGGGGGCACCCCGTAAGTCGACGCTCCAACTCGTCCCAGAGATGCTCGATAGGGTTAAGGTCCGGGCTCTACGCAGGCCAGTCCATTCGATTAACCGCATTGTCACCATACCAAGCCATGGTGGACCTCGCAACATGACAGGTGGCATCGTCATCTTGAAAGTAACATGGGTCCACCCCGTAAAACTGCCACAACGTAGGAAGCGTATGGTCATCCAAAATGGTGCAGTAAGTCTCGGCGTTGAGTCTACCAGGAATTGCGACCAAGGACCCCGTGCCATACCAGGAGAAACACCCTCATAGCATAATTCCACCGCCGCCGAACTTCACAGTTGGCACATCATATTCCGGCAGGAGGGGTTCTCCAGGCAGACGCCAAACCCAGACCCTGCCATCCGAACGGTAGAGGGTGAACCTTGATTCGTCGCTCCAGAGAATTTGTTTCCACTGTTCAACGGTCCGCTGTTGATGTTCTTTGCACCACGTTAGCCGAGCAGCGCTATTGGACTTGGTGATCAAAGACTTGTGGGCGGCAGCACGTCCATGATAACCGAGCACAAGGGCTTCCTTACGGATGGTATTAATCGAAAGAACACTCCCGGATGTCTGTTAAAACTCCTGGTGGATGTGGCCCATCGATTTGGTGCTGTTCTTCCGAATTTCTCTGGCCAGCACCCGTTGGTCTCTAACTCCCAGTTTTGTGGGTCTGCAGGGTCGGGGTACATTCCGATAGTAACCTCTCATCTTCCACTTACCAATCACATAGGCCAATGTCGATTTTGGGTACTTCAACTCACTGGATATGTCACGTAGGGACATATCCAGTGAGTTGAAGTACCCAAAATCGACATTGGCGATACCCGATGATTAAACCTTTCTCGAAATCGAAGAGCTCCGAGCTGCGTGGCATCTTGCATGCGACTGGTTGCGTTGTTGTTTTCCACACGATATTTAACGGCGGCGGCCGGGATGTGTGTCAGGACCACAAATATCGTCAATTGCAGGGGTGTCCAATTACTTGTTGGTAGATAGTGTATATACAGGGTGCATAATAAAGTCCCTTTACCCTGAAATAACTTGGGAACGGAGAGAGGTACACTTATGCAAGTGAGATAACGGTATAATAAAGTGATTACGCCCGATCGAATGAAACCCATAGCAGCACCCCTAGTGGCGAAATGCGGAAGTTAGCCATTGCAAATCGAAAACGAAAAATGATAGAGCAAAATTTCCAATTACAAAGTTGTAGAGCATCACTTAATTAGTACAGAAAAACATTTGTTTCACACGGATAAGATACATTGGCGCCTGAATACCCGATAATGTCCGAAATCGATGCGTGACATTTTGTGTGAACGTTTGAAGGGAACAGGCATATTCGTGAGCAAATAAACACAATTTATTGCACAAATGCGTACTTATGTCAACACATTTGATGACGTCAGACAAAACAAAAACAAAAAGAGCCAAACTGGCGCACAGTGATAAAAAGTTAATGTCGAGTATGTTCGAAGAGTTCGCTATTGCCCACGATACACATTTATATTCGTGAAAGTAACTCTGCATGCACATTCCTCAACATGGAAGGTGTCACACTATTGCAAGCATCTGTAACACGACGACGTAGATCCAGCAGACTTGTAGGTGCTGTTGCATCCACCTGATTTTTTACGTAACTACAGAGGAAGAAATCCAACGGAGTGAGGTACGGCGATCGTGGAGGCCATTCAACAGCCCCACTATACCCGATGATTAGTTGCCCAAAACAATCTGTGAGAATGCGTCGCACTGCTGCTGGCTGGTGTGCAGGAACACCGTCATGTTGGATCCACAAGGAACGTAATGCGGACAAGGGAATGTCATCTAAAAAGTCAGGTATGATGTCCTGTAATAGTTGGAGGTATCTCTGTCCGTTGGCATTCGCCGTAAATAAGCACCATCTTGCAATATTGGAGTGAGTGAAGCTCGCCATTCTCACACCGGGTACGTAGACCTAAACTTCTGATCAGGGTACATCCTGCTACTGGTTTTTATACCGTAGGTACGGTACAACGTCACAATCAGCATCTGCGTACGGCTACATTTGCGAAATGTCAATATGCAGATCCGAATCGTCGTGCGTCGATTTCGGACATTTTAGGGTATTCAGGCTGCAATTAACTTAGCCGTGTGAAACAAATGTTGTTCTGTACTAATTCATTGATGCTCTACAACTTTGTAATTGGAAATTTTGCTCTATCGTTTTTCGTTTTCGATTTGCAATGGCTAACTTCCGCATTTCGCCACTAGGGACGCTACTGTTGGTTGCATTCGATCGGGCGTAGTAGCTTTACTATACCGTTATCTCACTTGCATAGCTGTACTTTTCTCCGTTCACAAGTTAATTCAGGCTAAAGGGACTTTCCTATGCATCCTGTATGTACAGGGCGTCCGAGAATTATTGGACACATTACAAAATTATATAAAACAAAACATTAAACAGATAGAAAGAAACTGACTGTACTAACTTGCAATGTAACTAGACAAGTTAATAAATTTCGATGTGAGATCCCTTGGTTGCTCGTAGTACGTCCAAGCGATACTCGATTTCATGCCATGTATTGGGAAGCATCTGAGGAGTTTTGGAATTAATAGCAGCTGTGATACGCTGCTTCAGTTCCTGCAAATAAGTACAAGGCATCTGATAAACATGATCCTTCAAATAACCGCACATGAAATAATCTAATGGAGTTAGATCTGGAGAGCGAGGAGGCCACGGAATGGGACCACCACGCCCAATCCAACTGTTGGGGAAATGCTGATTTAGGCACTTACGTACACGTTGACCAACGCGGATGCGCGCCGTCTTGTTGGAAAACGACGTTTTCATATTTTTTGATCTGCGGTATAGCAAAATTTCCCAGCATATCCAAGTAAATGTCACCATTTATGTTTTTTTCCGCAGAAGAAGAAAGGGCCAATTATTTCTCTTTTTGATAGGGCGCACCACACATTAACTTTTGGAGAATCACGTTCCAGTTCAATAGCAGCATGAGGCGGTTCACTGTCCTATATCCTACAGTTGTGACGATTCACAATACCTAATACATGAAATGTGAATTCATCACTAAAAATTATACATGAAATCGCAGAGTGTTATTATTTGCATGCATCTTTTGCACTATTTGAACTTTATAAGCGTGAAACTTTAATTTCTTGTGCAAGATATCGTGATCTGTCGATTTCGGAATGCACAGTTCTCTGCTTGCTTTACTAACGGATTTGCTGGGGCTTCGTCGGAAACTTTCATTAATACGGTCAACCATCTCACCGCTGACGCTAGGCCTACCGGCTCCTCCACGATGTTCCACATTGCCAGTTTCTTTAAACTGTTTCATCCACCGCTTAATTGAGTTCGTTGACGAAGGATTACATCCATACTCTAAACGGAACCGTCTTTTAACTTTAATGACAGACTTTAATTCCGCAAGCCGCAACACACACATCGCCTTCTGCTGTACGGATGACTTGACTACTTATTCGCATTTCTCATACGTTCCTCATCAGGCCACACCTACCGCCATCTATCGGATTCTGGGAATAACAATTCTGCCAAACAAAAATATAGAAACCACGCTACTAATACGTGACATATAAAAACAGACAATGCTCATAGTTTTTTTTTGTACATAATTTTCTACTGTGTCCAATAATTCTCGGACACCATGTATATACACTGAAGTGCCAGAAAAACGCGCATAGCGTTGGCCGGTCACAGACGTTTGTAGATGTACCAGGGGTCCCAGTGAAGTCCAGCTAAACACATACCATACCATTACGGACCGTCCACTAGCCGGTACCGTTCTAAGTTGACAGGCGGGATCCATGGCTTCATGGGGTTTGCGCTACACACGAATCCCTCCATCTGCCCGATACATTTAATAAAGCGACTCGTCAGACAAGGCTACTTGTTTCCAGTCATCAAGTGTCCAGTGGCGGTGTTGCCGTGCCCAAGCGAGGCGCTTAGCTCTGTGTCGTGCACCCATTAAGGGGACTCGAGTTGGGCTTCGGCTCCCTAAGCCCATATCATGCATGGTACGTTGCACAGTCCGGACGCTGATGAATGTTGAGGCTCTAGCATTGAATTCCGATTATACCTGCGAGAGTGCTGCACGCCTATCGCGTGAAACGATTCTTGACAGCTGTCGATGGTCACGTTCACCTAATGTGTTTTTACGGCCACACTGGTATAGTAGGTTGGAGGTTTTGCCGGAATTTTTCCGATTATACCTGCGAGAGTGCTGCACGCCTATCGCGTGAAACGATTCTTGACAGCTGTCGATGGTCACGTTCACCTAATGTGTTTTTACGGCCACACTGGTATAGTAGGTTGGAGGTTTTGCCGGAATTTTTGTAGTCACAGTACACCCTTGCAATGGTCGTCCGTGAAAATCCGAACTTAGTTTCTACCTCCGAAGAACTATGACCCATCTCACAAGCGCCAACTATGACACCGCTTTGAAAATCGCTTAAATAGTTATTACTTGTCATTCATATGCCGAAAACAGCTCTGAGAGCTGGCAAAGGATGTCTATCACTTTATATAGGCACAGACGGACGCAACCGAGTACACGCATAGATGACGTTGCTATGCATTTTTGCATAAGATTCAGTGAAACGATCAGCTGTTACAATGGCTTTGAAATCCTGCGGTGTTAAAGATGCATACATTAATATTATTAATAACATCTATCAAAATGCAAGTGCAAAGATTCGGCTGTTTGAGAATACAGCACACATAAAAATTGGAAAGGGAGTGAGACAAGGTGACACCATATCTTCCAAGCTCTTTAATGCCACATTGGAAAATGTCTTTCAATCACTGAACTGGGAAAACACAGAGATAAAGATTAATGCAGATTATCTAACTCACCTTCGTTTTGCTGATGACGTAGTCATTTTTGCAACTACCCCATCAGAGCTGCAGAGTATGGTCCAGGAACTTGCTGAAAAGAATAAAGAAGTGGGATTAAAAATGAACTTTCAGAAGACAAAAGTGATGTACAATGCTTTCACAAGAAATGAAGATTTATCGATTGATAGGGAAAAGCTGGAAATAACAGTAGCGTATGTTTATCTTGGACAGCAGATATCAAGTGAGGGTCACATTGATGAAGAAATTAATCGTCGTACAAAACTTGCTTGGTGAGCTTTTGGAAGAAACAGCATCATTTTCAAGAGCAATATACCATTATGTCTTAAAAGAAAAGTGTTTGATCAATGCATCCTTCCAGTGCTTACATGTGGTGCAGAGACGTGGACTGTAACTAGAAGAGACATACAAAGGCTGCAGACAACGTAAAACAGTATGGAGAGGTGCATGCTTGGTATAACCAGGAGAGATAACAAGAGGAACTCGTGGATTAGAAAAAAGACAAGAGTGGAAGACATCATGATCAGAGTAAAATCCCTGAAACGGAAATGGGCTGTACATACTGCCAGAAGGACAGACCATCGATGGAGAGTCAAAATTTTAGATTGCATTCCAAGGTACAGGAAAAGACCCGGAAGAAGACCACATATGAGATGGGTGGATGAAATTTAAAAGTATGCTTGAGTAACATGGATGAGACTGGCACAAGACAGACCGTTGTGGAAGAGGCTTGGAGAGACCTTCGTCCAGCAGTGGATTGATAATGGTTGACAATGATGATGGTGATGATGATGACTGAAGTGCCAGAAAAACTGGGACAGACGAGCTTATGCAAAATACATAGCAACGTCACCTATGCGCGTACTCGGTTGCATCCGCCAGTGCGTATATAAAGAGACAGACATCCTTGCCAGCTGTCGGATCTGTTTTCGGCATGAGAATGACAAGTAATAACGATTTTAGCGATTTTCAACGCGGTGTCATAGTTGGCGCACGTGAGATGGGCCATAGTATTTCGGAGGTAGAAACGAAGTTCGGATTTTTACGGACGACCATTGCAAGGGTGTACCGTGACTACAAGAATTCCGGCAAAACCTCCAACCTACGATACCAGGGTGGCCGTAAAAAGACATTGGGTGAACGTGACCATCGACGGCTGTCAAGAATAGTTTCACGCGACAGGCGTGCAGCACTCTCGCAGGTATCATCGGAATTCAATGCTGGAGCCTCAACAAGCATCAGTGTGCGGACTATGCAACGTACCCTGCACGATATGGGCTTTGGAAGCCGACACCCAACTCGAGTCTTCTTGATGGGTGCACGACACAGAGCTATGTGCCTCGTTTGGGCACGGCAACACCGCCACTGGACACTTGATGACTGGAAACAGGTAGCCTGGTCTGAAGAGTCGCGTTTCCAACTGTATCGGGCAGATGGAAGGATTCGCGTGTGGCGCAAACCCCATGAAGCCACGGATCTTGCCTGTCAACAGGGAACTGTACCGGCTGGTGGACGGTCCGTAATGGCATGGAAGGTGTTTAACTGGACTTCACTGGGACCCCTGGTACATCTACAAACGTCTGTGACCGGCCAACGCTATGTGCGCATCCTTTGTAACCAGGTACACCCGTTCATGTCCTGCATTCATGCTGATGGGTTGGGCCTGTTCCAACAGGTCAATGCACCTCCACACAAGTGTCAGGACGCCACATTATGGTTAGTGGAGTATTCATCTGAGTTTGGTGTGTTGTTATCCCACCCAAATACCCAGATATGAACGTGATAGAACACATTTGGGATGCCATGCAACGCGCTATCGAATACAGGAATCAGAGACCCCGGAATACACCCAAATTGAGGAACGCTCTGCAGGAAGTATGGTGTGCATTGCCTACAGCATATTTTCAGAAGCTAGTGGAGTCCATACCCCGTCGTATTTTTGCTGTCCTGCGCTCCCGTGGGGACCTACTAAGTATTAGACTGATGTACCAGTTTTTCTGGCACTTCAGTGTATATATATCCCAATGTGCTATGTGGATGATTCCGTACAACCCAAGCAGGTAAGATCCACGAAACGAGCGTTGCATTTTCGTCTATCCGAACATAAATATGCAGTGAATAATGGCGCTGTGGACAGTGCGTTAGCACGCCTGACCTGCGATGGGACGTTTTACTGTGATTGGAACCAAGTGAGTATTCTGTCTACGTACTCTGACATTCCATCATTACTATTAGCTGAAAGTATGAGTATTTATGACAATAGGGTTTCATGCTGTAATGATATATATCCATGTGATATACCTGCATTCTCGAAACAGCTCATTCAAATTCCGACTACCCAGTCTGATGTTTCTACTTGTGTGCATTGATTTGTATTTATGTGTGTTTAGTGACAATATAATTACCCGTACCATATTCATGTAATTTTGGGTCTTTATTTTATGAAAAGGTGTAGTACTGATCCACCAAATCAATATTAAGTACCTAGTACTGATCCACCTTTCAATAATTTTTGGTTTCACCTACGGTATAATTCACTTCAGTGACGAGTTGTTGACTCCTTACGCGCTATGCATAGTTCCCTGGTGCACATCATTATGATATGATGATATGATATTTGAAGAAGTTTTAGGAAGGGAGTGTTTGATCCCACGTCTAAAACTACCCTTAGAAATAAGAAGCTAGGAGATCTGAGTAAGTTAACTCAATAGGAAAGACAAACAGAAAGCGCCGCACAACATCACAGAGAACCACAACACCACCCGGCCGCCGACACACCAGAGGGTCACTTGAACTCAACGAGACCAAATCCAAATGCCAGAGCAGAATCTAATTTAACCGTCTCTATGCCAATCTGAAAAAGAAGGGGTGGTGGTCTGTCTAACACCCACCACTGTTCACATACTTACTCTCACCGTCAAGAAGGGTCAACAATCGCAGCCTTAGTTCTGGGGGGCCTAAGGAATTCGCTAGGATTGAAATCAACCGCGCCCCTAACAAATCCATTAGGGTGGGTTTCTGCTTTCTTGAAGAACTTCTTGGCGAGTCTGGTGGAAAACTCATGCACTTTCTCGATTCCAAGTCTGTTCTTCAGGTTCTGAAGTGGGGTCCTAGGGGAGCCCCAATGATCATTCGAAGTGCGCGGCTCTGCTCCCTCTCGATTCTCTCTCGCTGATTTCTATTAATACCAATCCAGATGGAAGAGGCGTAGGTAAGCACCGGCCTGACGACCGTCTTATACAGCAGTACTTTGTGCCGTGTTGTAAGGAAGCTTCTTTGGTGCAGTAGCGGAGCTATAGCTGCATAAGGCGTTGTCTAGCTTTATTCGTGTGGTAGCTGGTTTTCGTCACCCACGAAAGTCGACAATCGAGTTAAAGCCCTAGGTACTTAGTGGAGGTAGCCCAGGGGATTGTCTCTTGAAACATAACGGGTTTCGGTACTCCTTGGAGAGATCCGAAAAACAACAGCCAGCGCACTGCTCTTAGACGCATTGATCTAGATCCACCAGTCACTGTAGTAGGTTTTCATCTGAGAGAGAAAGTTCTGGAGGAGATTCACTGCTCTGCTTTTGTTCAGTGACCTGATGACAACAGCTGTATCATCTGCGTACATCATGACCTGCCCTTGTTTGGGTTTGGGTAAGTCATGCAGGTAAATGGAAAACAGCGTCGGTCCAAGAACCGAACCCTGACGAACGCCAACCCGAACCTTTGTTCCAAAGAAAGCTCACCGTTAATCTTAACAGTGAAACGGCCGCCCCGGTGGCGCAGTGGTCTAAGCGATGGCCTCTGATCATTCGTCCGAACGGGGTCCGGGTTCGAATCCCGGTGAGGCATGGATGTTGTGTTTGTCTTACGGCACTGGCTCTCTCCATTCCCTACAACCAGTGACCCTAAATTAGGGACGGGCGACTGCTTATAGCCCATTGAGTTGCTCACGGTGGTCGTTAAACCTTCAATCAAAAAAAAAAAATAAAAAAAAATAACAGTGAAACTGCGACTGTTGAGATACGAGGGAATCAGTTCAACATGTGGGGGAGGGCACCGAAGCTTCTGCAACTTGTGTAGGACTCCATCATGCCAAACTCAGTCAAAAGCCTTGCTGATGTCAAGGAACACAGCAGTGGTATACTCGCTCTTATCTCGTCCTTCAGAATCGAATTCCGTAAGTCTGATCAACTAGTAGGTTGTAGCATGCTTCACCCGTAAACCACCCTGTTCGTCAGGAATCACACCATTAGCTTCACAGAAATCTAGAAGCCTTGAGAGGATGACCCTCTCTAGGAGCTTACCCAGCACGGGCAAGGTAGATATTGGATGGTAGTTCTCAGGTAAGGTATGATTGGTTCCAGGTTTGGGCTACACTACTACCACTGCCTTTTTCCAGTCCCTGGGGAAATACTTCAGCCGGCGAGACCCGTTGAAAATCTCCACCAGTACCAGAATTCAGCTCTCCGGTAGCAGATGAACAGCTCTTGATGAAACTCCGTCTCTTTTGGGAGCTTTCTTCACCTTTAGTCTTTTGATGTGTCGAGTTATCTCGAGGTAATTAACAGGCAAGATGAGCTCGTCTGTATCATCAAGATCGTATGGAGCTAAAGCCTGCATGACCCTATCCTTGTGACTAGGATTTTGGATGTCATTAGGTGAGAACCGCTCCTCTAGGGAACCAGCAAGGACCCCAATCTTCTCGTCATCACTGTACACCAAACCCTGTGGACCGAAGATGGGCGGTAATGACAGTCTTACTACACCGGAGTTTTCGAAGGATGGTCCACACATCATCCTGACGAGGTTGACCCGCGTTGAGATGGTACTTGTTCTATTGGAGTCCTCTGAACGCGCGGATTTCTGCCCTGACAAAATCGCGACACGAGTTATAACGAACCTCGTCGTCGGCTGATCTCGACCACTGCCAGATCTTCCGGAACTTGTTCTTCTTCCTCGGATCATCCAGGCAATACGTGGAGGAAGTACATAAGTGTCTCGTGCAAGAGCTGAGGGCTTCCTGCATCGATGCAAGATTACCTTAAGCAACGAGTGAGTTCCTCCACCGCACTGTCGACGTTCGAGCGAGAACTAGTGTCCACTGTAGGCGGATCAACCTGAGCAATAATTTCCTGGAACAATTTCCAATCAGTATACAACATCGTCCGCCGGGTGACTGCGATTCCGTTCAATCTCAGTAGGACTGGGTCATGATCAGAGTCAAGCTCAGAAACCACAGAGACCTGATGAAAGTGCCTCACAAACTGGAGGACAAAAAATTCAATGACATCGCCAATTCTGTGTGACGGGGTTCAAGTAGGATGGACCGGACTCGCAACTGTATGATCCAGTTTGTCAATCTTTGCGATAGTTCCGTCCCAGCACTATTAGTTGAACGACAAAACCAGTCAGGATGTTTGGCATTCCAGTCACCAGCCACTACAGTATGGATGGGTTCCCCAAAGAGGATGTCAAGATCATCGTCAGAAGGCACCTTCCCTGGACTGTTATAAACGGAAGCTAATTTAATCAAGCCTGAGATTGTTTTTAGCTGAGCAGCCAGTGGCTCAATATCATTAAGATCCTTGAAAGGTGCGATGGATGCACTTACACCATTTCTGACTAAAATGACATTACCTCCTGCTGCGTGCCTGTAGAGGGCAGGATCTCTGTCCTGCCGGAACACCTGGTAGTTCGCAACACTGACTCGCTTGATCTTAAGTGTGAGTTTGGACTCACAGATAAAAGCAACGTCGATGTCATAATCTTTCAGGAAGCTTGCAAGTTCAATAAGTTTATTCCTGATGCCGTTCGCATTCCAAAACGTTATGTTAAGACTGTCCATAATGCGCTACAAGGCACAAGAGCCCAGGCTTAAGCCGCCAGGCAGGCAACCAGAACCCGTTTGAGGACAGCGGGATCAATGTGCTCCACAAGCTCTGACAGCAGCTTTTGATCCGTGATGCATATCATTAGCATGAATTCTAGTGTATATACACTGACGGGAAAAAATCCCAACACCAAGAAGGGGTTGTGTTAGATAAACGACAGTTGGTAGGCGGTGAGAGTACATCTGTAAGATGACGTCTATGCAAATTTCACGCTCGGCGCATAAGTGTGGCGCTAGTAGCGCCCCTCGGAACATGCAAAGCAGGTTTCCTGTAAATACGCGCTGTAACGTTCGTGAGCGATAGTTATCGTTGAGATTCGACGTAGGGTGTTGATGTTAGTTAAGAATGCCTTTAAGAAGACGAAGAAGCCATTATCAACAGCTCACGGAGTTTGAACGAGGCCGTGTAACTACGAGAAGGTGGATTTTCTTTCCGCAATATTGCAGAACGACTTGGCAGGAATGTAGCCACTGTGCATGATTGTTGGCAGCGGTGGTCAAGGGAAGGTACTGCCTCAAGAAGACCGGGTTCCAGCCGGCCACGTAGCACTACTGAGAGAGAAGACCGCTGTGTACGGCGTATGGTCGTGGCGCATCGTACCGCGTCTGCGGCAGCAATTCGAGCTGCAGTTGCCACCACAGTGACACAACGAACTGTTACAAATCGGTTACTTGAAGGATAGCTCCGAGCCTGACGCCCTGTAGCGTGCATTCCACTTACTCCAAACCACTGCCGTTTGCGACGTCAGTGGTGTCAAGCTAGAGCTCATTGGAGGACGGAGTGGAGACCTGTTTTGTTTTCTGATGAAAGCCGCTTCTGCCTGGGTGCCAGTGATGGCCGTGTGTTGGTTAGAAGGAAGCCAGGTGAGCGCCTGCAACCAACCTGTCTGCGGCCGAGACACACTGGACCTACACCTGGAGTTATGGTCTGGGGAGCAATTTCCTATGACAGCAGGAGCACTCTCGTGGTTATCCCACGTACCCTGACGGCACAGTTGTACGTCGGTCTGGTGATTCAACCTGGTGTGCTGCCATTCATGAACAGCATTTAAGGGGTGTTTTCCAACAGGATAACGCTCGCTCGCATACCGCTGTTGTAACCCAACATGCTCTACAGAGTGTCGACATGTTGCAGTGGCCTGCTAGATCACGAGATCTTTCACCAATCGAGCACGTATGGGACATCATTGGACGACAGCTCAAGCGTCACCCCCAACCAGCATTAACCGTCCCTGTATTGACCGACGAAGTGCAACAGGCATGGAACTCCATCCCACAAACTGACAGGCAGCACCTGTACGACACAATGCATGAACGTTTGCGTGCTTGCATTCAACATTCTGGCGGTTACACAGGTTATTAATGTACCAGCATTTCACATTTAAAATGGCTCTTCTCGCGCTTACAATAAACTGTGATCTTGAAACCTTAGTCGATTAAATATGTTACCTATACGAATGTATTGCCGCCATTTCATTCCTCTACAACTATTTTTTCGTGGTGTTGTAATTTTTTTTCCGTCCGTGTATATGGAAACTCGCTGAGTCGCAGGATTTGTCTGTAGATGAGAACACAGTGTTCCCGAAAGATGTTACGACAGTGTAAATATGCTTTTTTAACTCTTAATTAAAGTTTTCAGTACTACGGAGTTAGCTGTACTTGCTGCTTCGAATTGACTACGTGTGTGACGTTTTTTTACGCTTTCCAACCGTAGGTTGAAGAAGGGTATATGCTCCAGCTTTTTCCGCCCGGCTGTCCGTCCGTCCGCCCGTCTGTCGGCACGATAACTCACGTTAAAATGGTACAATTTCGATGAAAACGAACTCTATTGTACAATTTCGAGAAAACGAACCCTATTGAAAATGGGACAAATGGGGTTAAGTGTCACGACATAGAAGCGGGATCCATTCCATTGTTCTTATGCCTCAGAACTTGCGTAAATATGGTTCGATTTCAATGAAATTTTAGTATGTGGTACGGGACCCCCTGCGGACGAACCCTATTGAAAATGAGTGAAGTGGTGTCAAAGGTCAGGACATAGAAGCGGGATGCATTCCATTGCCCTTAGCGTCATAACGTCCGTAAAAATGGTTCGATTTCGATGAAATTTTAGTATATGGTAGGGAGCACCTGGAGAGGAACCCTATTGAAAATGGGACAAATGGGGTCAAAGGTCAGGACATAGGATCATGATACATTCCATCGCCCTTATCCCATATTATTAAGGTGGACGTCAAGTAATTTTGCTTCCTATATTTCCAATGGAAAAACTTTTCTACACACTTCCTTCAAAATTAGTGTATTCCCAAGGATGGAAATTTAAACATCGATTAAAATAACTTCATATTATAACTTGAAACACTTAACATTTTCTAAAACATAACCATAATTATATTAAAATAACGTTTCTTTTGGTGTTGTTGAAACCAGAAAAAAGATGGCGCGACCTGTACTTTGATGACGACAGTAGACAAATAAATGTTGGATTTCATAATTATGGTTATGTTTTAGAAAATATTAAGTATTCCAAGTTATAAAATGAAGCTATATTAATCAATGATCAGATTTTCATCCTTGGGAACGCATTAATTGTGAAGAAAATGTGTACAAAAGTTTTTCCATGGGAAGTATAGGAAGCAAAATTACTTGACGTCCACGTTAAAGGAGCGATTCTTGTATCTATGAAAATTTTATTTTGAAAACGGCTAAGGATTTTGATGAAAGTCGTTAACCTACCGTTTTCTGGTACTAGAAAACGATATAGCTTGATCTCGACTTTAGGAAAATTCGTTTAGTGGGTTAAATAACCACCCCGAATTACCACGTTTTCAGTGTCATGGCGTCGTTCCATTAATGTTACCCATGCTTATAAATCTTATGACGTCACAAGCTCGCGATTGAGATGTTGGCACGCGGTCACGCCATCTGTCTCTTTACATCACGCGTTGTGTGTGGATCCTATTAAAGTTGTATAACGCCACACTCCTTCGAGCAGATGGTCGCGATTTCCATCTGTCTCATTACGTCACGCGTTGTGTGCGTATGCCCGTCCGCACGATAACCCGCGTAACACTCGTTCGATTTCGATGAATTTTTTTATGTCGTAGGGGACCACCTGGGAAGGAACGTTACATTGTAAAAAATTCCATGGTCAAATTTCCGGTAGATACACCGGCAGCTGAGTGGCCGGTCAATAAACCGTAATTTCACAGTACCATACCATAATGTTCATTAACGGTCTAATGACCGGGAAATAAAAACGGTCAAACTACCAGAAAATGTGGCTTAACACGGTAGATCAACCGTAAATTTACAACGGTAGATAAACCGTATTCTTAATAAAAAACATGGCAAAGCCTGTTAAATAAATACGGTGCAAAGACCATTTTTTTACAAAAATGTTACACCACAGTTTTTTAGATTTGGTTTAATGACCGTTTATTAATCATTGTTTAATAAATAATTTTTTGGTCTAGTTAGGGCTTCACACGCCCAATTTGTCTGGGTTTAAGCCCTCTCTCAATCAAAATAAGCTAACCTGCATAATATGCATATAGAAACAGTTCACTCTTTCAACTACTCACTCAAAGCTGTTCAGTTATATTTTTTCCCTCTTATTTTTGCAAAATTGCATGTGTTAATGTTTTCCCTTATCTATAATGTGCATTTGTTATTTGAGTTTTTTGTGTTCATAATTTGTACAAACTCTATAAAATACAATGTAATATATACACCGATCAGCCAAAACATTAAAATCACCACCTACATAATATAACGTATGTCCTCCTCTCACCTGATGAGACAAACTCAACGAGATGTTGACAGGTCTCTTTTGGTATCATGACTGCAACAGAAGATCCCAGTTCTCGTAAATTGCGGTTGAGGTGATGCTGCTCGTACTCTTTCCTCCAACTGAAACCATAACTGTTCAATAGGATTGGGGGCCATGGCAAGTATAGCGAATTCCTCGTTGATTCATATCTGGCAAATTTGGGAGCCGTGGCTTTAAAGGGAATTCCTCGTTATGTTCTTGGAACCATTCCAGGACTTTCTACGCAGTGTGGCATGGAGCAGTCTTGTTTAAAGGCACCATCTCCGCCAGGGAATACAGTTGCCATAAGGTAATTTTAATGTAGTGGCTGATCGATGTACATTTATATAAAGATTTCGAATACGGTCATCACTAGGATGCAACTCAGTCTAACGAAATGGTCAAAATACAAATACCACTGAACTTGCTTATAAATGAGTAAGAAGTATATTATCCCATACTGTCAATTCATTTTCACCTGAGAAACAATAATGCATTATGTACTATGTAGCAGTGACGTAACCACGTTTTAAAATCTGAGGGAGTACGATCACACATACACACATTATATATGTATACATATGAGGATCCCCGACTCTGAAAATATGGGGCGGGTCTGACCCCCCAGTGGTTGTGCCTATGCTATGTAGTTTTACTGACATTGGCAGCGCTGTAACACGTAAATTACCCAAAAAACAACAGAAAAAAAAGACCCATAATTACAAATTTTACGCATCTTTTGGGACCCCACATTTAATTTCTATTTTTTTAACATGCCATTTGGCAAAAGTCAAATTCATGAGAATTAGGGAAAGAACGAAAACAGCCAGAAAGGCACCATTCCTCAAGATCAGTGTTAGAATTAGAACTAGATCTTCTACTGGCCCAGCGGACCACTAGAATTTGCAAACCACTGGTCCACCAAAATGGCTACTGGTTCGTAAAAAATAAAAAAAAACAAAGACATTTACAAATTATGTAGAAAATAACGTATCATTTTAATGGAATTATATCCAATATTTGTTTTTAAACCTATCATTAGTTTGCAGCCTAAAAAGAAAACCACAGAGCAAGGTAAAAGAAAAATTCATTTTTTAACTTGAGAAAAAAAAACCTTATTGGCAATCTGGGCCAGTAAAGACAATAAAATAAGTTCAATGGTCCAATGGAAGTTTTACTGGCCAATGGCCAGCGGATCACTGGGTATAATTCGAACGTTGTTCAAGATTATGTAAGTATATAAGATTAAATGTAAATATACAAATGTCCTGATTAATTTATTAAATCTTTCAGCTCACTTAATATTGGAATAGCTGAAATTTAAAATATGAAAAACAAACAAATTTACATTTGTTTGTTTTTCATATTTTAAATTTACAGTTCCTGTTTGTTTTTCATATTTTAAATTTACAGTCCATACAGTTCCTGTGTTTTGAAAAATAGAAGTCGCTCTGGTATTCTGAGCTGACTTAAAATGAGTCTTTGGGTAGTTGTTCCATTATGATAAAATTTAGTAATTTAGTTGAAAATGATAAGCATTCTTGTGATAGCCCAAAGTTCACCATAACTTGAAAAATATTTTACACTGAACTTGAATTCTTTTACTAACACTTAAATCCAAACTTAGGCAACTCAGGAAACCTATTAAACATACATGCACTTCACAAACCTATGACATACCGCCAAATTCACAGACACATCCAAACCAGGTACTAAAAGACACACAATTTTAACTAAACTCTAAAAACCTATTTACATTATGTATATCAAACCTGCTATCATTGTTATTTATGCCATTCTATCTCATTCGTACATCTCGCCTCAACTCAATGCTCACAACACGTGCTGGGTAATGCCTTTACCACACCTCTGCTTTTCCCTAACAGAGTGCCTCAAGCACTTTCTGCCATCTACATGGCCATCCTCTGGAAGCATTAGCGATGTTGGTCCATCTGCTGCCACAGAGTGAGTGAGCATTAAGTCCTGTGCAAAATATTAAAACCATTCGTGTCACTGAAAATCAAGAACAAATTATGCTTTAGCTTCCTTGGAGTTTTCCAAAGGACAACTAAAACAGTTAATTACTGCATGACAACACAATGTGAACCACATTTTTAGTTTTTTTTTGTCCCTACAAAATACACAACTTCTTGTGTGAGAATCGCAGTTTATTTTGGGTAAGTTGCAAAACCAAAGTGCAAGTTGTTCGCAAGTATAACAAACGGATGTCAGAACTACAGAGATAATGGTGTATAGCAGTTGGTTTGAAGACAATGGCGAATCATTAGTATTTTTTAAAATAAATAATGCATATGCTGAGAACTAGAAAAAATTTACCAACACATATTTTTCCATGTGCTCGGACAAAAAAAGTAACATATCTGCTTCTTAAGATTTACGACTACCGTTACGAAAATAACCGATACATAATTGAAATTTAAATATGTAGGAAAAAGTACTAAATCAAATGGATTTCATTCTTTATTTTTTCAAAAAAACAAAACAATTGATTGGGTGAAGTACATTTTTCCAACTATTATATGGATCAACTTATTTCATAGCCAATGTTATTTATAAATATACACATAGTGACAATGTTTTTTTGTTTTTTCTAATTATGTGTCACTTATTGCCTTACATCCTTCAAGCAACTGTTGTGCTGTTTCACTGTTACATAGCTTCATAATTTTTGGGTTCACTTCAGCATAGTTTCTTCCCTTTTCTTCCTTAGATTGACACAAAGGATTTATTCCCACAAAGTACCTGCAATTAAAGTGAGACATTACCACAATAAAATACATCATAAAAATTCTGGCTTCTAAAAAAATGAAACAAAATACACACATACACACACACACACACACACATGAATAACACGTATCTTCATGAACACTGTAAGGAAGACTCGGGTGTGGTGAAGTTCATTAAGACTGAGAAACTGATATCACAGTGGTGCAAAATAATCTGCAGGGCAGTCACAGGGCAAAGCAACCATGATATAAGAAACTAAGTAACAACCCTTGGGAAACAGGAGAAATTTTCTCAGGCTACTGTCTTTCCGCCTTAACATGCGAACTGTAAAAATAGTCAGCAGGTAAAAAATAGGGAAACCTAAAATTTTTTAGCTCCAACCCCTTTATGGAAATGTACTGCTGTCTGTCATGGCATTCTTGTTTCTGCAGCTTAGAAAGAAGCCCAATTAAGGATGACAACTAATTGAAATTTACCAGGAAATATTGATCTGTCATGGTAACAAGTATGAGTCACCACACTGCAAGTGGTGACCAGATGTGGCTTGTTCATTTTTGTAATGCAGTCACCCATGACAAGTAGAACTTTTTTCTGAATTTTGTATAGTTATTGACAGATTAGGAAGAAAAGACCATTACAAAGGTTGAGAGCATAGCAAAATTTGCACTAAGCTAATTTATGCCAAAATAAGCACTTCCAATAATTTATGAAGAGAACAAGTTTGTAGGCAAATGAAATTATCTGAGCACCAGTGGAGTAACGCAAAATATCTACCCCCCCCCGGAATTTTCCTAACGGGCCCTACAACATGGTAAATTTGAGGGTAAATATTTAAATACTATGCTGTAGTAAAAATACAGATTTTTTTTTCTTGATTGGAGGTTTAATGACCAACTCATTGGTTCCAGGGAAGGGAGAGAGTCAGTACCATAAGAAAAACACAACATCCACGCCTCACCGGAATTTGAACCCCTTTTGGACGAATGATCAGAGGCCATCGCTTAGACCACTGAGACACCGGGGCAGCATAGATATTGATTCCATGATCTCTTTAGTATTGCTTTTAATTATGTGATTACTTATTTACTTATTCCCGTAAGTATCCTCGATAAGCTTAGTACTCGGGGAAAAAGTGCAAAATCTTTAAATGGCAAATGCTCACGATATCAAATGAAGTAAAAACAAATACTGATCTTCGAGTGTATGGTTTCGAACTTCCTTAAAAGCTGTTAAATTCTTTAATACAATAACTTTTGAGAAAGAGAAAAAACAAGTGTATGCATTTTTCTAGTTTTAAATACTTCAGCGATATTTTTTCTTTTTATTGTCATATCTTTGAAATTCAAGAAGCAAGCATACTTCACAAAATGAAAAAAAACTTACATTACTAAAATCTGGATTCCCTTCTAACGTTCTTTTTAGCGAATATTTCAATGAGTTTCTTTAAGTCCAGTTTACTGGCTCGGTCATTCTCAATGCTTATCATCGCAAGTCGATCAAGTATACTTTAAGTGTGCGATGACCGAAGTTAGTTTTTGATTAACTTCAACATCGAGAACGACCGTTCTGCTGTACCCACAGTCGCTGGGATTGTCAAAAAATATTTTCAACGCTGTTGCAAGGTCCAGAACACTGGGTAATATTGTACTGTTTTTTAAATATATGTGCTCCATAAGGTCTTTTACAGAGCCACCAGATATATTTTTAACTGGTTGCTCATAGCATTTCTAAACGAAAGTACTTGTGACGAAAAATCGCTAGATAAATCATCTCTGTACTGCAACCTTAAGCTCAGCTGACTGGAATAATTCCTTATATTTTCATTTAACAATTCAGATGACTGCAAGAAAGGAAATTTCTTTGCTACTGAACTCAGTCCTTCAAAATGGAATTTCATTTGAGAAATGCGGATTTCTATAGTTGCAAAAAGAGACAATTTTGAATTTCTCTTCGGATCTGTGTAACCTACTGTCTTTATTTATTTAATCAAATAACTTTTTTGAGTGATGCGATCGTGTTTCGTTAAATTTATCTTCAACACTCCATGTGTTGGTAAGAATAGATGAAGTGTTTTTAATATCTTTGAATTCTCCTCTTAAATTCAGAGTTTTTCACTCGCTGATTGTAGCACGTCAGCTGCTTTCAATAATTCTGCGTCCCTTGACTGCAGAAGTTTTGACACATTGCTAACTATTTCCAATATTTTGTGTTCCAGGAGAACAATCACAACAATATCAAAAAGGTCTCCAAACATTTTTAAAATCTCATAGCTGCGAAGAGACGGCCGAAGTCCTCTCTTCGCAGCTATGAAATTTTAGTATGATTTAGGTCAAAACTTTTATTAAAATGTAGTTATACCTGAAACTAATGGCACGTAGGGCATCGTGTCGGGAGGCCCATAGTATCAAGCACAACTTTTTCACAGTTAGGTTACACTACGATTTTCCTAATAATTCCCATCTTTTTTCTAATTCTTTTGAACAACAGAATAGTGTCCATTCACGTTGCTCCATCATAAGCTTGTCCATTACAATTTTCAAGAAACAGTTCATTTTTGTTTATCATCTTTAATTTTACCTCTGTCAGTCCCACTGCACTTTGGACTTTGACATTTCAAAAACCTAAAAATCTTTCGTTAATTTTAATTTCCACTGGATTTCCATTTTCGTTGTATTATGACTGTGATGTATCTAAATATTTGGCTCATTTGTTCATCTTTTCTTATGTCTTGCGTTGTATCTAGAATGGTAGAGTAGAACCGTGCCTCGTTAATTTCCTTCTTAATTTCAGTAGTATCGTTTTGTATCGTTGAACTCAAATATTTCATTTTCTTTTCCATCAACTGATTAAGAATTGGGTCATATTTGCTGAGAAGCTTTGTAACGTATACTCTATATTCACTTTCCTTTTGATTTTACTATCTCTGGTTATTTTATTTTACTATGTAAATTATCTTCTTACTGAACGAAATATTATTTCACCCGCTGAATGAGATCTGGCAATGAGTGTAAGTCATGACGTGGTGGTAGCTAGTATATAGGCGCGTTCATCGAGACTTAGAGAGAGCTTTTGTTGTTGTTATGAGAGAGCGTTTATAATACGAGGAGAGATTCTTCATTATTGTACAACAAGTTGTGTGGGTGTGTGCTTTAGTTGACCAAAAGTCTTATAATAAAGAAGTTACCGTAAGTTAGTCTTTCTCAATTCATAGTTTTTGTCAGACCTCTATCTGGCTGTTAGGTTTATAACATTTATTTATTACCACAAATAACCAGCGTTAAGACTTTGTTTACGTTCGTAATTAACTAGTAACAACACCCTTTTGAATTCACTATTTTGAAGCTTAGTACAAGTATATCATTAGCTAGCTGGTAGGAAGAGAATCATTCATATTAATTAGCTTAGCGGAAAGAAAATAAAGCTAATTCATTATAGCTTAATTATAGATACAAACTTTCCAGCATTAGTATCGCCTAATACTTCCCGATGGCCACGGAAAGCCATATTGCAAGTAGCTAAGGTTATAGTAACGTCAATTATTCTTTTCAACAACGCTTGTCCCAAAACAGACCTGTGCTGAATATTCTGAGTCCATCCGTTTATCAACGTTTTATCATTTTTATACATATCGTACGCGATACAAGTGGACAAATGTGAAACAGAGTTTTCGTGAACTTTAATTTTATTTTAGAAATGCCGTGCTAGTTTTTATACCATTAATCCATTCTTTCTGATGAGAGATGCATTTGGGATAACTGAAAACCCAACATTAGCTAAGGTTATAGTATATAACCTTAGCTACTCTTGGCTTTAAGGCACTGTCCCATGTAGGAGAATAGCACTAGTGTTCTCCCTAAATATTTTTTACATGCCAGGCGGCAAGAAATTTCAGCTTTTTTCAGCCATTTAACGACCCCTTCTCCAATCAGGGAGAAAAAATGTTAACTTAACATTATTATACTTATTAAACATGTTTAGCAGTGTGGTAGGCATTAATGTAACATAGCATGATAAGCAGTTAGAAAATTGTACAAAAAGGATCAAAAAATGAGTATTTACTAACAAATTATATTCGACACAATTTTTTTCTTTATTGAAGGTTTAACGACCACCGTAAGCAACTCAATAGGCTATAAGCAGTCTCTTGTCCCTAATTCAGGGACACTGGTTCCAGGGAAGGGAGAGAGCCAGTGCCATAAGACAAACAACATCCATGCCTCACCGGGATTTGAACCTGGACCCTTCTTGGAAGAATGGCCATAAGCCAGCGCTTAGACCTTCTGCACCACCAGTGCGGTGACACAGGTTTCAGTCAGTTTTCATCAACACTGATGGTATATGTAGGAATAAGTTTTCCATTCTTACTATTATGTTCAATTTGAAAACATTCATTAAAGGGCTGCCCCGGTGGCGCAGTGGTCTAAGCGCTGGCTTCTGATCATTCGTCGGAGATGGGTTCGGGTTCGAATCCTGAAGAGGCATGGATATTGTTTGTTTCACGGCACTGGATCTCTTCTTTCCCTGTAACCAGTGACCTTAAATTAGGGACAGGCTACTGCTTATAGCCCGCAGAGTTGTTCACGGTGGTCGTTAACCCCCAAACTAAAAAAAAAAAAATCATTAAAGGAAATATAGCCGGGTGGCAGACAAAATTAAGTAGGCAGGCCGCCCTGTAATAAGGCTCTAGGGAAAACACTAAGCACAGCCAGTTGTGAGATACCCTTTTCTCGATATTTGTACATGCATAATTACTAGTACTCTTCCGAAAAATACCTGTTTTTCATGTCCCGAGGGAAAGGTCCTTTAGGTTGGCAAGGTCCATTACTTATTACATTTGTTCTGACATCATTAAACAAAGCCCTATCTGTTGAAAAACTGGCGCAACTACCTGAATCCAATAAAATCTGCACAATGGTTAAGCAAGGCACAGACTGCTGGACGGCATCCTAAGGTACCCCACACACCAAGACAATGATGCTCCTTATCTGGTGGCCCACAGCCGGGATAATTCATCGGAGCTTCTTGGCAAGAGGTCAAACCATCACTGCAATATGGTATCGTGCTAAGTTACACCAGATGCACTACACAAATTGCTGCAGTAACAACCGGCTTTGGTCAACAGACGTGTTGTTCTGCTCCAGGAGGCCTGCCCTCATGTCGCACAACGAATGATGTTGGCACCAAGTGCCTTGGGCTACGAGTCACTGCCGCATCCTGCCTATTACCCGGACCTGTCTCAGACAGACTATCATCTGTTTCGTCACCTGGATCACTTTTTGTCAGGGAAACAGTTCATCACAGACAACAAGGTTCAACGTGCAGTTGACTTCTTCGGGTCCCAGCCACAAGAATTTTTTCGTTCCGTGATCATGGTTTTGCCAGACAGATGGCAATTATGTGTCGATGCTGAAGGGGATTATTTTGCCTGGGTAAGGATGCGTTTGTGCTGCAGCGTCGCTGCTGGCACATCGCCGAGCTATGCACATGGATGCCTGGCGATGATCAAACAAATCCATAAATCTTTATTTACAGGCTCATTTATCGTGGAGCAGCAATGCTATCTGCGCTGCTCGCTGCGATCATCATCACAGCTATGAAATCAGACTGGTTTGTTTTCCAAGCCTCGATCATCACCAGGCATTTTTAAACTTACGTTTTGATTGGTTCCGTCAAGGCCACTCTTCCCATCTATTGACCCACTTTCCCCAACAGAGTGTGAAAGTGCGCAGTCGTCTCTCTCGTATCTTTAAAAACCGTGTTGTGTTTTTATAGAAGCAAGCTTTATTTGTGGAGTTTTCCTGTGATTTGAACTTTTTTTGAACTTCTCCTAGGACTGATCAAGTTTTCTTAGCATAAGGCTTCATCACCTATGAACACATAGGGGGCTTGTATGTCAGTACTTAGTAGGAAGTTATCTTCAGGAATGTTAAAAGCACACCCATTTTCATTCTGTCATACAAGGCAGACTTTCTAAAAGTGCCCTCATCACTTTGTTTTCCATAGGCTCCGACCTCAATGAAAATAAATTTACAGTGTGCTTCACTGACGGCCTGCAGAACTATTGAAAAGTAGCTTTTATAATTAAAGAACACAGAGCCTGACCATTGAGGGCGAAGTATTTAGATGTACTTTCCATCGATAGAACCTAGACAGTTGGGGAATCCCAATTTCTTGTAAAACATATCAGCGATTTCTTTGAATTCATCTTTAGTTGGTGGCTTTATATGCAGTGGTTGTTAAACTTGCCGTAACACTGGTAAAGTCTGTTTGACAATAACAGATACAGCCATGATTCCTATAATAATAAAAGCGATATGAACAGCTGCAGGGTAAATGCTCCATGGCGAACATCGGAGCCACATGCAACCAGCGAGGTGCATGAGCGAGCATCTATGTGCCAGGAGCGAGGCTGCAGCATAAACGTACACTAAGTTGTCCTACTTTTCCGTTCTCGCCATCCAAGTGTGCTGGTCCTTTGCCGGACATTTCATTCGCACCAATCCAATACAAACATTCCTGATCGCAATGCAGGGGGAGGGGGAGTTTTCTCTTGGCTGGAAGTAGCATTACAGCAATTTATAGCACATCAGGTCAGTTAAGAATTCGCCTTAAAATATGAAAAGCATGGGAAGGGCAAATACGTTTGTCACCTACCACTAAAACCAAAGCTAAATTATTTTCAAAATAAGTACATCGATAAGAACTTGAAAATTCAGAGTAGCAGTAACAGCAAGAAAAACTACATGTTACTAATATCAGAAAGCAAAATATCAATTAACAATTCAAAGTGGTGGCTTTAAGGATGGATTTGTTTGTCCGTGAAAACCATATTGAAACTGGAAATACAATTATACGCTTTCGGGGACCCTCAAGCTCTGGAGACCCAGGCGCACGATTAGTTGGAAACCCGCCCCTGTACATTATGATGAGAAAGTACTGTATTATAATAATAAAAAATTCAACTCTGAGATGTCAAAGAAAATACAAGTTGTGATGAACTTTGCACAAAAAAGTCTAGTCGTGACTACTTTCTATTTTTAAATAAGTCTGATAGATGTATCTCCTATTTTTCTCTTTCAAAAAAAAAAAAAAAAAAAAAAAAAAAAGATTTTCATTTCTAGGAACTTTTGCCTTCTGCCTCATTTATTTAGCACTGATGGAGGGTGTGTACAGCATAATACTTCACTGGTGATGTGACTTCACTGCCAATATTCAATCAGAATGGCAACATGGTAGAGGCCTGAATGGTACATTCAGGTTAAAATTTTCACTGATTCACCCTTTCGTGATGCATGTCCTATGGGATTTATTTTAATTAATTTATAGTGACAAACTGACAACATGGGACACTTGAGATATACCAAATATGGCATCAGCCATCTTGTTTGACATTGAAGTCCAAGGTAAAATAAGATTTCAAAATTACCCAATGCTTATTATTATGTATACATATTTGGCGTTTTTATTAACACGCTGCAAAAGTAATTAGATTGTCTTCTTTTTAATGCTGGAAAAAGAAAGGGAAAAAAACAGGACAACTCAACAATTACATAGTTCCACCTAGTTGGCTTTACATTGCTTATGTATATAGGAACAATTCAATGTTAGGGCCTTATTGCTCCTGATTCCAATTTTCACTAGTCTGCTAAAATAGATAAATTCATACATCCATTTCATAGCTTGCATTTTACTTACCATAACCAGTTAACCACTCACCATCTCTTAAAGGCAAAGGGTCATGGTGGCCCAATGTTAGTGTGCTTAACTTGAGACTTAGCACAAACGCTGGTTTAAGTCCGGCTGACCACTAAAGAGCAGTCGTGGCTCAGATGTCATGCTAAACAGATGGTCCCGGGTTAGAAACTCCTTGTTATAAACAGGGCCGGACCCCCCCCCTTTGCTACTCATTATTGTTCTTTTATATATTGATATTTTGTTAGCAATTTTTAGATGATTCAAAAAATCAAATATTTTGGTATTTTATTTTGATAAAATCTTTAAAAAGTGCCTTTATTTTTATTATTGTTTATTATTTATGAAATTTCAAAACGAATGTAATCATGACAGAGGTGGCATCTTATGTTCAAACCTGAACTTGTATCTTTGCCCCCCTCCACTCACAGTATTGGAATTTTTTAGCAATGGAAAGGAAACAAACTACAGGTGTTCGGCTGAGGTGACAAGCTACAGCATTTCTCAAATAAACATCAGGAAATATCAAACTGCATACCACAGGACATCTCAATTTTTGGTTATAAATATAGTACTGCAAAATAATAATGTATTTTGCTGTCATATAATTCCACAGATCAGTGGGAAAATTCACCTCTGGCTGTAGCCTGTTCCCCCTCCCCCATCCAAATACGGCCCTGGTTACAAACATGTGTAACCCCTATTGCTACAGGCATAAATCTGGCATATTTAGCTCTTTGTGTAGCATAAGCAGTGCCTGACAGGGATTACAAAACACCCAATCATTAAGGTAAGATGTTTGTTCTTGGAAGCAAGAGAATGTGCTATGACAAATTACAGTAACAACAGAATTCCTGAAACTTGCACGATTGACAATGGAACAGGGGAAAAAATATGCAGTACCGCTTCAAGCTTTGCGATGCAAAAATAGCAGTTAGCGATGGAAGGTTACATGTCATTTTTTATGTATATTTTACAATTCCATCTTCTCATATATCAAACTCATATTTGAATTACAAAACCTTGATTTAAAGTTTAATATGGAAATTTCCATTAATATCTCTATTTAAAAAAAAAAAAAAAGTAGGGTATGGCAAAACGCTATTGTCTGTAATGCTAAACTGCTGCCTATGCATATTTCTGGGCCTATCTCCAACGCTCTTTTTTGGCATATTTTATTCAGTGCATCATTTGCTACACGCTGGTGATATTTTCATACTGATTGCTACCATTTTTTATGTATATATATTTTAAAATTCCATCTTCATGGGTTTGAACAGTATACCTTGTATCAAGTTTAGCATTGTGGTACTCTTTAAGTTCAGTTCTTCACAGGGATGGTCATAGTGCAGCCCCAAGTATCTATAAGAAACTTAGGCCTAAAAAGACATATATAAAAATGTTCAACCTGTGATCTTTTCCTCCTGATGGCAAGGTACTTTCCTTTTCCTTACTGTGATTTTTTCACGTAGCATACACATGTTATTTACCCTGTTAAGAAGTTGTGGAAGGGAATCATACCCAGATCCCACAATCAGTACGTGGATTTTGTCCACTAATGAGTCATTGTATACGATTTTGCTTACGCATTAAAAATAAAATTCTATTCATAACTTAATCGTGTTTGCTTTCAGCTAGAAAAAGCTTTCTCATGTAGCCCCACTTAGCAGTGATGATGTGGTCACATCAGACAGCAGTCTATGATTTTCCATATCTACTAAAATATTTTTAGATTTTACTTTGTGTTACTGATTACAGTATTATCGATAGATATTGAAAGATGAGCTAGTAATTTCTTATAATAAATTATTGATTTAAATAAAAGTAAGTTGGAAAAGTGCTCCATGTAATTACTCAATTGCTCTGCAACGCTAAATCTGAGGAGAAAAATTGCTCCCCCAAAAATTAGTTATTTCTCTCCCTGCATAGGAAGATTGAGTATTTTTATATGTATACACTGAGTGGTCACTTTACTATGACCACCTGACAGTTTTAAGCAAATGAGCTATGGCTGCACGCTATTGCCGCCAGAGGACGAGGCTAGTATAAAAAGAGAAAGCTCAGTGCTCGCGACAGTAGTAGACGTGATTTTTGGGTGACGATATGGGTAAAAAATGCGATTTGACGGACTTTCAACGTGGGATGATTGAAGGAACTCGGAGCCATGGAGTGAGTATCACCGAAACCGCCGCATTCGTGAAATGTTCCAGAGCAGCTGTTGTTAAAGTGTTTAAAGATTGGACTGTCAGCCAAAAAACTGGGTCTCTAAGTGCAACGTGTGGTCGTCATCGACTAGTGACTGGTCGGGCGAAACGGAGAGTGTCCAGACTGGTAACAGACAACAGGAGGGCAACAGTGCAGCAAATTACAGACCATCTTAATCAAGGATCCCCTCAAATGATCTCTGCATGCACTGTTCGCCGTACACTGCATTGGATTGGATATGGCAGCCGAAGGCTTGTTCGAACACCTTTGCTGTCTGCAGTTAACAAGAGAAACGTCTCCAGTTCGCACAAGGATTGGACAGTCAATAATTGGAAACAAATTATGTGGTCCGATGAATCTCGTTTTCAGTTGCATCATGCCGATGGCCGGGTGAGAATTTGGCGGAAACAGCAAGAAAGCATGGACCCCAAATGCATTGCTACAACCCTTCAAGTTGGTGGTGGCAACGTTATGGTTTGGTGAAAGTTTCCCTGGCATGCTTTGGGCCCTATAATTCGTGTTGATCAACGTCTGACCGGCATATCATATCTAAACATCGTTGCGGACCAAGTGCATCCTGTCATATGGATGGTGTTTCCTAATGGCAATGGCTACTTTCAACAAGCTAATGCGTTCTGCCATAGTGCTCGTATTGTACAGGATTGGTTTCAGGAACATGCCGGTGAGTTTACTTTGCTTAGGTGGCCCCTCAATCTCTAGATCTCAACCCCATTGAGAATTTGTGGGATGAAGTTGAATGAGCCATCAGACAGCTGGATCCACAGCCCTGCAATCTCACACTTCTGGAAAGTGCTATTCATCAAGCATGGTCTCAGATTCCACAAACCACCTATCGACATCTCGTGGAGTCCATGCCATGAAGAATTGATGCAGTATTAAAGCGAAAAGGTGGCCCAACGAAGTACTGAGGGGGTGGTCATAATAAAGTGGCCATTCAGTGTATTTATTAAGCAAACAGGGTTAAGGGGAGTCACAATTATGTTTAGCATCGGTGCTAATGCGGAGTTTGACTAAGGGATTTCTTAAATTTAAGCTTGGAACACTATAGCAACTCCGCCTGAAAAAGGGAGATGTGCCAGGCAATTATTTGATAGCTATTGGCTGGAGAACAATGACGACTCCAATCCTGAGTAACAACTGCTATATGTTTTTACAGAAATAAAATTAAAATTTGACCACCTAATGAAATCAGTGTTCGAAGTTGGGCGAGATGGTATCCCAGCAGGTTAATATTATTTACCATCCCAGCATGTAATAAAATTTAAGCTCGTCACACACTATGTAAAAAAATTAGGATGAAAACACATATTTTAACACAAAAATCAGGAAATAAAATTTTTAATGGATTACATTGATAAATGATAGCAGCTGGGACAGAAAAGATCAGAAACAGATTAAAAGGGGAGGGGCTAAGGGCCACTGTCAGTTCAGGGGCCTGGATTTTTCGGAAGTTTTTGGTCCCCAACAAAATGAGTGTGCCGACATCCATTTTATGGAGGGCTGAAAACTTCATGTGGGTAAAAAAGTTCCAAAAAGCGTAAATCGAAGAAATAATTTCAGTTATTCATATTAAATTTGCAGCTTCCATTGTCTGGAGGCCCCAAAGCTTTCTTTTTCCTACCTACAGACATTGCTGTTTTTTTCTCTCAAGTTCCCCTCATAAATGGGCCATATTTTCTAGTAATTTGAACCAAACTATGAATAACAAATTATTTCACTTAAAAAGCTTAGGGTAAGACTAGATGGTATGGTCATTATTAATGAGTAAGAGCACTGTTCACCGACTATGACAATATTTTGAGTGCCCCAGATAGTGTATCTGAGAATTTAATAAAAAAAAAACCTCTGAACCTTGGCAGAAAGCAAAATCCTTACAAAAAGTTTATGAAATTCGAATCTGTTCTCATGTGTGTTCTTTGGCATGATATTTTGGAAAGATGCGATAAAGTTAGTACTAAATTACAAAAGCTTTCACTAGATTTCTTAATTAGATGTAACCTTCTGCAGTCACTATTCCATTTCATTGGCAATGAAAGAAATAATTTTGAAAAATGTGAAGAAATAGTTAAAACATTAAGTGAAAATCTCCTGGAAGTTTTGTCAAATCACGATCAAATAAAAAAATGCAGATGACAATAGCCGTAATGAAACAATTTGAAGTAGAAACATTTAATGTGATTATTGATGAGTTATTGATATATATAATAATTTGATTGTTTTCCTAAATTTATTCACTATATTGAAACTACATTTGGTAATACAGTAAAACCTCTGAATAGCAGACACCTCTGGACCAGATAATCTGTCCGCTATTGGGAGGTACACGCCCGTCTACTAAAGTCATCGCGCAATATGATCTTTGTGGCTGGTATTCTTTTTCTTCTTTTGCTGTTAAAAATAAAGATACATCTATAAATATACCAGGGGTGATTGTGAGGTTACACAAGAAACCCTGAAACTCTCAGCTCAGTGCCAATATACATATAATGTATAATCATCATCATCATTGTCAACCATTATCAATCCACTGCTGGACGAAGGTCTCCCCAAGTTTCCTCCACAACGGTCTGTCTTGTGCCAGTCTCCTCCATGTCACCCCTGCATACTTTCGAATTTCATCCACCCATCTCCCATGTGGTCTTCTTCTGGGTCTTTTCCTGTCCCTTGGAATCCAATCTAAAATTTCGGCTGTCCATCGATGATCTGTCCTTCTGGCAGTATGTCCAGCCCATTGCCATTTCAGGGATTTAACTCTGATCATGATGTCTTCCACTCTTGTCATTTTTCGGATCCACGAGTTCCTCTTCTTATCTCTCCTGGTTACACGAAGCATGCACCTCTCCATGCTTCTTTGAGTTGTCTGCAGTCTTTGTATATCTCTTTTAGTTAAGGTCCACGTCTCTGAACCATACGTAAGCACTGGAAGGATGCATTGATCAAACACTTTTCTTTTAAGACATAATGGCATATTGCTCTTGAAAATTATGCTGTTTCTTCCAAAAGCTCTCCAGGCAAATTTTGTACGCCGATTAATTTCTTCATCAATGTGACCCTCACTTGATATCTGCTGTCCAAGATAAACGTACGTGTCTGTTATCTCCAGCTTTTCTCCATCAATCGATAAATCTTCATTTCTTGTAAAAGCATTGAACATCACTTTTGTCTTCTGAAAGTTCATTTTTAATCCCACTTCTTTACTCTTGTCAGCAAGTTCCTGGATCATACTCTGCAGCTCTGATGGGGTAGTTGCAAAAATGACTACGTCATCAGCAAAACGAAGGTGGGTTAGATAATCTCCATTAATCTTTATCCCATTTTGTTTTCCCAGCTCAGCGACTGAAAAACACCCTCCAATGTGGCATTAAAGAGCTTCGGAGATATGGTGTCACCTTGTCTCACTCCCTTTCCAATTATTATGTGTGTTGTATTTTCAAACAGCCGAATCTTTGCACTTGCATTTTCATAGATGTTATTAATAATATCAATGTATGCATCTTCAATACCGCAGGTTTTCAGAGCCATTGTAACTGCTAATGGTTTCACCGAATCAAAGGCTTTTTCATAATCGATAAAAGCCATGCACAATGGAAGTTCATATTCCCTCGCTCTTTCAATTAGTTCTCTCAGTACGTGGATATGATCTATTGTGCTGTAGCCACTCCTGAATCCAGCTTGTTCTCTCGGTTGAGCCATGTCCAGTGTTACCTTCAAGCGGTGTGAAAGAACTTTAGTGAAGATTTTATAAACTACTGATAGGAGGCTGATAGGTCTGTAGTTTCCGAGATCCTCAATGTCACCTTTCTTATGTAGCAGGATCATTGTAGCGGTGTTCCAATCCTCAGGAATCTTTCCTTCATTAAGGCATCGAGTGAAAATTTGGGCGAGTACTGTTTCGATTTCTCCACTTGCTTCTTGTATGATGTCTACAGTAATTCCATCTTCTCCTGGATCTTTTCCCCGCTTCATGTTCTTGATTGCATGTGCAACTTCTGCTGGAAGGACTGGAGGAACTCTGGTACTGGTATCTTTCATGATGTCTGGAGTGCATGTATCATCCTTTTCATATAATTTGGAGTAGAAATCTTTCACTCTCGTCAAAATTTCGCCTCTATTTCTTGTTACAGAACCATCTTCGTTTCTCAGTGCCATAATCTGTTTTCTTCCCTTACTGAGATGTCCCTTTGCTATCTTTAGGCTTTGGTTGTTTTCAATTGCTTTCCTCACTAGTTCACAGTTGAATTTTCTTACGTCTTCAGTGATACTTTTTCTTACTGTCTTGCATAGCTCTATATATTCCACTTTGGAAGTCACATCTTCTTTAGTTGTCCTCATCTCTCTTCTTTTTTGCATCAACATTTTCGTTTTTCCTGATAATTTGTTTACATGCAACTTGTTCTTAGACCCAGCTAATTTTGTTGCTGTTTCCATAAGAGCTTTGGTTACTTTTCTGTTAACTTCAGAGATGTCCACTTCTTCCGATGTTAGGCCTTCTAAAGCAGAGAACCTGTTCTTCAGTTCCAACTTGAAGGTATTATGGTGTTTTTTAAGGTTGGTTATGTCAATAGATTTTGTTTGTCTTATGAGCTTGCCACATACGAGTTTAGTGTTGAGGTGCATCTTACATCTCACCAATCTATGGTAACTACCTGTGTTGAACTTGTTTAGCACACTGCAGTCTTCTATGACGAATTTTTTGTTACACATAATAAAATCAATTTCACTTGTCGTCCCATTTGGATGTCTCCATGTCCATTTCCTGTGTGGCTTTTTCTTGAAGAAGGAGTTCAAGATGAAAAACCCTTCTGCCTCTGCAAACTCAACGAGAGTATTTCCACGCTGGTTTCTGTTGCCGTGACCGAATTTACCTACTGAAGTTTCATTCTGTTGCCGTTGCCCTATTTTTGCATTGAAATCTCCCATAATAATTTTCAAGTGCTGCTTACCTTTATTATTTAGATGACAAATTTCCTCATAAAATTCTTCAATTTCTTCTTCAGGATGACTTGTGGTGGGTGCATAAGTTTGAATAATCTGAGCCTGGTATCTTTTCGAGAGTTGGATAACAAGTCGTGCAGCTCTGTCAGAGGAACTTTCAACTTCTACAACTTTATCCTTCAGTTTCTTGTTTATTATAAATCCAACACCACTAGTTCTGCCAGTATCTGTCCCATGATAGTAGAAGAGATGTCCACTTTTCAGTTCGATGAGATCTTCTCCTTTTCTCCTTACCTCACTTAGCCCCACGATGTCCCACTTGATCCTTTGTAGCTCCTCTTCCAATTCCAGAAGCCTTGAATCAGAAGATAGGGAGCGTCCGTTGTACGTAGCCAAGGTCAGCATCAGATGGCAGCCTTGTCCGGTCCTCCGGGGATTCTTAGCACCCTCTGCCTTCATGTCGCACTGGACGCTGCCGTGGCCAGGTACATTCCAGCTGCCGGAGACTGAGGGCCAAGATTTAAGTTGTGGAATCATTTTGGAGGGGTTTGGCCATAACTCACCACGCTGGCCAAGCGGGTTGGTGAGTGTGGGATAGAATTTCCTCTAATCCCGATGGTATAGTTATACCGCTATTGGCGGTCGTCAGAGCCCCTTTAGTGGGAACAGGATGTACCACGAGAAGGCGGGGTTGACATTTGTCAAGGAGAAGCTGTGATGTTACGCATCACCTGACCTTACATCCCTAATGTATAATACGCACATATAAATTAGCTACACAATAAATAGGCCTTAGTGCTTGTGCAGTTAAACTTCGCATCTTTTCTAGTACCCAATTTTCTTTCACTGTGCAAAATCCTTCAGGAATTGCATCTTTAAAATCAAATTTTGCACTTCATATTATATGTTAATTGAGCAGTCTATGTAAGCCAGTTTTACTTGAACTTGAAGCCTACAGTGGATTCCATTCAGTTTCAAAAATAGTTAGAAAAAATAATCAAATTATTTGAACTTTCAAAATAATGAAAAGAAGCCTTCCTTTCAGCAGGCTGTTATCTTGAGAGCTTATTTAATAACAAAAGAAACGCACAAGGTGTCACAAATCGTCTACATTCACCATTCACACGGACATGCAGTGTTTTTAATCAAACACTGTAATTCCCAAAGAAAATGGAACCTGAAGTTTAGTTACCATTTTGTAGCATTTTTAGAAATGAAATGTCCAAAGCATCTCAAATTCTTCTAAAACTTAAAAACCCGGAATTCCGGGCTACACCCGGATTACAAACAGTTCTGATATATGTACATATTTATGTAGTGATAAATTCCGAAACCGCATTAATAATACTGGACACGAAGTTGAATATATGTACGTATTTATAGTAACTTAAATATTTTTGAGTTTTTCAAAGATGATGGAAAATGCAATTTGCGTACATATGCAGGGCACGAAATTTCCGGTCACAAGCTCGCCATTGGCGAATGAAGAATTGTCGTTGGCGAGTAAAACCTTTCTCATTGAATTACCGCAATTTCATAGGAAGTCGATTTATCGTGCTGAAGGATATTAAAAACACAGTTTTGCCGTCTTTACACGATTTAAAATATTACGGTTAAAATGATATATACATGAGCACTTTCAAGTCCACTGTGGACCCGTCATCAGATGCTGTGGTTGCACTATGCCCTGGGAGGGTATATATTATGTAGTATGCGCACTGACGAAATAGTATGTTTTGGTATGCGCATGCTCACTTCCCAATCATGTCGTTTCATTAGAGCAGCCGGTATTGTCTCTTTTGTTGTAATAGTTACAGAGTAGTTTCCATGGCAACGGTATAATAATAGGGGTATCGTCGTTACAGCATTCAGCCCTATGTTTATGTATCAATAGGCTTTCTAACAGGAGGATAGATGAACATGTAGTTGGCGTATGTAACATAGTAACATCTTCCCAGATAGGTTGGTGTTGACCCTTCAGGCATAGTCTTGATAGGGCGGTGGAGGTGGAGCATGTTTTAACATTATATCTATGTTCAGAGACACGTAAATTAATATTACGACGGGTCGAACCTATGTACATCTTGTCGGTTACGTCAGCATTCATAGCTTTTAGTGGGATTGCGTATACACCGAACTTGGAATCATGGGGAATCCGATCCCTGTCATTTTTAATATGGGCGAGAATGTTGCATGTTTTTATGCCAAAATCAAAATTAAGTGGACGACATACGTTTTTTAGGATATTTGTGACAGCAGGGATGTATGGTAGCTTGCCGACATATGAAGTGCTTGGTATCGTTCTCGATAATGTTGAGTATGATGCATTAAAGACTCGGCGCATTATGGAATTAACTATGGTAGATGGATAATTATATAATGCTGCAATATCCATAATTTTTGCAACTTCTAAGTCTCTTTGATCGGTTGAGGATGAATGTGTAATTGCTCGGTGAAACATAAAGTGAAGGGCTGAAAGTTTTTGCCTGAGTGGGTGGTAGGAGTTATAGGGAATCATAGATATTGTTGCAGTTGGTTTTCTATAAACAGAGTGAGTTATTTCGTTCGTATTAGGGTTTCTTTCCAACAAGATGTCCAGATAGGGTAATGCATAATTGGTCTCGAATTCTGTGGAAAATTTTTTTTTTTATGGAACTGTATTTTGTAGACAACAAGCTGGTGAACTCTGTAAGGCTTTCGAGGGTGGACTGCCAAAACAAAAGCACATCATCCACGTATCTCAGGTATAAAATAGGTTTCACATGAAAGTTTGCGAGGACTTCGTTTTCCAGGTCTTGTAACAACAACTCAGATAGAACTGCTGAGAGGGGTGACCCCATAGGGGCCCCTTCCCGTTGACGGTAAATAGTTTCATTAAATCGAAAAAATGTTCTGTTGTACACAATATCTTGAGAGCTTATTTAATAACCCTATCAATGTTGTCAATGCCTACCCTATCAATGTTGTCAATGATATTCAGCTTATTCCACAGATTGAACAAATTGTTAAAGCGCTCCCTTATTCTATTCAAGACTCCACTAGACATCAAGTAGCTGGAGCCATCAAGACTATTCATAACCAATCTAGCAATAATCCTGTATATAAGAAACTCAAATATGAACTGAACCAACTTAGACAGCTGCGTCAGAACCCCGATATTTCAATAATCAGTGCGGACAAGACCTCCCAAGTTATTATAATGAATAGAACTGACTACATTGATAAAATGAACCAGGCAATTGCAAACATTCCACATACCATATGCACCCGTGATCCCACTAATGCTACCATTTCGGCCCTCTCCAGGTTAAAATCTTCAGGTCTACTTCCTACAAATATCACTAAAGCTATGCACCCACCACCTGGACCTCGTGTTCCCGAATTATTTGGAAAACTTAAAACCCATAAAACAGGTAATCCCGTACGCCCCCTCGTTTCGGCCTATGCAAGTCCAACTAGACCACTCGAGGGAGCATTGGCAAAATGTCTAGTTCCATTAACCACTTCATCCATATTCTCGGTGACCAGTTCCGCTCAGGCATTAAATAAAATACATTCTGTTACACCATCTAGCTCGCAGTTTATAATGGTCTCACTCGATATCATTTCCTTGTACCCTAACGTACCTGTACCTGCAGTCCACCGTATCATTGAAGAAATGTTGTCAGCCCACGGAACTTATACCCATAATGAAATTCAAGGCATTGTTAATGCCTTAAGACTTACAATATTACAACAGAACATTTTTTCGATTTAATGAAACTATTTACCGTCAACGGGAAGGGGCCCCTATGGGGTCACCCCTCTCAGCAGTTCTATCTGAGTTGTTGTTACAAGACCTGGAAAACGAAGTCCTCGCAAACTTTCATGTGAAACCTATTTTATACCTGAGATACGTGGATGATGTGCTTTTGTTTTGGCAGTCCACCCTTGAAAGCCTTACAGAGTTCACCAGCTTGTTGTCTACAAAATACAGTTCCATAAAATTTTCCACAGAATTCGAGACCAATTATGCATTACCCTATCTGGACATCTTGTTGGAAAGAAACCCTAATACGAACGAAATAACTCACTCTGTTTATAGAAAACCAACTGCAACAATATCTATGATTCCCTATAACTCCTACCACCCACTCAGGCAAAAACTTTCAGCCCTTCACTTTATGTTTCACCGAGCAATTACACATTCATCCTCAACCGATCAAAGAGACTTAGAAGTTGCAAAAATTATGGATATTGCAGCATTATATAATTATCCATCTACCATAGTTAATTCCATAATGCGCCGTGTCTTTAATGCATCATACTCAACATTATCGAGAACGATACCAAGCACTTCATATGTCGGCAAGCTACCATACATCCCTGCTGTCACAAATATCCTAAAAAACGTATGTCGTCCACTTAATTTTGATTTTGGCATAAAAACATGCAACATTCTCGCCCATATTAAAAATGACAGGGATCGGATTCCCCATGATTCCAAGTTCGGTGTATACGCAATCCCACTAAAAGCTATGAATGCTGACGTAACCGACAAGATGTACATAGGTTCGACCCGTCGTAATATTAATTTACGTGTCTCTGAACATAGATATAATGTTAAAACATGCTCCACCTCCACCGCCCTATCAAGACTATGCCTGAAGGGTCAACACCAACCTATCTGGGAAGATGTTACTATGTTACATACGCCAACTACATGTTCATCTATCCTCCTGTTAGAAAGCCTATTGATACATAAACATAGGGCTGAATGCTGTAACGACGATACCCCCTATTATTATACCGTTGCCATGGAAACTACTCTGTAACTATTACAACAAAAGAGACAATACCGGCTGCTCTAATGAAACGACATGATTGGGAAGTGAGCATGCGCATACCAAAACATACTATTTCGTCAGTGCGCATACTACATAATATATACCTCCCAGGGCATAGTGCAACCACAGCATCTGATGACGGGTCCACAGTGGACTTGAAAGTGCTCATGTATATATCATTTTAACCGTAATATTTTAAATCGTGTAAAGACGGCAAAACTGTGTTTTTAATACCGCAATTTCGTTGTTAACAGCTGCAGCTATTATGATGATAAAAGTTTTTTTTTTTTTTTCAAATGTGTGGCACGTATGTGGTGCTGCTGATATGCTGAATTTGTTTTTTGTAATTACTTTTCTTTTCTCTTCCATAAACTGCTAGGTTCTCGGTGCTCGTATTGCTCGTTTGAAGTCTGTAAAAATCACTCTGCAGGCTTGTTTATAAAAAATAAAAACGTGCACTATTTTAATCGTATTTTTAAAAACTGGGAAGAACAGTGTTTTTTCTTTGCAAAAACAATTTTTGTAAGTATTTTACCGTTAGAAAAAAAGTGTTAATCACTGTCAACGGTTGATCGGAGGATTTTCACCATCATCGTTAAATTCATGAAATGTTTACCTAATAGAAAAAAATATTTGGAAGACGTGAATGAACAATAAAAAATTATAGTAGGATAAAAATGTGATTTTAAACACAGTATTTCTATCCTATGTAACCAAATGGTTTAACTTTAGGGATCGGCTCATAAAATGACTGTTTTCTACGCGTCCCAGGTTATTAGGGCTACAGCTGTTAACTCGTGTGCGGCACATACAACGTTTGCTCTCAAGATGACTAAATTAACACTTCGGTAAAATCTTAAAATTTTATTGTGGGCTTGGGGCTTGGCATTGCAATAAAATTTCGCATACCTCTCCCCCTTCAGTGAACGCATTTTCAGCTTTTAAGACTGAAATCGTTGTCCGCTATTCAGAGGTAAAAACACAGAACCGTCTATACCTTGGGGATTACAAAACTGTCCGTTAAATGGAGGTGTCTGCTATTTAGGAGTGTCCGTTAAGGAGGTTTTACTGTACCAATAACCAACTGTCAAGCAGAGCATTCTTTTCAAAAATGGCCTTTGTAAAAAATAACTTGCGATAGACAGTGCTTCAACAAAGACTTAATGGTCTGGCTATCAAGTCATTAGTACATGATATTGCCAAGCAGTTATCGTTCGACGATGTTGTGCACTCCTTCGCAAACCTTAAAGCAAGGAAAAAGACATTTTAAAGATGAACTTAAACTCCTTAACTATGTGTAAACTTCTGTTTTTGTGCATTCATTTCTAATTTCTTGTTGTCTATACTTGATTCAATGTTTGTGTTCCTTTAGTATAAAATTTTTGTAAAACATATTGACGTTTGTAAAGATTTTGGGGCACTTTTGGGGTTTACTAGCAATGTTTATATTCTACACAGAGTACAGAGTAAGAGATATATATATATTTTTTTGATTGGAGGTTTAACGACCACCGTGAGCAACTCAATAGGCTATAAGCAGTCGCCCGTCCCTAATTTAGGGTCACTGGTTCCAGGGAAGGGAGAGAGCCAGTGCCGTAAGACAAACACAACATCCATGCCTCACCGGGATTCGAACCCGGACCCCGTTCGGAAGAGATATTTTGGAGGGGATTTTCTTACCTCACTTAGCAGTTCTAATGTAATTACTGCCTTGCGTGACAAATTTGTAAAACTTTCTACACAACTGGGTTTACACTGAAAGACATTGTTTTGGGTACTCATTTTATAAATAAAGCATTTTATAATAGAGCATTGGTTGTTTACCTGACATGTCTCGAGTTGTGTCGGGTGATATTTGTCATTTTTTCGTAATTTTGTTTTTGATCGGAGGTTTAACGACCACCGTGAGCAACTCAATGGGCTATAAGCAGTCGCCCGTCCCTAATTTAGGGTCACTGGTTCCAGGGAAGGGATAGAGCCAGTGCCGTAAGACAAACACAACATCCATGCCAAACCGGGATTCGAACCCGAGCCCCATTCGGACGAATGATCAGAAGCCATCGCTTAGACCACTGCGCCACCGGGGCGGGTTTTGTAATTTTACAAAAAAAAAAACACTGGCAGTTAAGCAAGTATTACTACACAAAGACCTGTGTGCCGATACATTATAAATTTTTAAGAAATTGAATGGCTCCGATAAATTTCCATCTTACCACAGATGGAACATACACACAGAAATGTCTCGAGTTATGAGTTGAGTGATATTTCTGTCATTTTTTTATAATTTTACAGAAAACACTGGCAGTTATTACTACACAAATACCTGTGTATTGATATATTTCAACTAATTTTTAAGAAATTGAATGGTTCTGATAAATTTTCATCTTACCACAGATGAGGTATACACACTGCTCGCATGAGATTTCTTCAATGTGTTAGTTTGCAGAAAAAAATGTTTCAGCATCTTTAAACAGACATTTTAAAGACAAACTCCTGAACTATGTGTGAACTTCTGTTTTTGTGCATTCATTTAAAATTTTTGTTATCTATACTTGATTCAATGTTTGCATTTCTTTAGGAATAAATATTAAAAATAATACATTTCCTTATGTCTGCAAACACATAAGATGTATTTTACAAAGCCTTAACATACATATATAAAGGAAAAAGGTATCCAACATATGTACAAGACATACATATCTATCGTATAGTCTATAGGACATTCGTATTTTACAAGCACTTGTGACCAGAAATAGGGGCCACAAAATCTTCAGTAGCTCAGATTCAAAAAAGCTGTCTGGCACTGAAAAAAAAATGTAGGAAGCAGGAGCATGGTGTTAGAATTTTTAGCACCTACGATTGCGATTGCGAATGCTAAATAAAAATTTCCTGGCACCAACGTGGTCTGGGGGAAATTGACCATTATACAATTTGTACCTCGTTCTCCAAAACTAGTTGTCACCCTAGTCACAGGACAAGCGAGGAAAATTAGTTAGCAACTGCATTCGTTTACTTAACTTGTTCGGCCTAACAAATAATTTGAACGAAATACATGAAATAAAAAATCAAACTTGTTTCAATTGTTACCAAAACCACTTAATACTAACATTCTCATCATAATGCACTGTGACTTACACAAAACAAAAAAATACTTACCGAAAATAAATGCTGCGGTGCTTCTATAAATCGGTAACATAGAATCCTTACTTTATGTAGAGAGACGTCCATCGCTTCGTACCAACATGGTGTCCGCGACCAGTCTGTTGCCATTCGACAGGTCGTAAAAAAACAGGTATTATACCGTAATGGTTAAAACAGTTTAAACACCGTGAACATGTAGTTTATCTACTGAAAATTTACGGTTCATCGCCCGTTGGCGTGCTTACGGTTCGTAAAGCGTTTTAATACAGTTGAAACACCGAGAATTCACGGAAATTTTTTACAGTGTATTGAATGTGAACGAAATGTTGTCAAAGGTCAGGACATAAGAGCGGGATCCATTCCACTGCTCGTATGCGTCATAACTAACGTAAAAAAGGTTCTATTTCGATGAACTTTTAGTATGTGGTAGGGGACCACGTGGGGGCAAACCCTATTGAAAATGGTCGAAATGGGGTCAAAGGTCAGGACATAGGAGCGGAATCACTTCATCGCCATTATGCGTCATAACTTACGTAAAAATGCTTCGATTTGGATGAAATGTTAGTATTTTGTAGGAGCCGGCCTGGAGACAAATCCTATTGAAAATGGGCGAAATGGGGTCAAAGGTTAGGACACAGGAGCGGGATATATTCCATAGCCTTTATGCATCATAACTTACATAAAAATGCTTCTATTGCGACAAAACTTAATCATGTTATTTCGGAAGTATACTGAACCGGTTCTGTTGAATATCATAGAAATGGGATCAAAGGTCAGGGCACAGGAGCGAGGTTTATTCCACAGCCATTATCCTCATAACTTGAGTAATAACTTGAGTAATGATTTCTGGTATGTTGGAAAGCGTATTATAATCAATGCATTGCATGATTTTACTAACTTGTTGTATATATTTCATCGTTCGTGAATAAGAACCTTTAAATATAAGGATAAGTAGCATTTAACGTTCAGCCAGTATTTTCTCCAAAAAATACTTAAAAAATAAATAGCGAACTTTCCGTAAGCCACAGCTTAAGTTGCAATACTTGAATACTCTTGCAGGCGGCAACGCTGATTCACAGATAAATATAGAGATTGACAGATTTTTATATAATCGGCGGTCGGCGATTATGGTAGAAATGTGAAAGGCAAAGAAAATGCTAAACCTAAGCCATTTGCTAAGGTAACAATAATACACATTAAAGAGTCAGGCAATGCCTGAGAACAGCAGCATGTAATTGAAGGAAATGGATTCTCTGGTATCATAGAAGTTAATGAAGGTTTTCTTTTTCTCTGAGAGTTTGAGCAACGTACAGAGATATAAGTAGTCGCCTGTCTCTAATTTGGGGCCACTGGTTCCAGGTACACTGTAAAAAATTGCCATGAATTCTCGGTGTTTCAACTGTATTAAAACGGTTTACGGACCGTAAGCACGCCAACGGGCGATGAACCGTAAATTTCGGTAGATAAACAACATGTTCACGGTGTTTAAACTGTTTTAATTATTGCGGTATAATACCTGTTTTTTTACGTGCTGTCGAATGGCAACGGGCTGCTCGCGGACGCCATGTTGGTACGAAGCCATCTAGGTCTCTCTACACAAAATAAGGATTCTATGTTACCAAATAATTGAAGCACCGCAGCATTTATTTTCGGTAAGTATTTTTTTGTTTTGTGTAAGTCACAGTGCATTATGATAAGAATGTTAGTATTAAGTGGTTTTGGTAACAATTGAAACAAGTTTGATGTTTTATTTCATGTATTTCGTTCAAATTATTTGTTAGGCCGAACAAGTTCAGTAAACGAATGCAGTTGCTAACTAATTTTCCTCGCTTGTCCTGTGACTAGGTGACAACTAGTTTTGGAGAACGAGGTACAAATTGCATAATGGTCAATTTCACCCAGACCACGTGGGTGCCAGGAAATTTTTATTTAGCATTCGCAAGTGCTAAAAATTCTAACACTATGCTCCTGCTTCCTACATTTTTTTTTTCAGTGCCAGACAGCTTTTTTGGAATCTGGGCTACTGAAGATTTTGTGGCACCTATTTCTGGTCACAAGTGCTTGTAAAATACGAATGTCCTATTGACTATACGATAGATATGTATGTCTTGTACATATGTTGGATACCTATTTTCTTTATATATGTAAAGGCTTTGTAAAATACATCTTATGTGTTTGCAGACATAAGGAAATGTATTATTTTTAATATTTATTCCTAAAGAAATGCAAACATTGAATCAAGTATAGATAACAAAGATTTTAAATGAATGCACAAAAACAGAAGTTCACACATAGTTCAGGAGTTTGTCTTTAAAATGTCTGTTTAAAGATGCTGAAACATTTTTTTCTGCAAACTAACACATTGAAGAAATCTCATGCGAGCAGTGTCTATACCTCATCTGTGGTAAGATGAAAATTTATCAGAACCATTCAATTTCTTAAAAATTAGTTGAAATATATCAATACACAGGTATTTGTGTAGTAATAACTGCCAGTGTTTTCTGTAAAATTATAAAAAATGACAGAAATATCACTCAACTTATGCCCAACGCACAACTCGAGGCGCGTCGCGTAAACTTAATAACAGTACCAATATCTGTTTGTTTTATTTATAAAATGAGTACCCCAAAAGGTGTATTTCAATGCAAACACAATTGCACGTAGAAAGTTTTACAAACAGGTCACTTATGCTAGGCAGTAATTACATTAGAACTGCTTCGTGAGCTAAGAAAAACCCCTCAAAAAAATCACTTCAGGTGTACTGTGCAAGAAATAAACATTGCTAGTATACCCCAAAATCTTAAGTGTCCACATATCTTACAAAAAATCTTATACTAAAGAAAATTCAAACATTGAATCAAGTGTAGACAACATAAATGAAAAATGAATGCACAAAAACAAAAGTTTGCCGCCCTGGTTGTGCAGTGGTCTAAGCGGTGACCTCTGATCATTCGTCCGAAAGAGGTCTATCGAATCCCGGTGAGGCATGGATGCTGTGTTTGTCTTACGGCACTGGCGCTTTCCCTTCCCTGGAACCAGTGACCCTAAATTAGCGACGGGCGACTGCTTATAGCCCATTGAGTTGCTCACGGTGGTCGTTAAACCTCCAATCAAAAAAAACCTCCAATAAAAAAAAAAAAAGTTCAGGCGTTCGTCTTTAAAATGTCTTTTCTTGCTTTGAGGTTTGTGAAGAAGTGCACAACATCGTCAAACTAACTGCTGAGCAATATCATGCTCTAATGACATGATAGCAAGACTGTTAAGCCTTTGTTGAAGCATTGTCAATCACAAGTTATTTTTTACCAAGTGTAGTTTTAATACGGTGAATGTACATTTGGGAAAATATCATATATATATATATATATATATGTGTGTGTGTGTGTGTGTGTGTTTTGCAATGTCTTGACAAGAACATTTTTTTTTGTGCAGTAGCTACATTCACACTTGATAAAGTCATAGAACTGTGAAATTTTACTATGTAAAGATTCATCCAAATCCTCACTGTAAAAATCTAAACAGTTATTTAGAGAAATTTAGTTGGCAGTTAACTAAGAACTGAAATGGAAATTGATTTTTTTTTATAAGCTAACAGACATTTGTTATCCGACTGATCAATAATCACATTAAATGTTTCTACTTCACATTTTTTGTGTCCTTGAAGAATAGTTTCATTACGGTTATTGCCATGTGCATATTTTTTAATTGTGATTAGACAAAACTTCCAGAAGATTTTTCACTTAATATTTTATCTATTTCTTCATATTTTTCAAAATTATTTCTTTCATTGGCAATGAAATGAGATAATGACAGAAGGTTACGTCTAGTTAACAAATCTAGTGATGGCTTTTGTAATTTAGTATCAACTTTATCACATCTTTCTAAAATGCATCATAACTTGCGTAATTATGGTTCGATTTCAGTGAAATTTTAGTATGTGGTAGGGGACCACTGGGGACGAACCCTATTGGAAATGGGGTCAAAGGTCACAACATAGGAGCAGGATGCATTCCATTGCCATTATGCGTCATAACGTGCGTAAATATGGTTCGATTTCGATGAAATTTTAGTATGTCATAGGGGATCACCTGGGGACGAACCCTATTGAAAATGGGTGCCAAAGAGCACACATGAAAATAGATTCAAATTTATGAGAGAAACTTGAAGAAAAATCATCCAATCTCTGTAGGTAGAAGAAAAGATTTAGGATTTCTAGACAATGGAAGTCCTAAATTTAATATGAATAATGCAAATTATTTCTTCAATTTGCGCTTTTCGGAACTTTTTTACCCACACAAAGTTTTCAGTCCTCAGTAAAACAGGTGTGGGCTCTACTAGTTTTGTTGGGGACCAAAAAGTTCCAAATACTCCAACCTCCTTTAGCCCACCAAACACCCCTGCTCTGACAACTGGTTTTGGAGAACGAGGCACAAGTCGTGGAATGATCAATTTCACCTGCAGACCACATGGGCGCCAGAAAATTATTTAGCTAGCACTGTTACAATTGTAGGTGATTTAACAAGAATTCTGACACCATACTCCTGCCTCCTATATCTTTCCTGTCCCAGCTGCTAATCATTCATCAACTTAATCCATTAAGAATTTCATTTGCTGATTTTTGTGTTAAAATTTGTGCTTTCATCCTAATTTCTTTACATAGTCTGTGACGGGTTTAAAATTTATTACATGCCAGGATGCTAGATAATATTTTTTAATCGCCGGGATGCGGCCCAATTTCGAACACTTTATTTCTATGGGTGGTCAAATTTTATTTCTGTAAAAACACGTAAGTTGTTACTCAGAGTTAAAGTTGATGCCATTGTTTTCCAGCCAATAGCTATCTTCAATAGCCTGGCAAATCCCTCTTTTTTCCAGGTAGAGTTGCCATTATGTTCCAAGCTTAAATCTAAGAAATTCCTTAGTCAAACTCTGCATTAGCACCAATGCTAAACATCATTGTTACCCCCCTCCCTCCCATTAGCTTAAAATACACTGCTCAAAACTATTGGGAGATATCGTGGTTTAGATATGAACTACTGACATCAACTGTTTGTATGCTAAGAGAAATTAAAGGAAAGTTATTAAAATGAAACTTTTGCATACTTCCAAACACCTCAGTATGCAAAATTGATTGTGGGACGTTAAAAAGGGTATGTTTCTGTCAACGAATGAAAAGTGAATTGTATCTTATGATCGTTTAGTCCAGGATAAAAATGACTCGTGCTTTGAATGTGATGTCCGAACAGGATTTACCCGAATCTGTAGCCTGAGGGCTATCGGTCACTTAGAAGCTGGTCAAACCCAATCGCAAGTAGCGGACGCCATTGGAGTGTCTCGAAGCATGATTTCCAGATTTTGGAATTGGTTTTCAGATACCGAAAATTTAAGGCAAAGACCAGGGCAAGGTCACAGGAAAGCAACGTCAAGAAATCAGGATCGTTTTTTTTATCACTGACTGCCAGGAGAAACCGGAGTATGAGCGCCCCTCTTCTGCAATGCAAACTCCATACGGGTACTGACACAAATGTTTCGACTCAAACTGTTCGCACCCGACTACACAGTGTTGGTCTGTATGCTAGACAACCTATGGTATGTGTTTCTTTAACCGCATGCCACCGTGCTGCCTGCAGATTTTGAGCACATGACCCTGCTGATTAGAGAAGAAATTAATGGAGCAACGTTCTCTTCTCAGACGTGTCTTGCTTTACTGTACATCCTGATTATTTTGAGGGAACAAGGTATTTGTAACAACCAGAGGTAGAAAAATATTCTGAAATCTGGTGGCCAGCTAAATGTTTTAGTGGCCAGACATTGAACCTGCGGGGAGGAGGGATCTATATATAATGTCAAAGTCGTACACTTCTGTCCAAAAATGTTCTGCCCTCAGCCCTGGCAAAAAAAAGGTACTCGGTTTTTTGTTTTGTTTTTCATCTGGGGCTCGCAAATTCCTGAATTATCATAATTTTCATCGTTTATCCTCAGACCCTGGAAATCGCACTTTTTTTTTATTTTCGTATAATCTGTGCTGGCGTTTAATTCACAGATTGTGACATTAAGAAGAAAAAGAAAAAAAATAGCCATATGATCTTGTATATCACAAATGTTGATCCAGAAGCGGAATTTTCGACAGAAAAGTTAGGCACATAAAGACCCCGGAGTCCGAAGAAATGAAACAAAGACTTTGGTCAAACTGGCAAAGGACAAACTAAAATACAAGGCACAGTGTACACGAGATTCAGAACATAGAACTTTGAAATGAAGCGTGCATGTTTAGGTTCCTGCAGCAAGCACTGTGCATACATTTTTATTGGCCAATTGATGAGGAGAGGGCACAAGCACAGTCAGCATTTTGTCTTTCCCGACAATACAAAGACAAAATAACTGCCGCCGCCCCTTCCTACAGCTTTCCCGGTCTTTCATTAGGACATCCCTTTTCCGTCCTCTTCACTTAGTGCAAATCCTAGACTGAAATTTTTTTCCGAGAGAGTTCCTTTTCCAATTATATAGCCCCTCTCCAGCACAATTACCCTGCAGATTATTTTTCAAATTCAACGGCAGCAAAAACTTTTTTTATTTTATTTTTTTTAAATCGTTTATTCGTGGCTTATACAATGCAAATTGCCGTACATGTTTTTCACTGAGAAATTTACCTTTATTTTCATTTTTACGATATGATCATAAATATGCCTTTGTACATTTGTCTCCCCAAAAATTATTAAATTTAAATTTACTAATTGTTTTGGCCATATTTTTCTTTTTGCATAGCATACTAAGTGTATGTAGTTCCTATTCTAACCTCTAAAGTTTTCTGTCACTCAGTTTTAATACAAAACTACGATATTCCCTATTCCCTAATTGTTTTTAGCTGTATATATATAGTAATAAAGTCAACCACAGATAAATTGTAATCCTAATACAGAACCCAAAATAACATCCTGAATTCCTGATAAGATAATTTTTTTCCAAAGACCAAACCTGCCCCCCCCCCGCCGCATTAAAAAAGGCAAAATCCAATAAAAAAAAATTTGCAGCGTGTTAGTGAAAACACCAAATATAAATATAATCATCTGGTAATTTCTAAACCTTACTTTACCATGGACTTCAATCAAGATGGCTGATGCCATATTTGATATATCTCAAGGGGCCTCTCTGTCCCTCATTGTCAATTTGTCACTATAAATGAATTGAAACAAATCTCCGAGAATGTACATCCTGAAAGGGTGAATCGGTGAAAATTTTAATCACAATGTAACATTCAGGCCTCTTGTGTCGCCATTCTGATTGAATATCAGCAATGAAGTCACATCACCAGTGAAGCATTATCTCCATCAGTGCTAAATAAATGAGGCTGGAGACAAGTTTGTAGAAATGAAAATCTTATTTTTTTGAAAAACTGGAAAAATAAGAGGTACATACAAGTACCGGATTTATTTAAAAATAGAAAGTAGTCATGACTACTCTTTTTTGTGCAAAGTACATCACAACTTGCATTTCCTTTGACATCTTGGAGTCGAATTTTTCATGATTACAATACTTTCTCATGCTAATGTATGAAAAAGGAAAAAGTCTTTTTCACATAAAAAAAAAGAACTAGGAACTCTCATAAAATTGCAGGTCCTATTAATGTGGTGCTCCACAGAGCTGCACACATAAAATCTTTACTGTTTCTACCGGTTTTCAAAATCTTTTGGATTCAAAAGTCTTAGTTTCTTATTTCCTTCTCAACAAATAAAATTCTTGTTTTTATTATGTTGCATTTATTTGCTACAAAAATGTATATATACAGGGTGTCCGAGAATTATTGGACACATAACAAAATTATATAAAACAAAACATTAAACAGACAGAAATAAACTGACTGTATTAACTTACAATGTAACTGCACAAGTTAATAAATTTCGATGTGAGATCCCTTGGTTGCTCGTAGTACGTCTAAGCGATACTCAATATCATGCCATGTATTGGCAAGCTTCTGAGGAGTTATGGAATTAAATAGCAGCTGTGATACGCTACTTTAGTTCCTGCAAATCAGTACAAGGCGTCTTATAGACACGATCCTAATCCCACATGAAATAATCCAATGAAGTTAGATCTGGAGAGCGAGGAGGCCACCGAATGGGACCACCACGGCCAATCTATCTGTTGGGGAAAAGGCTCATTTAGGCACTTATGTATACATGTTGACCAATGCGCAGTCGTACCGTCTTGTTGGAAAATGACATCATATCTTTTGAACTGGGTATAGCGAAAGTTTCTATCGTATCCAAGTAAATGTCATCATTTGTTTTTTGCAGAAGGAAGGGCCAATCACTTCTCTTTTTGATAGGGTGCACCACACGTTAACTTTTGGAGAATCACGTTCCAGTTCATTAGCAGCATGAGGCAGTTCACTACCCCATATCCTACAGTTGTGACAATTCACAATACATGAAATGTGGATTCATCACTGAAAATGACAGTACTGAGAAAGTTTTCGTTGTTTTTCACTCAATTTAGCATAACCACAGCGAAATCGTTTCGCTGAGTGTGATCATTTACATGCATCTTTTTCACTATTTGGATTTTATAAGCATAAAACTTTAATTTCTTCTGCAAGATATCGTGAACTGTCGATTTCGGAATGCACAGTTCTCTGCTTGCTTTACGAACAGATTTCCTGGAGCTTCGTCGGAAACTTCCATTAACTTGGTCAACCGTCTCACCGCTGATGCTAGGCCAACCGGCTCCTCCACGAGGTTCCACATTGCCAGAACTGTTTTATCCATTGCTTAATGGAATTCATTGATTTAGGATTACAACCATACTCTAAACGGTATCGTCTTTTAACTTTAATGACAGACTTTAATTTCGCAAGCCATAACACACACATCGCCTTGTGCTGTACGGATGACATTACTACTGATTGCGCATTTCTCATACATTCCTCATCAGGCCACACCTAGTGCCATCTATCGGATTCTGGGAATAACAATTCTGCAAAACAAAAATATAGAAACCGTGTTTGTAATACGTGACATAGAAAAACCGACAATGCTCAGTTGTTTTTTTTACATAATTTTGTAATGTATCCAATATTTCTGGGACACCCTGTATATTGCTTAAGACAACAGTGCTGACAACTACGGAGGATCTTTTTGCGGACATATTTTTTGTATTGTAAATAATTTTGGTAATGAATCTTTGTTCTGCATGCTAAATTGGTTGAATTTTTAAAAAATACGTAAAAGAATTTGGTTTCAGATGAATCAAAGCCTTTGGCAATAAGTGTCAGTTATTGTTTATTTTTGATACATGAAATTTTACATTCAATACATAAAAAAGTGATTCCTTCTGTTTTTCTTAGGAATATCTCATATTATAAAACATTTTGCATAAAAGTGCATTCTTAATACTTAACATCATGTATGAGTGTGTCAATTGCAACTATGTTTCTTTATCTTTAAAGAAATATGTTCACCACATGAGCATTCATAGAAATGTAAATAATTTTAGATTTCAGTGTGGGGTGCGTGGTTGCTCCAAGGCATTTAACTCTTACTATGGCTTTAATACTCATGTCTCCCGATACCACCGTGGATTGCGTGGTTTACAACTTTGCAATTCAGAAGTGGATTTAAAGTGCAACCAAAGATTGTGTCATAAGGCATTTAATAGAGTTTCTGATTTAATATCGCACATTAAGTCACATCTAACCTCCGGTGGCTTTATTAGATGCTGTTTTAAGGGGTGTGCCAAAACATTTAAAGTCAGATCTTCATTTTCATCCCATTTATCTAGATATCATCTGAATCACAGTACAAAATTCCTATCTCCACAGTTTCTTAATTCTGAGCCAGTTGCCCTGACCTTGAGAGTTGACAGTACTGTGGAACTAGTCACTTCTGACATAAGTGAACAACTTAATCAGTCAGACAGCCATATCTCTGAAGAACTCACACTGAAAAATATTGCTCTTTTTTGCTTGCTTTTGGAATCAAAATGCCTAATCCCATGTAAAACAATACAGTTGATAACAGAACAGATAAATTATTTACTGATTCAGGAGGATTCCTTTTTCACACAGAGTTTCACCGCTAAATTGAGTGAATTAGTAAATATATCTGAAGATGAAAAAAAAAATTGTAAAATATGTCCATGACTCAAAGTTTTTAAAATCTGCATTCGATACTGAATCGGGACTTCTTAAATCTATCTATTTAAGACAACAATATTTTGAAAAAAGCATGAAATTTGTCAAACCCATTGAAATTTGCATGGGTCGTGATGAGGTAAATTGCTTGCGTTACTGCCACTACATTCCAATTAAAAAACTCTTGTTAATCTGCTCCACGATAAGTCTGTAAAGGATCAAGTAGATCATCCACTGAAAAATGAAGTAGCAGATCGAATGAGTGATTTTACTGACGGTAGCGTGTTTCAGCAATGCCAAGCAGATGGATCAATAAAAATCCTTCAGCTTATCCTTTTTCAGGATGTGTTTGAGGTTGTTAACCCGTTAGGGTCTTCACGAAATAAACATAAAATTCTCGGATTTTATTTCACATTAGGAAACATATACCCTCAGTATAGGTCATCAGTTCACCAAATGCAGCTTCTTTTACTGTGCTGTGAAAAAGATTTAAAATTGTTCGGCCAAAAAGTAGTATTTAGGCAATTGATTGGTGACCTTAAAGAAATTGAGAATGGATTTAATGTGGATGGTGTATGTTATGTAGGGAGGGTTTTTTGTATTACTGCTGATAATTTAGGAGCACATTTTATTGGTGGATTTAACCAGAATTTCTCAACTTCAGAATATATGTGCCGTTATTGTCTAATGCAAAGAGATACTTGGAAGAGTATCCATATTTGAGTGCTTCATCACGAACTGTTGAAAATTATGATGCATCTGCTTTGGAATTAGCCATGGGTAGCCAAGGAATCATTTCCCCCGTCTCTGTTCAATGAGTTGCAGTACTTTCATGTTTGTCTTCCTGGGCTCCCTCCTTGTGTTGGTCATGACTTGTTTGAAGGGGTTTGTGACTATGATTTGTCACTTTACCTAAATTATTTTGTTCAGAAAGGCTGGCTTACGTATACTTTATTAAATGATCTAATACGTGGCTTTTCATTTTTTGAGCATGATGCTTCTTGCAGGCCTGCTGTGTTTCACCCAAAAAGCAAAAGGTTAAATGGCAGTGCTTGTCAGAACTGGGCCTTACTTCACTTTTGCCAATCCTTCTGTACTCTAAGATAGATACTGATGATTCTGTATGGAAACTACGTAGTTGTTACACTCAGAGAAATTGTGGAATTTGCCTGTGCACCTAGCATAAGTCATTCACAAATTGCATATTTCAAAATCATAATTGAAGAGTACTTGGAGGGAAGGAAGGTTGCTTTTGCAGATGTGCCTCTTCGACCAAAGCACCACTTCCTTCTGCACTATCCTGAGTTAACGATGAAATTTGGACCACTTATTCGTCTTTGGACATTGCGCTTTGAGAGTAAACATTCATATTTCAAAAGAGTTGCCCGAAGATGTCAGAACTTCAAAAACCTCACTGATACACTGTCAAACAAACATAAGTTATTGCAAGCTTATCTTCTAAATGGCTCACTTTTTGCTGAAAGGGTTCGGTTTGAAGACAGTCAAACTTTCATTATCGAGTTGTACTCCATTCAAATACAAAGGGCAATAAAAGAATCAGAATATCAACCTCTGCACATTTCAAACAAAGTGAAAATTTTTGGTACTCTCTATACTGTAGGCCAGTTTTTGAACGTAAAGAACAAAGATAATGATTGTGTCTTTGGAGAAATACTGTTCATATTAGAAGATAAAAACAAGGAAATATTTTTTATTGTTAATGTGTGGGAGGGTCGTTGGTGCTCAGATAGTGGTTTGCACATTTGTAAAAGTACAGACAGAGTTTTGTGTGTGAATGACAAATAATTAGGTGATTTCAACCCTTTATCATGCTACAGTTGTGGTAATAAAAAAAGTTATTGCTTTGAAACGTAAGTTTTTTAATGGTTTAGCAACAGCAATAGAGCACTAGATAATGCATATTTTATCAGCTATTTGTACACTGCCATTATTGCTACTGACACAGCTAGCTGAATATTGGTTCCAGGAGTGCAAAATGGTCAGTAGAAGTAAATTATTTTCATCTTGTTCAGTAATTTTTTTTTAATTAGTCAATAAAGTTCTCCCATGGGGCATTTAAATTCCTAAAAGACAGTGAGAAATGCTGCTGTGGATATGTGTGGAAGAATCTTTATCTAAAAATTATGATTCAATTCACAAGTGAAAAATTGTGGTTATAACTGGAAGAATCCACGACAGAAACTGAACTGATATTTTTTTTTATATGTTAACTTAGATTAATTATACTCTTTAAATAAAACATGATTATTGTGTTGCTTTTTAAGAAATGGAGCAAGTTCGTGAATTTGTCACAAAAACACTACAACTGGATGAAAGCAAGACTAAAGAAGTTATTCTGGCACTAACTGATGCTGGGGTTTCGAAGTATAAGGACATTGAATATGTTGAAGAATCAGATTTAAAAGAATGTTTGAAGCCAGTACAGTCAAGAAAACAACTGAGAGCATTTAAAAAAAACTGGTAAGAATTTATTTTTGCCCTATTTCACTTTTCATGAGGTTTATATATACACTATGGTGCAAAGGTTAAGTTACAAATAAAAAAAAATGTGATATCTCAAAAACAGTTGGATGTATTGTAATATAAAAGTTTGTACAAATGTAACCTGTAAAACAACACATAATACAGGGCTGGAAAAATAAGCTCCAGATTTAGGAACCAGCTCCAAAATTTAGGAGTCAGGTGAAACAAAAGCAAATTTCAGGGTATTCATGCACAAGCATAATTCATGGTGATGATGTGGGAACAAAGACTATAAATAATAATACAGTATAAGTGTATTGAGCACTGCCTATTACCCAAACTACTTATTGCTAAATGAAATTCGAATTTAGTCTGTAAATCTCAGGGTTCTATAGTTTTGATAAAAATATAAACATAAACCAGTAGTCCACTGAAGCTGATAAATCAAATTTATCCAGTGGTGGTCCATTTATGCGGATCATCATTAGGTTATACAAACTGTTAATTTCCATATTTGATCTGAATCTGTTTTTTTTATTAAATTCGTCAAATTGAGCCCTTGTTTGCAGCACACTGTCTATGGCCATCAGCTTTGGAAAAAAAAAAACGGAAATCGCTCCTTGTGGGTCAGAATTTTTTCTAGCAGCTTGTGAAATTCCATTCCTTGCCTGATAACCTTAATTGAATTCTTACCACTCACCTAGCAGACTGAGTCACTACTCAGTCTTCCAAGAGATTCATGAGATCCAAGCTGTTTATGGAAGTGTTTACCCAGTGTTGTAATGTTCTCCTTCCTAAAGTTTTTTTAAGTTATTTCCTGTTGGACACTAAAATGTGTCAAAGACCTTTGTACACCTGTGAATGCTTCTAGACAGTCCTAGGAACCATTCCTCTAGCAGCTGCACTTCTTGATGTATTCCTGTAAGTGTGTTATTATTAACAAAATTATTTTCATGAGTGCCAGATGCATTCTTCATTATCTGAGGTGTTGAAATTGCATTATTAACTTGAAGTTCCACTGCACTAATGATGAGTTCTTCCTTTTGAAATATGAGGGACAAATTCTTAAATACAGGCAGAACCCCCAAACCAAGTCTCAGAGGAGAATTGGTGAGGGTCGTTGCAGATGACGTATTTCAGTACACTACAAACCCCTCCAAAAAATAGTGCAGGAGTTTGCAAAATCATGTGTACAGACGTACAATGCCTCTTTAGCCGACAATATCAATGGTATCATTCTCGGATCTGGCTGATTCCCTAGCTCAGCAACTTCTGAACAGGGTTGAGAACATGTGCAGGCTACATAAAAAAATGCCAGTTAGGAAAAGGAAGGTCTCTTGTAATGAAGAGGAAGGAAACACACCTGGTTCCCTTCTTAGCCCAAAGATAGATAGTTATGGATGCATCAACTGGGCACCTAACTGGCCTCACAATGAGACTACAGAGTCCCTTCAGTTTAAAAAACCCAGCTCAGCCAGCTCACTGAGGGAGATGAAAAACTAATTGAGCTAATCAGTGACACCTTTTACTTACAGCGCCTTGACATAAATAGTGGAACAAGCCTGGTGAAATTAGTTGAAGACTGGCCACAGTTGTTTTCGGGTGTTGGCCTTTTGCAACACTTTCGATTACTAACAGGCATTGATATATACAGCCAATTCTGCAAGTCGGTTGAAGATCGAAAGGCCGAACTTTTGACTTATTTTCGTGCTCAGAAAAAGACAAATTTACTGCAGCTATTTGCAGAAGCCGATGTGTGAAATGGCAATCAAGTCATTTTGCTAATTGCAGCAGTTGCTGCATATTTTGATGAAGATGTAAAATTTCTTCTGGCAGTTTCTGAGGTAATTTTGAATTTATTCTATTGATTTCTTTAAACTTTATAAATCATAATGATCATTGCAATTACAACCAACATAATTGTATGAAATTTTAGCTTTTTTACAGAGAAACCAAATATTTGGAATATTTTCTTTAGTAGAGAAATGTAGTGTAAATTTTATAATTGATGATCAGTATATCTCTGAATATTGGCATTACCCTCATATCTACTTGAATATTGTGATTTCAATAATTTGGATATTGTCAGCTGGTATACTATCACTATGTTTTAACAACCATTTCATTGATAATCGGCTACACATCAAATGATACTGTTGTATAAGTATGAAGATCTACTAGCAGATTTTCAATAGTTTAATGTGCTATATCAGTAAGATGGGTCATTTGAGGGGGTGGGGGAGTGCGTCTCAAAAAAGTTTTGAAAGGGTGAAACAGTCTGTAGTACACTTATCTATTATTTTTCAAACATTGACCTACTTACACCAAATATATGAATTTCTGCTAACATCTATTTTTTTGAAGAGTGCCCCACATCTATTTGGATATTACTTTTACAGATGTCTGGTGTGGATTTTTTTATGGACCTACGGATAAAATAAGTTGGTCCACAGTTGTTGTTTTTTAACTCTCTTGTAGACTTAAGTGGGTTTCCATTTACATGTGTGCACGTTGTGGAGATTTCCAACAAATTTGTTGCCCACCCTTTCATCTACAGATATCTCCCGCCTTTATTTTGGGAAATACTGACCCTTGGATGCAGGAGTAACAGAAGGTGCCTTTGCGGGTAAGAAGTGGATCTAAAATTAAAATCTGACCTTTTGTTATCTGTGATCACAGATCATAATTTTTTGCCTACAACCGTGTTCTCTTCATAAGAGTTACTGGAGGTGTTTTTGGCATAAATTAGCTTATTCAATGCAAATGGCCTTGAGCGTGGGTGGTGTAATTCAGGGAGCAGGATCATGGAAAACCTTACCTGATTCGCTTGAAAATTCAGTCAACATAGAAGGCAACACGCAGCATTTTTTAATGTTAAATTATGCGTTTTCTTGGCCGTTACAGTTTTATCACTAGTAAAAGGAAGTTAAAAAAAATATCAGCTAGCTTAACTTTCTGATTGCTGGTATTCTGATCTAATGTTGGCAAAGGGATAAAGATATGGGAAGCTGTAGAGTGAAGAGCTGGGTACAACACAATATTCTTTGGCTGATAAGTCATATTAATGTTTTTAATTTACAAATAATTGGCAAAAATATTAATTTATCCCAAGTTTTGCAGGTTTATCATGGCAAACGCAAGGGTGAGGGTGCAGCCACCTATACTATATATATAAACAGTCTAGATGGAATAATATGCGCAAAATGAGCATGCTTCACCCCCCCCCAAGCTACATCAGTCCTCAACATGCTGTATGTTTTAATGTTGGTTCCTTTTCTTATTTGTAGAATTTTAGAACATCACTAAAATGAAGTGCAACAGTATTTTATCAGTATCTTGATTTTGTGATTCAAAAGTAATTGATTTTTTTTTCAGGTGCTCAATCCTCACTGTCCTCCTAATGAAGCAGTAACATCTCCATTTCTAGCTGTAAAAGGTAACACTATGATTTCCCTCTTGAATATTTTGAATTTTATTCAAACTGCGTATGGTTTTATCATACCATCAAATTTTGTTTTCTTAGAATATGATGACACCACACGTCATATTCAGGGTATTGGCAAACATGCACTTCCAGTTTGTATGTTAAGGGAAATGCACAGTGGCCTAAAAAAAGCCTCATCTGCAATAACCCACGTTTTCTATATCATAGTTTAGCAATTATTGTACATTTTCATACCGTTGTGTATTAGAAGAATAAACTGTCTTTTAATGGCATTAACTCATAAATTTTGAAGTAAATTACCTGCACTATTTTTAAATGTTTTGATTGCTGTGGTGAATAGCTATGTACCTTCCCCTTTGTAGAGAGGTGAGAACAATTATGTAGACATAAAGCTTGTTAAATGAGTTTTCTTTTCCCTGTGCATCAACCTTTAAGCCGTTGCTTTCGCAAGAGAAACCAGCTATGCAAGCTGGTGTTGACTTTACCACTGTGGTACATCCGAGTTTCAACTTCCAATCTTTGTTCCTCTTTTGGGCGGAGGATTAACTTGGAACAGACTATTGACTAAGATTAACTAGTCCAGTAGTTTGCTGCTAAGGAAAAGGGATTGCAAATAAAAGGTATTCATGATGAAAAAGTAAAGGAACTATAAAGTTGTTAAATACATGAATTTCCATCAATATAGGCTAATACATTGTTATTCTCTAAAATTTTCTGGAAGAACTAGCAAATGTTCCTAATTTTCCATTGGAACTCCTTACATATGTAAAGAAATTAAGAAAATGTTTTGTGTAAGATCGTGATTTTTATTTCTAAGATTTTTTTTTTCATTTTCCGCCAACAATAAATTATTGATATGAAGATCTCCTTTGTGCTGATTCATAAAAGTGGAGTGTTTGGCAGTGACATATTGAAAAAGTTCTGCACGATTTTAACCTTTATATCTTATTGTGGGTCTATATTTCAGTGTATTCTGTCCATTTGTTGCATGTGGGGAAAATCGGAAGGGCAACTCTCGATATTTGCTTCGGAGTGTGCTTCCGCATAGAGAAAACATGTGGAAGCACACTTCCAAACTATCTAATGTTTTGTCCTTTGAGTGTATGTACACACTGTGTGTGTGAGAGAGATGTGCTGTTAAAATAGATACCTTTCTAGTAACCATGCTGAGCCACCTGTCTTAATAATGCATACATTTTTTTCACCTTTTGGCTGAATTCAGCCTTTTTTAACATTGTTTTGGTTATTTTTTATATTGTTACAAAACTGAAGTTGTTCTTTTTTTTGGCGGGGGTGGGGGTTAGTTACCCTGTTATAAAAGCAATTGAACTGTGTACGTACAACTTGAAACCAAAGAGAACTAATTTTTGTTTTCTTTAAAGAAAAGGTTTTTCTGAATCATCCTCTTTCCTACTATTGTATTACAGTATTAATTTATTGCACTTTTCTGAAAATCAGGCTCTTATAAGAATCACTTCAAAATTTTTAGTAATTTGGACTTCTTGATGCTGCTATATAGCTCTCTGAAAACATCAATAAACTTTTTTTTTATTCTGACAATGTGTGACTGCTCAACCTACTGACAATGTGTGACTGCTCAACCTACTGAAAATGTGATTTTGATTTTTCTGCTACAGTCCTGTGGCAGTGTCATTGTTGGACTTATTATTATAAGGTTGTCTGATATAATAATTCCCCAAGAAGCATTTTCAGTGTGTCTTGCCAAATCTGATGTTGCACTGGTTATTTAATTGCTCTAACAAAGTTCCAACAGCCTGTGAGACACCACAGTGTGACTTGGGCAGGAAAAAAGTTAATTTTTTTGTAGTTGTAATTAATAAAATTATTTTATATTGGCTTATACAGGATGATTGCATATTCTGATGTGCTTAGTAATTATAATGCCCAATGCTTTTTTCCCCTTGCATCGCTAAAAAATTCAGCCTTTATTTTTTCATTGGTCAGTCTCGTGTCTGTTTCATGCGGCAAAATGCCGAACATTTTCAAAACTTGTGAAAATATTCTTCAAGTATTGCCAGCCATACCACCTCCAAAATGTTCCAAATTTTGCTCAGGTTCATGGCCAAATGGACCCGTGCATTTTCAAAGCTTGAAAATGCACGGATCTTTTAGAGAAATAAAAAGCTGCAGTTCTAAGAATGACATACTTCTTCACTTATCATTGTTTGCTGAATGTTTCTGCTTTGAAAGTTTGTGCCATGCTTTTGTTAAAATTCTGCCTAACCAATTGTTAGTATCATATTTGGTTTTCACACTCTTAACAGTACAATGTTTTGATTTTTTAAGTATTTGCTTTATTTCACTTGTATGTATATTGTCCTCTGCATTTTTTTTATAATACTGTATTTTTTTAATTATTGTATTCTTACATTTATGCAAGTAAAAATGTCATATCCAAACATGCCAACCTTCAAAATCTGAAAATCGGGAGATTATTACAGCTCGTAAAATCACATGAGCTCTATTTTTATCGATATTTTCCAGAAGTATTATTGGTCCACTAAAAGTTCTGGAGAACAAAACAAAACTAAAACTAAAAGCAATACCCATTTTATTGCATTGTTAGTTTTTGTATTGTAAATGTATACACCCCAGATATTTTTTTTCCTAACTTAGATAAAGATCATGTAATCTCGGTGTCCATTACATATAGTTATTGGGTGGTGGGGGTGGGGGTGCAGTTTAAAAACATTCAAGCTCTTCGTATTCCTAAGGGTTGTGGTCTGTTTTTGGTTTTGGAAATTACACTCCTCATTATGCTCCTCCCTTCCACGGATCATCCAACTCCCTACTGAAATAGGTTTTTTGGGTACGTAGATTCTGCAAGATAATAAAAACGTAAAATGGCCCGCGTGCTATAGTCTTCTTTAGGTTGTGCGCGACGGCAAAAACAACAAAAAGCATCGTACTAACATCGCCTTTCGTTACAAGGCAAGGCCAAATTTTGTCGTTAAGTGAATTCGCCGGATTTCTTGAGGCGAAGGGTTGAAAGACTGAACTGCAAGAAGGCAGGGCAGCTGCCATCTGTCAATTAATTATGGACCCTCCCCGGCATTCCTACTGCCAGAGCAGGTCAGCTCTTTGCTGAAGGTGTCATATGACAATCGGGCTAGGGGAAAAATTTTTAAAGCAAACTTTTTTGGTCGGAAGCTAGCGCTTAGACCGCTGCGCCACCTGGGAAGCTTTCTTTTTTGCAGATAGGAGGAGAGGACAAATACAAAACTGATGACTGCAGTTGTCGCCTTGCTTTGACGCAGAAAGAGAAAATTATTTCACAGGCGATTCAAAATCATGGTGATGGTTGATGGAATTCTGACCATCCTAATGGCTAATTCTCGGTGAAAATCAGGAGAATTTGGCATTCATCCGGAGAGTTGACACATCTGCATACCCCATATGAACTGAATTCAACTTGATATGATTTTAAATTTCCATGCCTGAGCACTCTCAGGCAGTAATTTTTGCAAAGTTATTGCTATTATCAGGGGTGAAAGAGTTCCGCCTTTTTGGAAGTCATTTGGGAGTTCCCAAGATCGGCAGTTAATAAATGGGTAGTGAATTAATTATTTTGCAGATGGTTGGTTGGGTTTGACTTAACCAGCCACTTCGGAGATTTATAAAAATGAAAAGTTTTTTTTTTTACATGTCCATGATTTGACCCTTTTTTCCCCCACTACTTAAGTCCATCTTATTTTGTTCTGAAGTTGTTGGAAGCGAGCCCTGCTTCTGCAGTGAGTGTTAGCATTATTAAAGTTACAAGCAAAAATCTTAACTAAATTTGATGACAGTAATACAAAGATCCTGATGTCTAACAGGATAGGGGTATCTTGGTTACACCATTTTATAACTGCTGTTTGATGCAGTACAAAAGTTAAAACTGCATAATTATCATTGTTAAATTTGTTAATTTTACATGAAATTTTAGGAATTTAATATATATATATATTATTTTTTTAGGTTCCTCTGTTCTAAACCCAGAGAACTTCATGCTAATAATTGACAGAATGTGTGACAATAGTGTGCAAAATCCAATAAAAGCAGTGTGCATGCTGTTTTCTGCCTATTTTGTGTTTAATATTCACTACCCCTTTGAGGCAAAAGTGACATTGGAATTTTTGCAAAGGTTAGTATAGGAACTTTTGGATAAAACTTTGATTTTATTGAAGTTTTTTTCTCTCTCCAATGTTAACAAAGTGTATAAAATATATTTTTTACATCTATAATTGTGTATGTATTGCATGATATACAAAAATAGTGACATGTCCTTTATTGAGAATATAAACCTATTTCTTTTAAACAAAGTATAATACTAAAATAATTTTGGTCTTTTCATCTGTTCTAACCCTAAGCCTCCACTTTACCGAGGAAAATAAGTAGTCTCTCTCTTTCTTGAGGACTGGGTGTAAAAATAAATTGTGTCCACCTATTTACTAGAAGGGGTCTGCTGCTTTTCCTGGATTTTTGCAGTTGGTATCAATCTCAGAATATAGACGTGCATGCGTATGCCATGCACGGATAGTTTCCAAATTATTAGCAGCTTTTGCAGATAGTTTTTGCTTGTAGATTTAAAAATGTTATTTACAGCAATTAAAACACTTAAGGCTTTACTCAGATTAATATATTTACTTCTATCTCAACGAGAAATTTTCACATCTTCCGATAGGGACTTTTGGTTTTACAGACTTTTCTGGCCTTTTGATTTTATCAAGGCCTGTTCTCAATATATAGGAACTGTAACAAAAGTTTCATTTACACAGAAAGACTATAAATTATATTGCCAGGTTCCTCCTGCAGTTGCTAGTTATGAAATTAAAGTCTTTTCCTTATGTATTTTATAAGTCTACTATTTTTGAATTAAGTTGAAAATGCTATTTATAATTTTTGAAAGTTCATTAACGGAACTGCTTTTCTAGATATAAAAACTTTAATTAGTCTTGTTTTTATGAGGTTCATAGTGTTCTGGCCTTAAGGTCCATTTTGCACACATTTCTGCGCATTCAGTCTTGATATACTTTTGTCCTCTCTAGAATCTGTAATGTTCTAATAATTATTTATTGTCATATTAATTTTTCTTTAAATTATCTTATTCTATTGTTATGATTCATGGGTTTTCAGCAAGTTTTCTGTTTCAATGGTTGTGTATGCAGATACATTTAATTTTTATACAACTCTGCTAGGTATTAGGAATCTGCTCAGTCCATGAAGGCATCAGTCTTTTATTTTCAGTTGCCCTCTAGTAATTCCACCTGCCTTGCTAATTTTCAGACCTGGCCATTGTGACAATTTTTTTTGGTGGTCTTCATTTTCTTGAGTTGACTGCAAATTTTTACCACTACACTTGCCAAATATTATGAACATTGTATTGTATAACCAGTATTCTTATTGTAGGATAAAAATAGTATTCAAATTGATCAAATCTTTTCCATTATTGATGGTCTTCAGGATTTATCACTACACAAATAATTTAGTTTTTGTAATAATTTAAAATCAAACTAGTAGTGTGCTGTAAAGATACATATTATTTTTGTATATATATTGTTACTTTTTTAGAAGCCAGAATTTTTATGATGTATTTCATTGTGTTAATTTCTCACTTTAATCACAGGTGCTTTGTGGGTATAAATCCTGTATGTGGATCAAAGGAAGAAAGGGAAGAAGCTTTATTCTGAAGTCAATCCAAAAATTGCAAAGTTATGGCACAAAGTAAAAGAGCACAACAGTTGGCTAAAAGATATCAGACAATAAGTGGCACATAAGAAAAAAAAACATTGTCTATGATATTAGTTGATCTGTATATATATTGTTACACCAATTAAGTTTTTTTTTTTTAATAAAACAAAATGCAATCCAGTTGATTCAGTAATTTTCCTGTGTATCTAAGCTTCAATTATATATCAGTATTTTGGTAATGGTAGTCCTAAATCTATGAAACAATAAATTACTTTTTGCCTGAGCACATTGGAAAATATCTGTTGGTAATTTGTTTCTAGTTCTCTGCATATGCAACATTCATTTTTTTAAAATACTACTGATTCCCCGTTGTCTTCAAGCCAACTGCTATACACCATTATCTCTGTAGTTTTGACATCTGTTTGTTATACTTGCAAACAACGTGCACTTTGGCTTTCTGACTCCTTCCAATTTAAACACCTACAGTGAACTGCAATAGTCACACCAGAAGTTGTAGGGACAAAAATGAAAAATGTGTTACTTTGTGCTGTCATGTAGAAATTAACTGTTTTTAGTAGTCCTTTGGAAACATCCGAGGAAGCTGTAACAATTTGCTCATCTAGATTTTCAATGGCATAAATATTTTGCACAGGACTTACAAGTTAAGTCATTCACCCCAGTGATCTACGTCAGTAAAACTGCATAATGCATATTGTTTCTTAGATGAAAATGATTCGACAGTACTCATTATAAGCAAGTTTGGTGGTATTTGTATTTTGACCATTACGGTAGACTAAGAGTGGCATTCTAGGGTTGACCACATTTTTGAAATCTTTACATAAATGTACACTGATCAGCCACAACATTAAAACTACCTTTTCGTGACTGTATTCCCTAGTGGAGATGGCACCTTTCAACAAGACTTGAAATAAAGGATGTAATCCATGTCACACTGCAAAGAAAGTTCAGCAATGGTTCCAAGAACATAACTGGAATTCCCTTTAATGCCATAGGCCCCAAATTCACTGGACATGAATCCTATTGAGCATTTGTTGTTTCAGTTGGAGGAAGGGGTATGAGCAGCATCACCCGCGTAATTTGCAGGAAGTGTGGGATCTGTTGCAGTCATGATACCAAGAGATGGCTAACAACATCTCATTGAATCTGTCTCATCAGGTGAAGACACATTGTATTAGGTAGGTGGTTTTAATGTTTTGGCTGATTGGTGTATATATTATACGTTATTTTTGAGAGTTTTACGAATTATGAAAACAAAAGCTCAAACACATTATAGATCGTGAAAAACACATGCAATTTTGCAAACATTTTTGTAAAAAAAACTGCACCACATTTATTTAATGGGCTTTGCCGTGTTTTTCTTAAAACTGCGGTTCAAGTCCGCCCCAAAAATTGGCTGAAGCCCTAATTAGACCAAAAAAACATATTAAGAAAAGGTCATTAAACCAAATCTAAAAAACAGTGGCTAAACATTTTTGAAAAAAAAACAAAAAAACTTTGCACCGTGTTTATTTAACAGGCTTTGCCATGTTTTTCTTTCAAATATGGTTTATCTACCGTATGAAATTTACAGTTGCTCTACCGTGTTAGGCCACATTTTCTGGTAGTTTGACCGTTTTTTATTTCCCGGTCATTAGACCGTTAATGAACATTACAGTATGGTACTGTAAAATTACAGTACTGTAAAGAAAAAACGGTCTTTACACCGTATTTATTTAACAGGCTTTTCCATGTTTTTTCTTTCAAATACGGTTTATCTACCGTATTAAATTTACGGTTGATCTACTGTGTTAGGCCACATTTTCTGGTAGTTTGACCGTTTTTTATTTCCCGGTCATTAGACCGTTAATGAACATATCAGTACGGTACTGTACAATTACGGTTTATTGACCGGCCACTCAGCTGCCGGTGTATCTACCGTAATTTGACCATGAAATTTTTTACAGTGTACCTGACAGAGCAAAGAAACGTTGGGTGAGCTTAGTGTCGCGCCTGTGTGATTGTAGCGTACAGAGACGTAACTAAAGCGGTACGGGTGGCGCGGCCCCGAGCGTTCAATCTGATTAAAATCGGATTGAAACTTTTGCACCAGCTTCTTGTACAGAATTTACCTATGATTTCTTTCGCCAGTTGCGGTAGCTTGGCGGCTTAAAATTAGCATTTCTTCCTCAAAATGTGCAGGGCATGTAAGTTGCGCATGAACAGAAATGACGGCGCGGTTGTTCGTATACGTTGCAAGATAAGGATGTTGTTGTTATTTTTGAAGATTCTCTGGGAGCAATGCGACCGTTACTGCCACTAATGCAAGCTGCATTCAGTTCGTTTAATGTGGTACCAAAGGTTGGAACTTCCGAGTAGTTAGAAATCTCAACGCTCTCTTTACATTTTGTTTTTTACAGCCGTAAAGGGTTTCCGCGTCCAGTTCAGCTTCACTGCCCAGAACATCCTTGATGATTGTTAGGGTAAGTGCTGAGTGCTGCCATTTATTTCCTTTTTATTTTATTTCTTTCTGTTTTTCTTTTTTTTTTTTTTTTTTTTTTTTTTTGCAAAGCAATTGATGAGGGTAAAATACCGTTGTTCCCTTTTGGAATAAGAAATGACACCTTGTTGCCTAATACCTTATTTGCAGTATCATACCCCAATAAAAATATTTAAAACTTAGGTTATTAAACTGCAATTAAAATAACAAAAACTTGGCAAAGGTTCTCTTCTAGACCGCTGAAAAACTAGCTCTCTTTTAAAATCTACTGCACAACCGTTAGTGATTATTAGTTATCAATTCACTACAATAGAATATGATAAAAAAAGAGTTCAAAATTCAGTGTGAAGCGAAGTGTGTCAGAAGCAACTTCCCTTTGTCCCGTGTTAGCTCTTTTGAAAACCTGCAATTACACAAGTGTGAGTGTGCTAAATAATGCAGATTTGTCCGTAAATAACATGCAGGTACAAATTTACTATTCTAAAATCTCGTGCAACAAGCAAGATTATAACATTTTAGGCGATAAAGCTGCTTTGTGTTTTGTCTTAATGACTTCGGAAGGGGAGGAGGGCACAATATTTTGTGGTTTGCCCCGGGCTCAGAAATGCCTAGTTATTAGTTATGCCTCTGGCAGCATGCTCACGTGGAAACTGGGAGACGTGGATTCCATTTCCTGTACCGGTTGATGCAATTTTCGTATTTTCTTAGATGTTGATAGGAAATTATTTTTTTTTTTTTTTTTTGGTTGGAGGTTTAACGACCACCGTGAGCAACTCAAATGGGCTATAAGCAGTCGCCCGTCCCTAATTTAGGGTCACTGGTTCCAGGGAAGGGAGAGAGCCAGTGCCGTAAGACAAACACAACATCCATGCCTGACCGGGATTCGAACCCGGACCCCTTACGGACGAATGATCAGAGGCCAACGCCTTAGACCACTTCGCCACCGGGGCGGCGATAGGAAATTATCTCATGCGAAATGCGTAGCATTCTCTATGCTTATCAGAATTTGATTCCTGCATTTCCGTGAAGCCCCATGATGAGCTTAAGTATTTTCTACGACAAAAAGGGTGCTCAGATTAGTAACAACGTCACTTTGCTGAATTTGATCACAGACCGATGGTGTATGCTACCACTTTAGCTGGAGCAATTTGTCAAATACTTTTGAACGACAAAATGTGATAAGACTAATAACAGACTTAATATATTTATTCCAATTCGTGCTTTGTTTAGATCAAATTGATTTAGGTAACACATTGATGATACCAGCACCTGACAATAGAGAGTTTTTCAATGGCGCATTACACAAAGAACGATCTAATGTCAACTATGACCAAAGACAACTTGTTTTGACTTCCCTTCATGATTTCTAATGATCTGAAAAGGATCCACAATCTGAATCTGGAATCATAGGTGAAAGGTAAGTTTTATAAGTATTTCGTGAGACAATATTTAATATAAGAGCTAATTTTAGTATTTGGATCGGCAATGGAAGAACAATTTTATTCGAAATGCCTTGATTCGCTTGCTTTTAAATCCTTTTCAAAGGAAGGATCTTAAGAATGGAATGAGGTTTGTAACAAGTACGTATATACTACATCCGCTCTCCGTGATGTGTGAGCGGTGACGTGCTGCCATCTGTCGGCCGTTGTGAAGCACGTCACCTGTGAAATTTAACCACAGAGGGTAACACATAGTTATTGGTATCATGTATGTTCTGTTAATGTCAATTTTAGGCATGTTTTCTTTAGTAAAGTTACAAACTACATGAATAATTATAATGGCATAGAAATTTTTGCGCGAGACTGCAACAGCATACACAATTAAAATAATGAGAAAAAGATTACTGAAAGCACTTAGGAAAATAGAAGCGCACTGATGAGTGTCACACCTCACTAGAGATCCAAGAATTCCAAACTGGGGATGCTGAAAACGTTGAAGGGTGGTGGGGGTACTATTTTCGGGGTGTTGGATGAAAAAAAAAATTCGAATCCTAAAAATTTTTTATGGTCAAATACCTGGACTTTAAACCTAAGATTTAAAATGGGGAAAACTCAAAAATGATAAAAACCGGGAATCTTTTTTACCAAACATACACTACTAATTTGAAGATGACAATAATACTACTAATTTCAAAATGTACTAATTTTGAAGATGACAATCCGTTTCTTGGTGTAAATTTGCAAGGAGGGTAAGTCAGATAATATCCGAAAACTTGAACATTTCGTCGTCCTGGAGCGGGAATCGAAACTGCGTCTCCCACATAGCGCCCGGGTATGCTAACCACTACACCACCCAGAACGTCCAAGTGTTAGTCGTTCTGGGTTGTGTAGTGGTAAGCATACCTATTAATTTGAATATAACCGTCATAGGATTCGCTAGTCAAAGCAACCGGCATTCATGTTTAGCGAATCTGGAGGTTAAGAATCATATCCCGTGATTGCCCGGAGAAGCAGATAAACCATGAATGGAATACGGGATTACACCATACAATACTAATTTTGAAAACAATCCATTTTCATCTTCAAAATTAGTATTGTATGGTGTAATCCCCTATTCCATATACACTCGGTAGTTTCGTTTTTGTCTTGCGTTTAAATGCTTCCGTTAAGAACACTAAAGTAAAGAAGAGTTAGCATGGTTTTTTGAAATAGCAAATGTTGATTTTCACAAATCTTTTTCATTCTGATATGATTCAGAAGTATATCTGCAAAATTTGTAACAGACTAAAATGAAGAGGTACGTATACACGTTTTGGAGTTGCAATGACCGATTTTAAACAAGATAAAAACAAAGAAAAATATTCTACTTCAGATTAAAAAAAAGAACATTTTTGTGTTGTACTAGAAGATACTTCAAGGCAGAGTTGTGGAATTCATGTAAAGGCTAATTGCAATTTGATAACTGAGCATGAAGATAATAAAAAGAACTATACTTAAAAATATGTAAAAAAATATATCGAAGTTACTCAACAACATTGATAGGATGCCCATTTCCTTAAAATTATTTTTATGTTTCATCTCAAACAATTCTAAGTGCATGTCTTGAGAAATACTATTTCGATATATATTCTATGCCAAGCGATTGCTTATAGAGAAGTTAGGGGTGGGGGGATTGTGATTTTTTTTATCTCAAAATGGAAGCAAACGTGAAGTATTGAATGTACTTAGACCTGATGGCAACTGGTGTATCATCTGCGTACATAATGATTTTAACGTTACGTCAAAATCTTTGCTTAAGAGGAAGAACCGCGTGTATATTTCGATCAGCAAATGAAAACTGCTGTTCATTTTTATTGGAAATGAAGCAATTATATTTTATGATGTTTGACGATATCACCTCTCCCTCATTTAGTTGTTGAATGCTATTGTTCATGCGCTTCGACAAGACCACTAATGGCAATTCTACTCCCTGGATATCATCAGGACATTGTAAAACACATGGCTGTGGTTTAAAGGGCGATAATATGAGAAGTAACAAACATATGGAATACAATTCACGTTTATGTTTGTACAAAGATTAGGTCGATAGAATAATTCCCTGAGGTAATTGGTAGAGAGTTTCTATTAGTCAAGCCGAAATTTTCTTTCACGAACTTGAACAAGTTTGTGTTTTGTTGCACATCACTGTTAAAGTTACCGATGAGATTAATAGGCACTTGGGTGTCCAGTACCATACGTGGTATGATTTTCTTGACGTTTTCAGAATAATCGCATAGCATCCGGAACATGAAGACCTCTAGTGATGTTTGTGAAACATTGGGATGAATGTAAACCGAACCAAGTATGAAACGAGTTTGAGCAGACAGTCACATCAACTAGACACATGTCACCCACATAGTCATCTGCAATTATCAATCTGTTGTTGACTGCGACATTTACGGGTTGGCAATCTGTTAGACTATTGATGTTTCTGCAAATGGCAACGACCCCCGCACTTCATTTTGAAAGCGAAGTAGTACGTTTGGAAGTGGGTGGCTTGTGTTGGGCTATTGCCCTATTATTCGAAACCGGGTAAATGTATGGGACTAGAATTATCCATCTAAGTTTCACTCACGGCCAAGTAGTCCATTGGTTCACATGTACTAGCCGCAGAAGTGCTTGGTTGTGGCTCCACGCGTTGCGCCGCTTCGGCTTTCTTCTTCTGTCTATAAGATCTACATCGTTCTACATTTGTCGTTTTGGGCTTATTAAATTCCTTTTGAGTTCTTTCTTCTGCTATACGTTTGTAGTATTTTGAGTCAGCTTTTGCTTCAAATAGTTAGATATTTTGATTTTCTCACAAATATGTTTTGTTTATCACTTTTAACTTATAAGGTACTAATTAAATAAATATGAATTATTGGTTTGTAGATAGATCTCATCCAGACGAATCGTTTGAAACCAATATTACGATCCTACCTCAACGCGATCTCGAGTTATACTGATTTCAAGGCGCTTGAGTCAGCGTATTCGACCCCAAAATGGCGGACGCTCTCCCCTTTTCCTGCGCATGCCCTTGAAGTTGATATTTTTAGAACCATTTGTTATTACTCTTTTTATGTGAGTTATTAGATTTTAGCTATTTCTTATAATTCAGAAATTATAAGCATTTGATGTATCGTAAGAAATGATGTCGGTCAAGTTTTCCTAGAGGATGGTACCCCATGGTACCGATTTTAAAGACGTATCCACGTCAAAAACATTACGTGTAAATTACATGAAGTAAATTCAAACGCAAAACTCTGTGTTACACTCAATACGTTTGCTTATAAGCAGTTTGCTCATCCTTTACTTAGAAGCAATTTCCTCAATAGTGATTTAGCTTTAGTGCCGAATAAAATATTCGCTAACCTATGTGGTTTCAAATTGCTTCAGTTCAGATAATAAAGATAACTGTGGACGTTTTTTAGCAAATTTTAAGGTGCATCAGCCGTTCCACGGCTGCAAAAAACACTGTCTCCATTCCTCATACGAAATTTAGCGTATAATCGCAAAACGCGTATAACTATAGTAAAATATGGGAAAAAGCGCAGAGTTACGCGTAAAGGTAAGAAACGTATAACCAAGGTTCCTCCTGTGCATTTACATCTTCAGCCTCCACCCCCCCCTCCCCACCCAACTTGACCGTCAAGAGAGGCCATACCTATAGATAATGCACGTTTGATTGGTAACGTATTAGTTTTAGGGGAAGGAGAACTTCTCGTTCTGAACTTGGGGCCGCGGGTGGCCTAGTTGGCAACGTTCGTGACTGCCACGGAAAGGACCTACGCTCGATCCACTAAATATCCGCCGAACGCTCGACGAACGCTCGATCCACTAAATATCCGCCGTGCGTCGGATGGGCACGTTAAGCCGTCGGAACCCGGGTACTAGCCCCCGGTAATAAATAAGAGCGTCGTCCTCCCCCTTTCTATTTCGCTTCCGTGTCACTTTCCTATCGGACACTCTAGCCCAAATCTCCTAGCTGCCTATTTCTAAGGGTTGTTTAAGACCTGTGGTCAGACACTCCCTTCTTAAAATCCTCTACATATGATCATATTGTTCTGAACTTTAGGGAATTACCATTCTGCGGTTACATAGTTCTCAGCAAAAGACATAGTAGAGAAACTGCACTCTTTTCCAAACAGCCAATGGTTTACAAAACTTTAAAAAGAAAAAAATACAGCAGTGTTTTAACGCAATTTGAAGCCGTGGTTTACGGAAATGCATATTGTTTGAATTTAAAACTGCGGGTACTTGTTTTTCATCCCCGATATAGCTGCGGTAAATGGATGAGAGTAAGAGAAATCTAGAACAGTTGTGATCATAATGTTATCAAGTGTTACACATGCGTTCTTCCATGTGATTTCATCATTCCTATGGTAAATTTCGTCTGCTTCGGAAGAGAAAGTTACCTGAAATCTCCTGTTGTTTATGAAATAAGAACGAACCCGGAGGGACATTCATACTCGAACAAGAAAATCACCAAATGAAAAAAGTGAAATATGGAGGAAATATTTTTATTTAGAATATCTTTTTTGGTGTTTTGTAGTGGTAGAAAAATAGTTGGAAACCAAACGTTATGTTAGGAAGTCGTTCGCATATTTTCATTTCGTCTTAATCATTTCTTACATTTTTAAATTTGATGTGTGCAAACTTACATTGGTAAACTTAATTTCACATAAAAGTTAACTTGATTTGATCGCATAATGCAGTACCACCTCATCTCACCGTCATAATTCTTTTGAAAGAGTAAAGCAATTTTCTTATCTCGCCCATGGCCTTCAGTTTTAACTATTTCATACCATCGTTGCTCCTTCCCTTCTCTCAAAAAGGCTTTCCGAAGTTCTATGAAATGGATTTCTGAGTACATTTCCAGATGCATTATAAGATGTGTTCTATGTGATTCAGAGTTCTTCTAATGAAACAACAAGGCTGCTGTGGGAAGCGCCTTTTCATTAAGAAAATAACATTACATTAGCACTACCACAACAACATTTCGTTATTTCCCCAAATGCCCAACAAAAGTGCACTCAATAAAAGACTTTTTCAACATACTGTTTTTATTATTACCGCTGGATTACTTAATAACTATTAGTGGAATTGTCGATATTGTTGTTCACTATACGGAAACTTCTCAGCGTAAACGAGTGCGGAAAATTGCCAGTAATTGGAATTAAATGCAATACATTGATCTTAGCTAAGTAAGAGGTTGAAGTGCGATGCATTCCTCATTTTTAATATTTTAATTGTTTATAGTTTTAATGTAGCTGACTTGTTAAGCGTCTTAATATATCATTTGACATCTGAAGTCCTTTCTTGGAAGTTAATGAAAATCCTCACATTATTTCAGGAAATGTATTGGATAACGTATTGTGTAACTTAATATTTTAAGTGCACTCTAAAACGAAGAAATGTTGCCTTTTGCTTGGACAATCAATCCGGAAGAAGGGGCGACGTCTCGTGAACGGGGAGCGCCGGTTGATAATTCCTCATTTTCTAGACCAGACGTGTCCCCATCTATCGCCGCATAAGAGAAGTTTAAAAACCAGAGGTTGTACTTTCGTGCAACAAGTCAAAGGGTAATTAGGGCTGTCAAAGCACGATCAGATTCGTTTTAATATAGAGCACAAACACCACACCTCCCAATCACTATCTAAAAACGTAGGTTAAAAAACGTCTTTATTTACAATTAAAAGGGTGAGTTTAGCGTCTAAATTTTAAAAGAACAAATTTCTCCTGGGCATGGAACATCAGTGTATCTCTATGAGGATGTACAACTGTCTTTATCGCAAAACTCTGAGCAGTAAATAAGTTGTAAGCTTTTGAACCAAAAGTTGAAAGATTTAGACAGAGGTTTCTGCTATTTCTTTCCCTCTCCTTTTTAAATTGGTTTGTGATTTTTTTCATTTTACTTTCATAAGATGAAACCGTAATCATTTCTGTTAAAAAATATTATTATTTTTCTCAAATTTACTTTCACAAAATGAAACCGTAATCATTTCTGTTAAAAAAAAGCATGCGACATGCTAAGAAAGCCGTGGATTGATAGAATTTGTTTCATGGATTTGTAGGAGCGCAAGGAATGAAAAAAACGTGTTTCGTTAAAATGCATCTACACGAATACAACTCATTATTGCTTTATTCTTGAAGTAACGCTACCCGTTTTAATCTGACCTGGTGACAGACCAACTTTTATTCACCACTTTGTGCCTTTCGAACACCGAAGGCGCACCTGTTTCTCAAGCTGTTAGGTAGAGGAGCTTCCGCGACACGAGCTGAAATTCTGGGCAGCAGCACTAGTTTTTCTTGATTTTCTTCCCTTAAGAACTGCATGATCCAGAATCGGATGTAGTCTGCTGAGGTCGGGATTTAAAGAAAGCACTGGAGTTGTGTTCTTTGTTCGCTAACTTCCACATTCCTTGATCTTTGTGCTCCGGGCTTGGACAGCTACACCCGGCTGCAGATTTACCGTGCGCGGAGATTCGTAAATGGAAAAGTCGATGCCTGAGAAAAGGTGTTGTTTATCCCTAGAGGCAAACACTATTATTTTCCTTCCTGCTGTGTCCAAGAGCGAAGGTTTCAACTTAATCCATTCCCAATCAAAGACATTGGTTGCGGAGTGACGTATTGGCTTTTAACAGGATTGCTTTTAACATTGTTAAGGTGTGTAGTCATAATTGTTGCTTCTGGGACACAGGAATGGCCCGGTATACACATGTATGCTAAGTATTATTCATATCAACAAGTTATATGGATGAGCTAACCCTAGCGACGTGTCCACCAACCCTCGACATGTGGGGAATTCCAACTTTCCCCTTGTTGGTCTTGAGGGCGTGTGGTCATGTCGGCGAATGATAACCCGTTCCACCCGTTTCTTGGAAACGGGTGGGATTTTATGTTCTATCAAACCAAAAAATCATCTTGTTCAGGAGACTTGCTGTATCCAAACGAAAATACATATGTATCAGTTCCATTTGAATATTTGCATGCTTATTGCTCGTGCTATGGACGGTTCTTAAAGTTACCGTTAGAAGTCGTCATTTTTTATACAGAAAATTTTGTGAGAACCTTATGGTGCTCCACGAGGTGTCAAGAAACTGCAGCCTGGTGTTTTTTTAGTAAAGACCTCATGCTCTTGATAGAGAGAGTCACTGATGAATATTCATGTTTTGGAAGGAGTCCTGTTGGAAGTGGATGCCCACGACTTTTTTTAGCTCATTTCTCGACTTGCCTCAACTCGAGTACATCAAAGTTTTACAGGATAAATTCTTACAGTTGAAAAAGTGAACTGTAACGTACCAGGAGATGTGACGTACCTGCCAGAAGGACGCACACGACATAAAGGCAGATAGGAATCAGTCCGATAAAAACGTCCGCGTAGCTCAATTGGTAGAGTGACTTATTCCGCAATGAGGGGACCCGGGTTCGACTCCTGGCGCGGATAAAAATGACGGAGAAATTTACTTCGTTATAGAACATGTGATTCACTCAAAAATTCTTGTGTTCAATTTAATGGTTGTAGGGGCGAACGTAAATGCTCCACCTGCCTTATGTAATGTAAAGTCATGCAAGGCTCTATAATCAAAGTTCGTTCACCGGAGCACGCACCCCCACATACAATAGGTCAAGGTTCATGCTACTTAGATAACCAAGAATTTATAATAATTGGTCGAGCAGGCGCTCTGCTCCTTCAGCTTTTCTATAAAGATCTGCTAATCAAGGGAGGGGAGGTGAATGATCAACGAAGAGACAGACCTTGAAAGGAATCCATGAAAGTTTTTCAAACTTTACAAAATTTAATCATCATTCAAAGAAATGCTGTTCGAGCCTAAGCTGTGTGTCGGAGACTTCGTTCGTGGCGAGAAATCACTCACGCATTATTTCAAACGTGCGTTTCCGTCGTAGTGCATCTCTCCTTGCTAACACTTTATTGTTTGTCCTAATAATCCCTGCCGGAGTCTGTCCGCAATTTCGGTACAGAATCTCCACGCGATTGTGAGAGCCTGAAAACGTCCTGTATCACCAAGACGCTAAATTCCCGTCCATCCACTGGGACATACGAAGTTCCTCGACTCCTATTGAGCAACGTACACGTGCTCCTTTTACCACCGAACTCCAACCCTCAACTAACACTTCTCCTCACCTCTAGTCACGTGCTAACCTCTGCCCTATTGCCTGAGGCGCGATGAATTATCTAGAGAGAGGCAGACAACGAGCCTCCGCTGTTGCCCTTCTTTCTTCTTCGACCCGCTTGCTCCCTCACCCCAGCCTTTGCTGCGGAGTAGGAAGGTCACCTAACGGCTCCTGTCGCGACCTTGACCTTTTCCATGAACTAATCTCCAACGGACAGCATTGTTTACATTATTGTGTTCGTACATTCCGAACTGCCTTGGTTACAATAAACATGTACATTTTTTCAGACGGTCGGGCGCCATGTTGGAGTCTTACAATACATCTGAAAACCATTAGCCTCAAGGGCCTTTAGTAATCCGACTACTTTAACTTGAAGATGCACTGGTAGAAATGTTCAGTGCGCCATTTTCCAGAAAGCTGACTTCCGAACAAAGAAAATACAGATGTTCCTTCCCTGAAAATGCAAAATAAAAATAAAAGAATTACTTTCCTGGAAATGGGAAAACACGTGCAGCGTCTTTCCTTTGTCGCTTGACTTCCTAATTCCAGTCCTTTTATATTAACACATAAAATATGAAAATATTGTCCTATGGTCCGACATTACATTAATAACGTATTTCGCCCTTACAATGGTATTTAAAATTCAGGTACTTTATGTCCGAATATATTTTTAAAAATCCTAATACATTCCTGAGTAATTATCAGCTGGGTTGGTATATGAATATATATAAGTTTCCCAAGTTAAAAATGCGTGGAAACTAATCCTTCATTATGGGCTTTGAGAACACTGAAAATATTGTCCCGATTATTCTCCTTTGGGGCTGTGAGCTTCGCCTGAGCGAATGTGTCTTGTCTCTCTTCGATCGAGCGGCGGACAGCGTGAGATGCTCCGAGCAACATATTTTAACAACCCCTGAGTAACCAAGAGTTTAAACACTCTTTTGAGGGCCCATGTATTGGCATCCGGTGCTTCTGAGCTCTGTAACCAAGCAAAGATTTTTTCGCGTGAGTACAATTTTCCAATTTTATGTCATTTATATATATATTTTTTTTATTGGAGTTTTAACGACCACCGTGAGCAGCTCAATGGGCTATAAGCAGTTAAGCAGTCGCCCGTCCCTAATTTAGGGTCACTGGTTCCAGGGAAGGGAGAGAGCCAGTGACGCAAGACAACAAAACATCCATGCCTCACCGGGATTCGAACCCGGACCCCTTACGGACGAATAATCAAAGGCCATCGCTTAGATCACTGCGCCACCGGGGCGGCGTCCTTTATATTCACAGCTGTCTTTCATATATTTGTACACATCACATACATGTACATTTTATTTTCCACAACCAACATTCTTTCCTGGCCTGCATTGCTAAAATTTTGCCGCCGCCCCGGTTGCGCAGTGGTCTAAGGCAATGGCCTCTGATCATTCGTCCGAGAGGGGTCCGGGTTCGAATCCCGGTGAGGCATGGATGTTGTGTTTGTCTTACGGCACTGGCTCTCTCCCTTTCCTGGAACCAGTGACCCTAAATTAGGGACGGGCGACTGCTTATAGCCCATTGAGTTGCTCACGGTGGTCGTTAAACCTCCAATCAAAAAAAAAAAAAATTTGCCTTAAATGTAAATAAATACCTGTAGCTACGTTAAGTCCATATCACATTCTTACGGTGTGGAACTGAATTACGTGTGTCTATTTCCATGCAACCATATCCAGTATCGATCACTATAGTCCTATATACCAGCCATATAAACAGGGACCAACTATATACCAACCACTTAACAACCAACCATTTATTTATTACCAAACCACTTAAGCAGAGGCGTCCGGTCATTATGGGTATTCGGGCGTACCTTCCGCATAAAAATGAGAAAAAATGCTTTTTCTTTCAATTAGAAAAATTCCGAAAGAAGCTCCGTGTTAGTAACCTGTTACCAAATTTTCTGAATGCAAATGTAGCTACTACAATAGTTAAGTAACTGGGGAACGCATTGCAGCCTGCCATGTCCGTTTACGAAAGCGCAATGAATAGCGCGTGGTTGTAGGGGCTACACCAGTCAACTCGTCGCCTTGACGAATCTTCGGAGAACAGAATGAATGAGCAGATGCGCGCTGAATTGTGCAAGCGTAAAACTGTCTTTCGAGGCTGGTCGCCTTTCTGTTTAACAGTAGCAATTTTACTTCCGCGTTGTCGGACAGTGGGCGGCAATTTTCGTTTGTGGAGTTCAACTGTACGGTTTGCTCTTGTAAGGAAAATAAACAAGGTTACTTTTTATTAGAACATCCTTTTAGTTCATTAAAGGATGAAGAAAAAAAAGCCGTTAAAGACCTAGCCTACATCGACTAATATTTGCTTGGTGCAAAAATATCCGTCAAGAAACTTTAATAATGAGTAATAGCAAAATACCATGGTTAACTGTACTCGAAAACAGACATACTTTCTTTTGTTTCTACTAGATGTTTTATGTTATACAGCACTATATATATATATATATATACACTGACGGAAAAAAATCCCAACACCACGAAAAAATAGTTGTAGAGGAATGAAATGGCGGCAATACATTTGTATAGGCAATATATTTAATCGATAAAGGATTCAAGATCACAGCTTAATGTAAGCGCGAGAAGAGCCATTTTAAATGTGAAATGCTGGTACATTAATAACCGGTGTTACCGCCAGAATGTTGAATGCAAGCATGCAAACGTTCATGCATTGTGTCGTACAGGTGCTGGATGTCAGTTTGTGGGACAAAGTTCCATGCCTGTTGCACTTGGTCGGTCAATACAGGGTCGGTTAATGCTGGTTGGGGGGACGCTGGAGTTGTCGTTCAATGATGTCCCATACGTGCTCGATTGGAGAAAGATCTGGTGATCTAGCAGGCCACGGCAACCTGTCGACACTCTGTAGAGCATGTTGGGTTACAACAGCGGTATGCGGGCGAGCGTTATCCTGTTGGAAAACACCCCCTAGAATGCTGTTCATGAATGGCAGCACAACAGGTTGAATCACCAGACAGACGTACAACTGTGCCGTCAGGGCGCGTGGGATAACCACGAGAGTGCTCCTGCTGTCTTAGGAAATTGCTCTCCAGACCATAACTCCAGGTGTAGGTCCAGTGAGTCTCGGCCGCAGACAGGTTGGTTGCAGGCGCTCACCTGGCCTCCTTCTAACCAACACACGGCCATCACTGGCACCCAGGCAGAACCGGCTTTCATCAGAAAACACAACACATCTCCACTCCGTCCTCCAATGAGCTCTAGCTTGACACAACTGACGTCGCAAACGGCAGTGGCTTGGAGTAAGTGGAATGCACGCTACAGGGCGTCTGGCTCGGAGCTGTCCTTCAAGTAACCGATTTGTAACAGTTCGTTGTGTCACTGTGGTGGCAACTGCAGCTCGAATTGCTGCCGCAGACGCGGTACGATGCGCCACGGTCATACGCCGTACACGGCGGTCTTCCCTCTCTGTAGTGCCACGTGACCGGCCGGAACCCGGTCTTCTTGAGGCAGTACCTTCCCTTGACCACCGCTGATAACAATCATGCACAGTGGCAACATTCCTTCCAAGTCGTTCGGCAATATTACGGAAACAAATTCCACCTTCTCGTAGCCCTATTACACGAACTCGTTCAAACTCCGTGAGCTGTTGATACTGGCTTCTTCGTCTTCTTAAAGGCATTCTTGACTAACATCAACACACTACGTCGAATCTCAACGATAACTAACGCTCACGATCGTTACAGCGCGTATTTACAGCAAACCTGCTTTGCATGTTCCGAGGGGCGTTACTAGCGCCACACGTATGCGCCGAGCCCGAAATTAGCATAGACGTCATCTTACAAATGTACTCTCACCGCCTACCAACTGTCGTTTATCTAACACAACCGCTTCTTGGTGTTGGGATTTTTTCCCCGTCAGTGTGTATATATATATATATATATATTCGGTGAAACCATCAGCAGTTACAATGGCTCTCACCTGTGGTATTGAAGATGCATACATTAACATTATTAATAACGTCTATGAAAATGGAAGTGCAAAGATTTGGCTGTTTGAGAATACAGCACACATAAAAATTGGAAAGGGGGAGAGACAAGCTGACACCATATATCCCAAGCTTTTTAATGCCAAATTGGTAAATGCCTTTCAATCACTGAACTGGTAAAATAAAGGGATAAGGATTAATGACGATTATCTAACTCACCTCCGTTTTGCTGATGCCGTAGTAACTTTTACGACTACCCTATCAGAGCTGCAGAGTATGATCCAGGAACTTGCTGACAAGAATAAAGAATTGGGATTAAAAATGAACTTTCAGAAGACAAAAGTGATGTTCAATGCTTTTACAAGAAATGAAGATTTATCGATTGATGGAGAAAAGCTGGAGATAACAGACACGTACGTTTATCTTGGACAGCAGATATCAAGTGAGAGCCTCTTTGATGAAGAAACTAATCTGAGTACAAAACTTGCCTGGAGAGCTTTTGGAAGAAACAGCATAAATTTCAAGAGCAATATGCCATTATGTCTTAAAAGAAAAATGTTTGATCAATGCATCCCTCCAGTGCTTACGTATGGTGCAGAGACGTGGACCTTAACTAAAAGAGACATACAAAGGCTGCAGACAACTCAAAGAGCATGAAGAGGTGCATGCTTGGTGTACCCAGGAGAGATAAGAAGTGTAACTCGTGGATCAGAAAAATGACAAGAGTGGAAGACATCATGATCAGAGTAAAATCCCTGAAATGGCAATGGGCTGGACATTTTGCCAGAAGGACAGACCATCGACGGACAGCCGAAATTTTTTGCTGGACTCTAAGTGAGAGGAAAAGATCCAGAAGAAGATACATGGGAGATGGGTGGATGAAATTCGAAAGTATGCGGGAGTAACATGGAGGAGACTGGCACAAGGCAGACCGTTGTGGAAGAAACTTGTGGAGACCTTCGTCCAGCAGTGGATTAATAATGGTTGAAAATGATGATGATGATGATATATATATATATATATATATATATATATATCATCATTCATCATCATCATAGTCAACCATTATCAATTCGCTGCTGGACGAAGGTCTCACAAATGATGATGATGATGATGATATATATATATATATCATCATCATCATCATTGTCAACCATTATCAATCCACTGCTGGACAAAGGTCTCCCCAAGTTTCCTCCACAACGGTCTGTCTTGCGCCAGCCTCCTTTATGTCACTCCGGCATACTTTCGAATTTCATCCACCCATCTTCCATGTGGTCTTCTTCTGGGTCTTTTCCTGTCCCTTGGAATCCAATCTAAAATTTCGGCTGTCCATCGATGGTCTGTTCTTCTGGCAGTATGTCCAGCCCATTGCCATTTCAGGGATTTAACTCTGATCATGATGTCTTCCACTCTTGTCATTTTTCGGATCCACATGTTCCTCTTCTTATCTCTCCTGGTTTCACCAAGCATGCACCTCCCCATGCTACTTTGAGTTGTCTGCACCCTTTGTATGTCTCTTTTAGCTAAGGTCCACGTCTCTGCACCATACGTAAGCACTGGAAGGATGCATTGATCAAACACTTTTCTTTTAAGACATAATGGCATATTGCTCTTGAAAATTATGCTGTTTCTTCCAAAAGCTCTCCAGGCAAGTTTTGTACGCCGATTAATTTCTTCACCAATGTGACCCTCACTTGATATCTGCTGTCCAAGATAAACTTACGTGTCTGTTATCTCCAGCTTTTCTCCATCAATCGATAAATCTTCATTTCTTGTAAAAGCATTGTACATCACTTTTGTCTTCTGAAAGTTCATTTTTAATCCCACTTCTTTACTCTTGTCAGCAAGTTCCTGGATCATACTCTATAGCTCTGATGGGGTAGTTGCAAAAATGACTATGTCATCAGCAAAACGAAGGTGGGTTAGATAATCTCCATTAATCTTTATCCCTTTGTTTTCCCAGTTCAGTGATTGAAAGACATTTTCCAATGTCGCATTAAAGAGTTTCGGAGATATGGTGTCACCTTGTCTCACATCCTTTCCAATTTTTATGTGTGTTGTATTTTCAAACAGCCGAATCTTTGCACTTGCATTTTCATAGATGTTATTAATAATATTAATGTATGCATCTTCAATACCGCAGGATTTCAGAGCCATTGAAACTGCTGATGGTGTCACCGAATCAAAGGCTTTTTCATAATCGATAAAAGCCATGCACAATGGAAGTTCATATTCCCTCGCTCTTTCAATTAGTTCTCTCAGTACGTGGATATGATCTATTGTGCTGTAGCCACTCCTGAATCCAGCTTGTTCTCTCGGTTGAGCCATGTCCAGTGTCACCTTCAAGCGGTGTGAAAGAACTTTAGTGAAGATTTTATAAACCACTGATAGGAGGCTGATAGGTTTGTACTTCCTGAGATCCTCAATGTCACCTTTTTTATGTAGCAAGATCATTGTAGCGTTGTTCCAATCCTCAGGAATTTTCCCTTCATTAAGGCATCGAGTGAAAATTTGGGCGAGTACTGTTTCGATTTCTCTACTTGCTTCTTGTATGATGTCTACAGTAATTCCATCTTCTCCTGGATCTTTACCCCGCTTCATGTTCTTGATTGCATGTGCAACTTCTGCTGGAAGGACTGGAAGAACTCTGGTTCTGGTACCTTTCATGATGTCTGGAGTACATGTATCATCCCTTTCATATAATTTGGAGTAGAAATCTTTCACTCTTGTCAAAATTTCGCCTCTATTTCTTGTTACAGAACCATCTTCTTTTCTCAGTGCCATAATCTGTTTTTTCCCCTTACTGAGATGTCCCTTTGCTATCTTTAGGCTTTGGTTGTTTTCAATTGCTTTCCTTACTAGTTCACAGTTGAATTTCCTTACGACTTCAGCGATACTTTTTCGTACTGTCTTGCATAGCTCTATATATTCCACTTTGGAAGTCACATCTTCTTTAGTTGTCCTCATCACTCTTCTTTTTTGCATCAACATTTTGGTTTTTCCTGACAATTTGTTCACATGCAATTTGTTCTTAGACCCAGCTAATTTTGTTGCTGTTTCCATAAGAGCTTTGGTTACTTTTCTGTTAACTTCAGAAATATCCACTTCTTCCGATGTTAGGCCTTCAAAAGCAGAGAACCTGTTCTTCAGTTCCAATTTGAAGGTATTATGGTATTTTTTAAGGTTGGTTATGTCAATACATTTTGTTTGTCTTATGAGCTTGCTACGTTCGAGTTTAGTGTTGAGGTGCATCTTTCATCTCACCAATCTATGGTCACTGCCTGTGTTGAACTTGTTTAGCACACTGCAGTCTTCTACGACGAATTTTTTGTTACACATAATAAAATCAATTTCACTTGTCGTCCCATTTGGATGTCTCCATGTCCATTTCCTGTGTGGCTTTTTCTTGAAGAAGGAGTTCAAGATGAAAATCCCTTCTGCCTCTGCAAACTCAACGAGAGTTTTTCCACGCTGGTTTCTGTTGCCGTGACCGAATTTACCTACTGAAGTTTCATTCTGTTGCCGTTGCCCTATTTTTGCATTGAAATCTCCCATAATTATTTTCAAGTGCTGCTTACCTTTATTATTTAGATGACAAATTTCCTCATAAAATTCTTCAATTTCTTCTTCAGGATGACTTGTGGTGGGTGCATAAGTTTGAATAATCTGAGCCTGGTATCTTTTCGAGAGTTGGATAACAAGTCGTGCAGCTCTGTCAGAGGAACTTTCAACTTCTACAACTTTATCCTTCAGTTTCTTGTTTATTATAAATCCAACACCACTAGTTCTGCCAGTATCTGTCCCTCGATAGTAGAAGAGATGTCCACTTTTCAGTTCAATGAGATCTTCTCCTTTTCTCCTTACCTCACTTAGCCCGACGATGTCCCACTTGATCCTTTGTAGTTCCTCTTCCAATTCAAGAAGCCTTGAATCAGAAGATAGGGAGCGTCCGTTATACGTAGCCAAGGTCAGCATCAGATGGCAGCCTAGTCCGGTCCTCCGTGGATTCTTAGCACCCTCTGCCTTCATGTCGCACTGGCCGCTGCCTTGGCCAGGTACATTCCAGCTGCCGGAGACTGAGGGTCAAGATTTAAGTTGTGGAGTCATTTTGGAGGGGTTTGGCCATAACTCACCACGCTGGCCAAGCGGGTTGGTGAGTGTGGGATAGCATTTCCTCTAATCCCGATGGTACAGTTATACCGCTATTATCGGTCGTCAGAGCCCCTTTTGTGGGAACAGGATGTACCACGAGAAGGCGGGGTTGACATTTGCCAAGGAGAGGCTGTGATGTTACGCATCACCTGACCTTACATCCCATATATATATATATATATATATATATATATATATATCATCATTCATCATCATCAACCATTATCAATTCGCTGCTGGACGAAGGTCTCCACAAGTTTCTTCCACAACGGTCTGCCTTGTGCCAGTCTCCTTCATGTTACTCCCGCATACTTTCGAATTTCATCCACCCATCTTCCATGTGGTCTTCTTCTGGGTCTTTTCCTGTCCCTTGGAATCCAATCTAAAATTTCGGCTGTCCATCGATGGTCTGTCCTTCTTGCAGTATGTCCAGCCCATTGCCATTTCAGGGATTTAACTCTGATCATGATGTCTTCCACTCTTGTCATTTTTCGGATCCACGAGTTCACCTGCTTATCTCTCCTGGTTACACCAAGCATGCACCTCTCCATGCTACTTTGAGTTGTCTGCAGCCTTTGTATGTCTCTTTTAGTTAAGGTCCACGTCTCTGCACCATACATAAGCACTGGAAGGTTGGTGAGATGGAAAATGCACCTCAACACTAAACTCGAACGTGGCAAGCTCATAAGACAAACAAAATGTATTGACATAACCAACCTTAAAAAACACCATAATACCTTCAAGTTGGAACTGAAGAACAGATTCTCTGCTTTAGAAGGCCTAACATCGGAAGAAGTGGATATTTCTGAAGTTAACAGAAAAGTAACCGAAGCTCTTATGGAAACAGCAACAAAATTAGCTGGGTCTAAGGAAAAGTTGCATGTGAACAAATTATCAGGAAAAACAAAAATGTTGATGCAAAAAGAAGAGAGATGAGGACAACTAAAGAAGATGCGACTTCCAAAGTGCAATACATAAAGCTATGCAAGACAGTACAAAAAAGTTTCACTGAAGGCGTAAGGTAATTCAACTGTGAACTAGTGAGGAAAGCAATTGAAAACAACCAAAGCCTAAAGATAGCAAAAGGACATCTCAATAAGGGAAGAAAACAGATTATGGCACTGAGAAAAGAAGATGGTTCTGTAACAAGAAATAGAGGCGAAATTTTGACAAGAGTGAGAGATTTCTACTCCAAGTTATATGAAAGGGATTATGCATGTACTCCAGACATCATGAAAGGTACCAGTACCAGAGTTCTTCCAGTCCTCCCAGCAGAAGTTGCACATGCAATCAAGAACGTGAAGCGGGGAAAAGCTACAGGAGAAGATGGAATTACTGTAGACATCATACAAGAAGCAAGTGGAGAAATCGAAACAGTACTCGCCCAAATTTTCACTCCATGCCTTAATGAAAGGAAGATTCCTGAGGATTGGAACAACGCTATAATGTTCCTGCTACATAAAAAAGGTGACATTGAGGATCTCAGGAACTACAGACCTATCAGCCTCCTATCAGTGGTTTATAAAATCTTCACTAAAGTTCTTTCACACAGTTTGAAGGTAACACTGGACATGTCTCAATCGAGAGAACAAGCTGGATTCAGGAGTGGCTACAGCACAATAGATCATATCCACGTACTGAGAGAACTAATTGAAAGAGTGAGGGAATATGAACTTCCATTGTGCATGGCTTTTATCGATTATGAAAAAGCCTTTGATTCGGTGAAACCATCAGCAGTTACAATGGCTCTGAAATCATGCGGTATTGAAGATGCATACATTAATATTAATAATAACATCTATGAAAATGCAAGTGCAAAGATTCGGCTGTTTGAAAATACAACACACATAAAAATTGGAAAGGGAGTGAGACAAGGTGACACCATATCTCCGAAGCTCCTTAATGCCACATTGGAAAATGTCTTTCAATCACTGAACTGGGAAAACAAAGGGATAAAGATTAATGGAGATTATCTAACCCACCTTCGTTTTGCTGATGACATAGTCATTTTTGCAACTACCCCATCAGAGCTGCAGAGTATGATCCAGGAACTTGCTGACAAGAGTAAAAAGTGGGATAAAAAATGAACTTTCAGATAACAAAAGTGATATTCAATGCTTTTACAAGAAATGAAGATTTATCGATTGATGGAGAAAAGCTGGAGATAACAGACACGTACGTTTATCTTGGACAGCACATATCAAGTGAGGGTCACATTGATGAAGAAATTACTCGGCGTACAAAACTTGCCTGGAGAGCTTTTGGAAGAAACAGCTTAATTTTCAAGAGCAATATGTCATTATGTCTTAAAAGAAAAGTGTTTGATCAATGCATCCTTCCAGTGCTTACGTATGGTTCAGAGACGTGGACCTTAACTAAAAAAGACATACAAAGGCTGCAGATAACTCAAAGCAGCATGGAGAGGTGCATGCTTGGTGTAACCAGGAGAGATAAGAAGAGGAACTCGTGAATCCGAAAAAATGACAAGAGTAGAAGACATCATGATCAGAGTTAAATCCCTGAAATGGCAGTGGGCTGGACATACTGCCAGAAGGACAGACCATCGATGGACAGCCGAAATTTTAGATTGGATTCCAAGGGACAGGAAAAGATCCAGAAGAAGATACATGGGAGATGGGTAGATGAAATTCAAAAGTATGCGGGGTAACATGGAGGAGACTTGCACAAGACAGACCGTTGTGGAAGAAAATTGGGGAGACCTTTGTCCAGCAGTGGATTGATAATGGTTGACAGTGACGATGATGATGATGATTATGATATATATATATATATAATTTCTGCTTCGTTCTGTGTGTTTAAATATGATTTCAGAAGGTGACGTTTGGAAACATCACAATCAATTGAAAGTATATTTCACATTGCGGAAGAAGGTTGAGATCAATTTCAAACATATTTATGCCCGAATAAAAATTAGGTCACCGTACGCTACTGCATTTAGGTACGCTGGTGATCTAAACTTATGGTCAATTACCTATTCATCGCATAAAAATTAATCAGTAGGTTGTCTTTGATCTTTTTTGAAATATTTCCCTTTGAAATTCTCATAAACATTTGACCAGTTTTTCTAAAATCGCCTAGCCTAGGAAAAACAAACAGCGGTATCGCATACTTTTAAAAGACCCATTTCACCGAAATGGACTATAAAATTTTTTCAAAACAGAGCTCGGAAATATGAAATTTCGTCTTCATCGGTTAAATCATTTTTGAGTCACTTCATTCTAAAAAAATTTAAAAAATCCCGAGGTTACGTCCTCTTTTGGTACTATCAAGGGCATCAAAAGATGATTGCAGGAAGACGCATGTATACATATATATATATATAACGTAAATTTTTCTAGCCTCCCCTACATTGCTAGCAATATCGTCTAGAATTTACCACAAGAATTTGGAGTGTAAGAACAATTACGTATACTTTCTTAAAGGAGCGTGCATGTAAGTACGTACTTTCTTGAATTTTTCTCGTGATAAACTCCCTATCATTAAACAATTCTGCGTATTGGTCTCAGCTGCAGCTCGGCACTAGCTCTCATTCGCTAAATTCAACTGTACGCGGTAGCTATTAAATGCCACTAACCAATTAAATTAATTGATTCAAAGTGTTACATATTTTAGCAAATGATAGCAGCACAAGCGTAAGCCAGAAAAACAACGTTTTAAGCTGGTGCTACCATCTCTTAACAAACTTCCGCGATAAATGCGTCAAGAATTAATTCTCTTTAATTATGGACGAATTTGGGGAGCTGAACTCCTCCTGTGATTGAAAACTGCAGGCATATGCCCGGTTAATGATAAATAAAGCAATGAAATTTACAGTAAAAAAAATTACAATATTCAACATTACTAAGTAAAACCTAACCTCCAAAAATATAAAAAAAGAAACACGTTCACTTAAATTGAGTAATAGGAACATAACAGCAACGCGTAAGACATGTAATGAGTATATTAAGTTGCCACAATGACTGAGAAATGCAATATTATACAGGTGATCTACGACAGAAATATGATTACAATATAAAGACGCATAGAAACAAAACTAGGACTTCAAGATATTTACTTGACATGAGGAAGTCGCCTTATGGTGATAAACGTAACCGAAAACCGTTAAACAGTATCAAATTGCAGAATTGAAACAATGTAGACGAGGCACGCGATGAGCTAATACCCAGAAGGTATATATAATAGTCATCGCCGCTCCGGTGCTGCAGTGGTCTAAGCGATGGCTTCTGATCATTCATCCGAGGAGGTGCGGGTTCGAATCCCGGTGGATGTTGTGCTTGCCTTACGATGCTGGCTCTTTCCCTTCCCTGGCACCAGTGACACGAAATTATACTCCGAGTCAACCTAAGAGAGTACCACTACTGAAAGTACGAAACAGCTACCTCCGCTACGAAAAATAGTCCCTAGTGTTAAGAGCCAAAAGCAGCAGAACTACTGCTCAGATTCAATTTTTGGGTGCGTAGCTGTTTATTGGACAAAATTCTTATCTAAAACAAATTTTCAAAAAGTGAGAGTTTTCAGATATTAATTTGATATAAGTTACTCAATCAAAAGTTTGCACTTTCGTCTGACGCTGTCCAGATTTGAATAGGGAGGAAGGGGTAGAAAAATTCGGTAGTTGTGTAGTTTAGCGCCCTAAATTATTTCGCCGGAAAAATTTCACTGTGTGGGAAAAGTGCGACGTACAATTTTTTAAGCATGCAAAATAATGGGGAAAGGTGCAGAAATACAGTAATTTAAGTGAATGTGAAAGAATTTTACCGAAGTACACTGACGGAAAAAGAATCCCAACACCAAGAAGGGGTTGTGTTAGATAAACGACAGTTGGTAGGCGGTGAGAGTACATCTGTAAGATGACGTCTATGCAAATTTCGCGCTCCGCGCATACGTGTGGCACTAGTAGCGCCCCTCGGAACATGCAAAGCAGGTTTGCTGTAAATACGCGCTGTAACGTTCGTGAGCGTTAGTTATCGTTGAGATTCGAAGCAGTGTGTTGCTGTTAGTCAAGAATGCCTTTAAGAAGACGAAGAAGCCATTATCAACAGCTCACGGAGTTTGAACAAGGTCGTGTAATAGGGCTACGAGAAGGTGGATTTTCTTTCCGCAATATTGCAGAACGACTTGGCAGGAATGTAGCCACTGTGCATGATTGTTGGCAGCGGTGGTCAAGGGAAGGTACTATCTCAAGAAGGGCGAGTTCCGGCTGGCCACGTGGCACTACAGAGAGGGAAGACCGCCGTGCACGGCGTATGGCCGTGGCGCATCGTACCGCGTCTGTGGCAGCAATTCGAGCTGCAGTTGCCACCACAGTGACACAACGAACTGTTACAAATAGGCTACTTAAAGGACAGCTCCGAGCCGGACGCCCTGTAACGTGCATTCCACTTACTCCAAACCACTGCCGTTTGCTACGTCAGTGGTGTCAAGCTAGAGCTCATTGGAGGACGGAGTGGAGATCTGTTGTGTTGTCTGATGAAAGCCGGTTCTGCCTGGGTGCCAGTGATGGCCGTGTGTTGGTTAGAAGGAGGCCAGGTGAGCGCCTGCAACCGATTCCCTATCACTTCGTCCGTGTTCATTTTGTCCACGCTCACTTCGTCCAATTCATTTCGTCCAACATTCACTTTGTTCACTGTTCACTTCGTCCGCTGTTCACTTAGTCCAATGTTCACTTCGTCCACTGTTCATTTCGTCCAACGTTCATTTCGTTCACATTCATTTCGTCCTCCGAATGAATGAAATACTGTGAAAATTATCTGTTTTCATGGAGTTTTTGTGATAGGTAGAAGAAAAGGTCAGCGGACATTGCTTGCATGCGATTTTTTCCTGTCTGAGTTTCTCGATTAAAATATAATGGTTTTAAATGTTATTTAAAGTAAAACAAGGAACTTAGTTTTGAAGAACTTTTAACTCTATTGTATGGTACGACGTCAATCACTATAGCATGACTCACGCTATGTTCATTAAAGGAGAGTAAAGTGGGATTTTTTAAAAACGCTGCACTTTTACTTAGGCACTAAATATTTACATAAGATGCCAAGTTATTAATATTTCTCTTTTAAATACTTGGGCACTAAATAATAATTACTATGCCTCATGCGTAGGCCCTTTTGGCATTTTTTATTCTGCCGGTCATATTCAAAACGTTTACGTATCCAGTTAAGGTAATCATTTTGTGCTTTTACTGAGGCACGAAATATTAATTCATGAGCCCTAGGCCTAGGCCGTTTCAACAGTTTTTATTCTACGGTTGTCATATTCATAACGTTTACATATCAACTCAAGGTAACATTATTGCGCTTTTACTTAGGCACTAAATATTATTTCATATGCCCTAGGCCTTTTTCACGGTTTTTATTCTAATCACATCATATTCATAACAAATACATATCAAATCAAGGTAATAATACTGAGCATTTGCTCAGGCACTAAATATTATTTCACAATCCCTAGGCCAAGGCCTGTTTTACAGTATTTATTCCACGGATGTCATATTCATAATGTTTATGTATCAAGTCAAGGTAATAATATTGCGCTTTTGCTCAGGCACTAAATATTATTTCATAGGCCCTAGGCCTAGGCCTTTTTCACTGTTTTTATTTTTTGTACGTCATATTCGTAAATTTTTTTATCAAATTAAGGTAATAATATTGCGCTTTTGCTCATGCACTAAATAATATTTCATAGGCCCTTGGCCTAGGCCTTTTTCACTGTTTATATTCTAACTATATTTTATTCATAACTCTTACATATCAAGTCAAGTTATTAATGTTGCACTTTTATTTCGGTTCTAAACATTAATTAATAAGCCCTAGACCTTTTTAACAGTTTTTAAGGCATTACACTACATATTCATATTATTTGCATAACATGTCAAGTTATTAATATTGATATTTTACTTAGCCATAAAATATTAATTACTAGGCCCTAGGACATAGGTATAATAAATATAAATTCTAGGCCTAAGGACTATGAATTAATATTTAGTGTCCAAGTAAAAAGCGCAGTATTACTAAATATTTATGTCATGTAAACTTTATGAATATGAGATCGGCGGATTAAAAATTGTTAAACCGCCTAAGCCAAAGGCCAGTTAATTAATATTTAGTGCCTAAGTAAAAGTGCAGCGTTATTAAAAAATCCCACTTTACACTCCTTTTATGAGTATAGCGTGAGTCATGATATAGTGATTGACGTCGTACCGTACAAAAGAGTTTAAAAGTTCTTCAAAGTTAAGTTCCTTGTTTTGCTTTCAATAACATTTTAAATCGTTATATTTTAATCGAGAAACTCAGACAGAAAAAAAAAACACTCATGCAAGCAATGTCCGCTGACCTATTCTTCTACCTATCCCAAAAACTCCATGGAAACCAATAATTTTCAGAGTGTTCCATTCATTCGGAGGACGAAATGGATGTGGACGAAATTAACGGTGGACGAAATGAACAGTGGACGAAGTGAACATTGGACTAAGTGAACAGCGGACGAAGTGAACAGTGGACAAAGTGAACGTTGGACGAAACGAACTGGACGAAGTGAGCGTGGACGAAATGAACACGGACAAAGTGATCCGTCACCCCTGCAACTAACCTGTCTGCGGTCGAGACACACTGGACCTACACCTGGAGTTATAGTCTGGGGAGCAATTTCCTATGGCAGCAGGAGCACTCTCGTGGTTATCCCACGCACCCTGACGGCACAGTTGTACGTCGGTCTGGTGATTCAACCTGTTGTGCTGCCATTCATGAACAGCATTCCAGGGGTGTTTTCCAACAGGATAACGCTCGTCCGCTTACCGCTGTTGTAACCCAACATGCTCTACAGAGTGTCGACATGTTGCCGTGGCCTGCTAGATCACCAGATCTTTCACCAATAGAGCACGTATGAGACATCATTGGACGGCAACTCCAGCGTCACCCCCAACCAGCATTAATTGTCCCTGTATTGACCGACCAAGTGCAACAGGCATGGAACTCCATCCCACAAACTGACATCCAGCACCTGTACGACACAATGCACGAACGTTTCCGTGCTTGCATTCAACATTCTGGCGGTTACACCGGTTATTAATGTACCAGCATTTCACATTTAAAATGGCTCTTCTCGCGCTTACAATAAGCTGTGATCTTGAAACCTTAATCGATTAAATATGTTACCTATACAAATGTATTGCCGCCATTTCATTCCTCTACAACTATTTTTTCGTGGTGTTGGGATTTTTTTCCGTCAGTGTATTTTCTTGCGAGTACGATAGTGTGCAGCAGTTGGTGCGTGATGTTTAAGCGACTCTATTGGCAGCGAAATGAAGCTTCAATGGTTCGGAAGAGACCAGAAGTTCCTAGTGAATGTGCAGAAGAATACAATAGGAGTAAGGGATTCTTTTGAAAAGGGTGATGCGTGCTGTAATCCTGCGCAAGTACAAGTAGTTCCAAACTGCTTTCTTAATTTTTGAGAAAGAAATGTGCGGAATGTCGTTATTTTAGTTTCACAATGTCTCCCAATAGAAAAAAAAATGAAAGAATGTAAATGTTTTCATGTACGACAGAAGTGTTGAGCAAGAACTTTTGGTTCCAGTTGAACCTCAAGTTTTGGTTATGATTTCGAAGATGTAAAGGGATAGTTGATTTTTTCAAGCACTTCATTTGTAGTTGTGCTGTTATTCCGTACATCGTAGCTTACATTTTTTCCTCCTGAAACGGATATTTTTGAAAACAAAGGAGTTTTTTCATTACAGAAATCATACTATGGCAGGGAGGCCAAGAGCTTCTTGTCGTATTGTGCCGGATAATTAAATTTTAAGCCGTGACGAAATCAGAAATGCAGTATGGAGATTTACGACTTTGAAAAGAGCCTTTCACTCTGTTGAAAAAGCTACTAACACGACTTACAATGCTGCATAAAACCGACCTCTTTCTTTCAGCGTATTCCTACAAGACACTTCTATGACTACGTAATGCTCAACTGCTTCCTGTTGTATTGTTCCGCCCGTTACTTGCCTTTCTCAAAGAAGCTTCCATTCACCGGACTACACCTTAATGCCATCTCGGTTTCGTCGTCTTAGGCTTACCGCACGTACTCTTCCAAACCATCGTACTCCCAGGTAAATACTTCGGCAAAATTATTTCCTGTTGTGCTTACCGAATTTGAGTTTCTTTAGAAAAATTGTTCAATTATGTAGATGTAAATTGCTAATAACTCGACAGATGGTAAAGATGTCAAATGATTGCTGAGTTGTTCGGCAATAATGTTGAAATCGTTGTCTACGATAAATATTGCAATATTCTGGCTTACCGTTTGATTAAATAAAGAGTTACAAATTGAATTTCTGTGTATGAGTAATTTTTGAGTCGGTTATTTAAAAAGCCTGTCGAACCGCATCCTACGGTCTAGCCTAAGTCGGACCCTAAAAAAACAGGTGAAGGCCGAGACATTAACCGGGCAATAGAACCACATTTGGAGAGGGGGAGAGGGGTTAAGAGCGTCGCACATTTCATTTCAGATTTCGTCAGAGCTTAGAATTTCACTATCCGGCATAATACGACAAGAAGATTTTGGCCTCTCTGCCATACTACGATTTTTCAATTAAAGCCCTTTACTTTCAAAAATTTCCGTTTTAGGACAAAACAATGTCAGCTACGATATACGGAATAACAGCAGAACTACAAATGAAGGGGTTGAAGAAATCACCTACCCCTGTACATCTTTGAAACCATAACCAAAGCTTGGTATTCAACCGGAACCAAAACTTCTTACTCAACACTTACGTCGTACATGAAGATATCTACATTCCTTTATTTCCTTCCATTCGGAAACATTGTAAAACTAATAACAACGCCATTCAGCACATTTCTTTTTGAAATATTAACAAAACACTTTTGAAATAATTCCACTTGCGCAGGATTACAGAACGCATCACCCTCTTCCGAAGAATACAGCCCACTACAATTGTATTCTTCCGCGCATTCAATACGAACTGCTGCTCCTTTCCGACACACGGAAGCTTCGCGTCCTCGTTGTTAGCATCTCTTAAGCCTCCTGCACCTACTGCTGCACACCATCGTACACGCAGGTAAATACTTCGTTAAAATTATTTCCTGTTCTCTTAAAATACTCTATTGCTGCACCTTTCCCCCTTATTTCGCAAGCTAAAAAAATTGTACGTCTCACTTTGCCCACACAGTAAAATTTTTCCGACGAAATAATTTAGGACGCTAAACTACACATTTACCAAAACTTCTCCCAACACAGCGACAATAAATTGGCAATTGGGGGAATTCGAGGGGATGTGTTACTTAAGCAGGTAGTAGGGGAGTAGTAGGGGATAAGTTGGGACTCCACCACACTCCCATTCACAATCCCCACTGCTTCTCTTAGTTTCTTGTGGTGTTAAGATTAACTTCGTAATACAGTCTTAATTTATTCTTTGCTGGATTTAGAGAAATCAAAGAATAGCATCAGAAAGTCGAAGAAAGGAAAGAAAAAAGACTGTGCGGTTAGCTTAGGTTGGGTAATAAATCCGACAGTGGGGTGGGTGGGGAGAACGTGCGAGAGTAATTGTTTGATAGAAAGGAAAAAGCAGGACGCGGATTGATACCGTTCTTGCTTTCTACGCATAGGTCGTGATAAGGCTCCTAGCCTTCAACAACAGTACACTCTTAGGGTGACTTGGAGTATATGGACGGGCGAACCCCTGCTTTTAACCCATTGAGTTCCTCACTGTGGTCATTAAACCTCCAATCGAAAAAAAAATAGTCATCTTTTGTCTCATCCAGAGTACAAAGATAATTCCAATCGTCAAGGTACAAGTGAAAATAGATACGAAGATAGTCAAAGAGTTCTGTTCAAGTCGGTTTTACAAAGAATTGTGGTTTAGTAGGTTGACATTTCTCACGGGTGCATGGCCGGCCTTGAATGCTTGAAATGATTTTTTTTATTGGAGGTTTAACGATCACCGTGAGCAACTCAATGGGCTATAAGCAGTTGCCCGTCCCTAATTTAGGGTCACTTGTTCCAGGGGAGGGAGAGAGCCAGTGCCGTAAGACACACACAACATCCATGCCTCACGGGATTCGAAAACAGACCCCTTTCGGACGAATGATCAGAGGCCATCGCTTAGATCGCTGCTCCAACGGGGCGGCGTAATGATGATTCGTACGAATTTGTAAACACAAGTGAAGGAGGTTTTCAAGCGGTAGGTTCTTCGGCACTCCGATTGGACAATTATAACTTCCAATTGTATACTGGATTTCGTTATCTTTTGAAGCACACTTCAGCAGTGCGGTCGTGTGCCCATTTAGGTTTGGGTGTGCGCTGTTACGGAGAAAAAGAAAAAAAAACTACGCAACAATTTTATTATGTAACCCAAACTGAAAAATTCACGCATTGATTTTTAACATACACAAGCATTTTTTTTAAATTTAGCAGTCGTTTAATAAAAAAAAAGGAATTTTGGTATTCTATTCTACAGTATATGGATAACAAAAATTCAAATTCTCTTTCTAAATGTCAGCTCATAAACACATCGATTTGCACTGCGACGAAAAGGCAGCAAAAAATGCAACTCGTGGCAGAACGTTGGATTGTATTGCTAACTCCACGCGATTCCAAACGCAAATGTATGACCAATAGTACTTTTTTATGCACTCACACCCTGAGAAGTTTAGCCTCTGCGTTGAAACCACAAGGAAATAAAAATGTGACCTGCAACGCCATCTGGAAAGATTTGTATCACAGTTGCTTTCCGCACCTGGGGTGTCCGCTGGCTAAACAGCACACGTACCGATGCAAATATTGCTATGTTTTGTTTACTCAACGAAGCAGCGAACCTTCTCCACTTTACGAAAACATTGTACAAGGGAATTAGTTTCGGCACGCACGTTAAACCTTAGGACAAACTTTGGTGAGTTTTGTTATCCAATAAAAACGTTACCTGCAGCGCCATCTAGAGAGCGCTTGTATCATACTTAGTTGCTTGAACATCGTCGTATTTCCTGTCGTAAAATAGCACACCCGATGATCTTAGCAAAAATGTGATTTTATGCTTACTGAACGAACATTCTTCTCTTAATAAATACAATGTATGAGGGAATTAATTTTATCTACCACTCGAAGCCTTACGACAAACTCTGGCGAGTTTTATTGGAAAGTAATCCGAAAATGTAATATGGATAGTATAGGTTAAATAAATTTCGACTCATGGTGTGCTAGGTGTGCGCTGCAAACCTAGCACACCTAGAATATTCGCCCCTGCATTTTAGTATACTACAATATGGTGGGGTTGTCGGGACGGTAGAATCTAAAGAATCGCTAGGGGATGTTGACAAGGAACTCCCTCGGCATCGGCTGGATCAGTGGACGAAATCAACGAAGGAACAGGCTCAGACGTCCTGAGGGCTGTCCCGCTAAGCTCTTGAGCTGATGCAATGATCCCTCCCTCTCCCCAAAACAATCCAGCAGAGTTAGTTAAACTGATTTTTGGCGACGCTGTTTTTAGAGTAAAAACAGAAAATTTTAGCAAAAGTGTGAAAGCCTTTTCAAGCACTTGGAACAATCGTACACGTTGTAGCCCATTGAAAACGTGTGCTAGACATTTGGCTTACGTCCCCTGCAGGGGCGTGTATGGAATTTTTTTTTCAGGGAAAGGCGACAAGAATCGAAATTTTTGAATTCTACCAGGACAGGGACGTCGTTAGACTTCGAAATGAGGATAGCCGACGGGTGAGCAAGCATTATTTTTGGTGGGGCAAGTGTGATAGCAACTTTTTTTTTACGAAACAGTGAAGGAACACATTTTTAATGCTTTTTTTTTAATTGAAAGTTTAAAAAATATTTATTTGACCTAGTGGTACAAATACAGTGGCGGGATAACACACATAGTTGTACAGTATCGTCAGGCAGACATAGACAGTATATTCATTTTTACAGCAACAATGTATGTACATCGCGAACATGGTATACAGTATGCCAAATGATCAAGTAACACAGAGTGAGCCAGTGCTGGTCAAGTAACATATTGCGAGCCAGCGCCGAAAGACAAACACAACATCCCTGTCTCACGGGATTCGAACACGGACCCTTCTGGAACGAATGGTCATAAGCCAGCGCTTAGACACCTGCGCCACCAGGCCGGCTTTAAAGCTTTTCACTACCAGCTAAAAAGAAATTCGTGCAATTCCCACCTTCTCCACCTGGACACACATATATACACGGATTTGACTACTTACGCCACAGGGCAGAAGTGTTGGTTGATAGTCACTTTCCACTTTTTGCTTGCTCTGAATGCATTGCCTTAAATTGCTTTTAAAAATTTTGCATTTCTTGCTTACGAAAATTCTACTGTACTTGAACAATTTATTTGAAAGAAAATGTGGTTTTTGTTTATACAAATTAAATTCTAACGTCCTGAGACGCAGACACAACACCTGGCCCTCTTTAACTTCCTTTCTTCAAGCCAGCGATTTTGCCTTGCACTATTCTCCTGAAAAGCAGTCGGCAACCACTTTGTGCACTTTCACTGTCCCGGGACAATACTAAGAGCGCTAGTGTAGCTTTAGGCACGACGTTCCGTGTTGGAATCCCCTATTTTGTAAAGAAAACAAAGAGAGCAATTAGCAATGACCCCTCAGTGAATTCTTATCCACCATCCTCATTAGCCCCCTGACCATACAAACATGGAAAAGAAGCTTAAACTGCGGAACTGAAAGAGTGGAGAACAATTAAATTTTCATGGCCCTCCGGATGCCATTTTAAAAACATTTTTGGAGACGTAAACAACGCAGTTCCTAGGGGGAAATACATAAGGCTACGTGAAATAAAATACAACACTTATTACTTGACAAAGTCCAGATTATACACAGTGTGGCAAAGATTTGTTAAGACTGGGTCTGTAAAATGAAATAGAAACAAGGAATTATAATTTGTTTTGGTTTGTTATTCAAAATAAGTCCCTCTGGCTTCAATACACTTGTTACAGCGATTTAATAGTGATTCGAATGCCTGTTCCAGTTCACTTTGCGGAATTGCCTCCAAAGCACGCGTCGAAGCTGTTTGTATGGTCGAAATATCATCAAAATAACACCCTTTTAACGTCATTTTAAGTTTTGGGAACAAAGAAAAGTTGCAGGTTGCTAAAGTAGGCAAATACGGTGGATGATTCAACACACAGACGTTATTTTTCGCCAAAAAGCTACGAACAAGAAGTGAGGTGTGACTGGGTGCATTATCGTGCAGCAAACACCAACTGTTTTCATCCCGATATTCTGGACGAATGCGGCAAATTCCGCCCATCAAACGCCTCAAAACATTTAAATAAACCTCACTAGTAATTGTTTGTCCACTTGGAACAAATTCTTTGTGGATAATACCCTTACTATCGAAGAATGTAATGAGCATTGGTTTGATTTTCGATGGAACTTTTCTTGCTTTTTTTGGCTTGTGGTGAGATTTTTTACTTCAATTCCGCACTTTGTCGCTTTGTTTTAGGATCATATTGAAAGCACCATGTTTCATCACCTGTAAGAATCGATTTTAAGAAGTTAGGATCATTTTCAGCGGCTGAAATGATGTCTCTGCAATGTGCACTTAACCATGATTTATGTTCATTGGTTAACATGTGTGGAACAAATTTAGCACAGACTTTTGTTTTGCCCAAATCTTCATGCAGGATGGTTCGAATCGTTTCTTTGTTGATGTTTAAAGACTCTTCCATCATTCTTAGTGACGCAAATCTATTGTTTGCCACGAAATCACGCACTTTTCCAAATATCTCAGGTGTCCTAGATGAACTTGGTCTTCCGGTATGCTTATTATCTTCTAGCGTATCTCTTCCGTCCAAAAAACGTTTGTGCCACAGGAAAACATTTGATCTACTTAAACAAAACTCACCGTAAACATGTTTCATCATTTGGTACGTTTCCGAGTCACTTTTACCAAGTTTTGCGTTAAATTTAATAACAGCCCTTTGTTCCATCTTAATAATTCAACATGAAAAAAATTTTACTTCTCTAATGAACGGCCGTTTCGTTTGAGTTACTTTAACAACTGCGCAGTTCTTTTGGCAGAAAGCAAGCAGATGGTCACGGTTTATAACGCATTCGCGATTACACTGGTGGCGCCACCGTAGGCTGAAATCTAGCGCCAGTCTTAAAAATTCTTTGACACACTCTGTATTTTAAATTAAATATACCAAACAATGTCACATCTTAAACTGGATGAGCGGCAAGACAATTTTCATATTGGGCTCAAGCCTACCCTCGCATCTTCTTGGCAACGTTCCTGTACCAGGACAAAATAAAAGTTAAAGAAAAATAGAAGAAAAATCAACTCACTATTTTCTAATGTAAGTTGATGCACTTTTATTAAATCAAAGCATTTTTTTCTTTGTTGAAAGTTCAACAACCATCGTGAGCAACTCGTTGGGTTATAAGAAGTCTCCCGTCTCAAATTTAGGGGCACTGGTTCCAGGAAAGGGCAAGAGCCAGTGCCGTAAGACAAAGCACTCACTACATCCATGCTTCACCGGGATTCGAACCGGGAAATTTTTCTGACGAATAATCAGAAGCCAGCTCTTAGGACCTTGCGCCACCGGGACGGCCATTTTTTCTTACGTATATCGCAATTAAAAAAATGAAACACTTTCAGGTGGCCAAAGCCCCTTGGGCCCCCTCTAAATACGTCCTGGGTCAGAGGAAATGCAGAGGTTTTATCACAGTACCATCAGCTCAGGACCGGCTTCGGGGAGGCGCGAGCGGTGCTGCCGGACAGAGCGCCAAGCTCAAATGGGCGCCGTGGTTTTTTTTTGGTTTTTTTTGTAAAATGGCAAATTACTTAAAAAAAGAGTACGGGTGCTATAATTCGAGACGATGTGTAATGATGGTTGGAGGCAATGAAAGGTCTAGCTGTTTCTGGAACAAAGAAAAACATTACAGTACAGTATTGTCGCAATTAAGGACAGAAAAAAGCGTTATTTTGTTGTTGGCCTTCGGATCAACTCGTATCTTCGCCCGCTTTTGCTACTGTTCCATAAATTGGGATGTGTGCGGTACTTCTCGAAAATTCTACGGGATTCTAGGGTCTCTAACAACGGACATAAAAGACAGTCGTTCTTTAATGAGAGTAAAGGGCCGCGTGTGGTCTAGTGGTCGGAACAACCGCCCGCGACAAAATAGCCGTCCAATCAAACCTATTAAACTGAACTGCCCTGAACCATTGAACATTCGCCGTGAGTCGGATTGCCACACCATGTCGCATGTCCCGCGGTATTCGACTCTCGCTACAAATAAGGCCATCCATTCCTTCCCCTTAACTTTTACCCCTTCCCTGGAAGTGCTCGTTGCGACGTCATAGCCTGGCACTCCAAACTATGCCAACTCGTACTTTAAATCTGGCATCTTAGTTCTCTGAGCCGTCTACCACCTGTCGTATCTGAGACTCTATGATCAATCTAATGTGACTTTTTTCTGATACGCAGCACAAAATTACTGTGGTAGATAGATAGTTGCGTTTAAAGCTTCCCTGTAGGTGTAAACCGTACGCCAAATTTATGGGTGCCTGCACTTTGCCACCAACGTGCAGGCACCCAGACAAGTCGTGCGCCATCTTGGCAATTCGCTTATTTTATAAATTGACAATTTGAGAAATTTTGTGTCAGGCTGCTGATACTGTTTTCCAAATAATACCGGGTGATCCATTTGGGTAGGAATCACTTGGAAATGCTGTGGTATGGCTTGTAACGGATATAATAAGTCAATACATGCGAGAAATTATCATTTTGGATGGGAGTTTGTGTAGGAATCTACATGACCACCTTTACCTACTCGGCAGAGTTCATAACGGATGCTCAATCATTGCAACGTGCTTTTTAACATCTGCAGAGGGATTTATGAAAACCCTGCAGTACGGAGGTCAAATGCTGCCCGAAGGGCTTGGAGAGATGGGAGTTTCATGCGCTGTAGTCAATACGCGCGCGCCTTCGCAGCACCGTGTCAAAAGTGAAAATGGCAGCTACCGTTCAACTACTCACAAAGCGTGTCCTATGCTATGCAAAGTTTGAGAGCATTACGGCTGTTAAACGAGAATTTCATCGTTTTTATGGGGTCAGAAAGGCGCCTAAGTACGAGAGCATTCATTATGCGTTGGTATCACACATTTTAAGAAACGGGGTCTACCACGAAGCCAAACTTCGGTGGCCGTAAGCTTGTGCCTGAGAAAGAAGCCCTTGTTTCCGCCGCCTCGGAGCATAACCCGCGGAAAAGTCCACTACGCGTATCCTTGGTAAGTACCGTATCGCTTACAGAGTGTTAAACCACTACGGGAGCGTGCCCACGTAAGCCGTTTCGAGTTTGCCTGTCTCATATGCGACCGCATGGAAGCCGATACCACATTTTTGGATCGATGGCTATTCACAGACATGGCTACATTTCATGTGAGCGGAAGAGTGAATACACACAACGCTACTGTTTAGGGTACTCATAATCCCCATGCTATCAACAAAGTGGAAAGAGCAATCCCGAAGGTAAATGTGTGATGCGGTGTGAGTGGTCGCCAACTGCACGGTCAGTTTTCTTCTCTGAGAGCACTGTACGATCAGGACCATATCTGGACATGCTACGAATCTTCTTGCTAACACAACTAGATAACAGTGTTATTTTACAGCAAGACGGAGTCCCACCTAATTGGTCACTGGAAGTCAGGAACTTCCTCAACAACAAATTTGTCGACAAATGGTGTGGCCGCGATGGGCCTTTTCCTTGGCTTGCAAACTCCCCGGATTTCACTACCCCCGATTTTCTCGTGTGGGAGTTTGTGAAGAACATCATCTACGCAAAACGACCTGAAAAGCTTGGGTGACTTAAAAGTGAAAATTTCTGGACCATTCACACAAATCACTCCGTAGATGTTAGAAAACACGTGGCGAGATTTGAGGACCTGGTATGAACTTTGCCGAGTCCGCAAAGTGGGTCATGTAGATGCCAAGACAAACTCTCATCGATAAATGCAATTTCAGCCAGATATTGAATATTATATCTGTTACAAGCCATTCCCTAGCATTTTTAAATTATCGCGACGCAAACGGATCACCTTGTATTATTGTTCTTTATATTTGCCTAATGCAGAAATCTTACGCATTTTTATGGCTAATATCTGGAATTACAACTTGAAAGAATGAGCCCAAAAAAGTTATTAAGCGCACAAAATCGGAAGAGCGAGGCAGAAAACAAAGAACACCAGAACAGAAAGCTGCAAAAAGCCTTGGTTAATTTTTACAACTAGCTGGATAATTTAAAAGCAGATGTGATAACGAACACGGGTCGTCGTCTAAGAGTCAGGATTCTGCAAATTTTGAATTAGAATCATCCTTGATTTAAGTTGACAAAGAAATTGAAGACGACTCGGCTGATGCGCTAAATAATCAGAATGCCAGAACCGGTTACCCAAAAGATAGCTGCAAAGTTTAAACAGAGATGACACCACAACGGCTGCAGAGAATGTAAAGAAATTTTAACGTTATACTTAGAGATAGTTGGAATTTGTGATACACCAGTGTTTTTGTTTGTTTGCAGGAGTCGAGAAAATGACAATATATACTACAGAGCAACGTACTTCATCGAGGAAGAGTATTATCGATCGTCGGAGAGTCCGGAAAAGGAGATAACGGCATTCCAAAAGAAGTTCAGCGTCAAATCGGGACCATACAGATACACTATAAGGAACATCGTCACCAAATTTCACACAACGGGGTCGGTGTTGAGCGATCGGACCCAAAGTGGCAGGCCCTCCACATCGAAGACGGAAGCCAACGTTAGAAGGATGCGAGAAACATTTGACATAAGCCCGAAAACGTCTATCCGACGGGCTGCTCAACAGTTGGGAAGCAGTGTTCGTCGTATTCTCATAACAGATCTGCATCTCTTTCCGTAAACGATATTGCCACAACAGCCTCTAACAGAATACAATACAAGTTTCAGGCTGGCATTTGTCGAGACGATGCTCAACATAATTGAGATACAAAACATCGACACAGCGCTCATCGTATTTCGGATGAGGCTCATTTCCACCTCGATGGCTTTGTCAACAAATAGAATTGGCGGTTGCGGCGGTCCACTTACCCGCATCTTGCTATTGCTGAAACCCTTCACCAACATCGTGTGATTGTGTGGTGTGCCTTGTCACGATGTGGAATCTTCGGGCCCGTCTTCATCAATGAAACTGTAACATCCGTGAGATATCGGACAGTGGTGGAAACGGCTTTAATTCCACGTATGCAGGATTTCACTGGTGACCTGCAAGGTTACTTTTTACGCTTTCCAGCCGTAGGTTGAAGAAGCGTATATGCTCTAGCTTTGTCCGTCTCTCTGTCTGTCTGTCTGTCCGTCCGACCGTCCGCACGATAACTCCCGTAAAAATGGTTCGATTAAGATGAAATTTTAGTATGTGGTAGGGGACCACCTGGGGACGAACCCTATTGAAAATGGGCGGAATGGACATAGGAGCGAGATCAATTCTATTGCTCTTTTGCATCATAACTTGCGTAAAAGTGCTTCAATTGCGACAAAATTTTATCATGTTGTTCTGGAGGTATACTGAACCAATTCTCTTAAATATGATCGAAATGGGGTCAAAGGCCAGGGCACAGGAGCAAGATTTATTCCACAGCTATTATCGTCAAAACTCGACTAAAATGCTTCTATTGCGACATAACTTTAGTATGTTGTTCCGGAAGTATACAGAATAGATTCCATTTAATACCATCGAAATGGGGTCAAATGTCAGTGCACAGGAGCGAGATTTATTCCACAGTCATTTCCTTATAACTTGATTAAAAATACTTCTATTGCGACAAAACTTTAGTATGTTGTTCTGAAGGTATACTGAACCAATTCTGTTTAATATCATCGAAATGTGGTCAAAGGTCAGGGAACAAGAGCGAGACTTATTCCGCAGCCATTATCCTCATAACTTGAATAATAGCTTGAGTAATAACTTGAATAATGATTTCTTGTAAGTTGGAAAGCGTATCATAAGCAATGCATTGCATGATTTTACTAACTTGTTAATTCAAGACGATGTTTGTCCGTATAGTACAGCAACGATATTTTTCACTGTTCCACGAGCATTTCAAAAATGTGTCATTGCCTTGAACTATCGCAAAGGAGTAGATTGGCCACCCTGTTTTCCGGACCTCAATCCGTTCGAATATTTCTTTATGGGTTATCTTAAAGACCATATGTACCGCTCAAACTCACGGATATTGATGAAGCTACAAACAGCTATTGTACAAAACAGCAACTCCCAGACAGGTAAGTTCCTTTTTTTTTGTTTATTTTGAAAAAAAACACGTGACCAAAGCATTTTCGAGCATCAACGGAAGAGCACGCAAGCACGTTCAAGGTCACATACGCGTTCTCAGCTCTCTCCCTGGTTCCGATAGAAATATCATACCATTGTAGATATTTTTGATTCCAGCAAGCCTCTTGTTGGTATTTCAATTTGAAATCGTCAGCTGCAATGCAAAACAAACTAATAAATTTTGTAGCACCTATCACGATTTCCCGATGAGGAACGGCCAAAAACATTGCAGTAGCAGGGACTGGCTAACGTCAGGCTAGAGGTTCTGAAACGACGGGAACCAATTGAACGCACAGTGCCAATTATGAATAGGAGGAGTTGGAAATTAACAGATGCCTATTGGATAGCAAGAATGTTTGATTCATTTTATAATGCACTGCATTAATTACGTAGAAAGGATGTTCTCGTACGACCCGAGAACTTTCTAGATCAAATTGTGATTACCAACTACTCATGTCCGAGAAAAAAAGAAACAAGACCACTAAGCAGGAACATACGAGGCTATATCGCGGCTAGCCATATATACAGAGCAGAAAAATAAAAAAAATAAAGGAAACTACTAGGCTGATGGCTGTACCTGTACCGTCAATTTTGCAGACATCACAGGGAAATGTGTGATTCTCTCACAAGTTTGGAATTAATCAGATCCTTGACGGTGCTGCGATAGCTAGCCCGCCAGACACCGGAAACCATAGTCTTTCACTAGGACAGAATCTGTCCAGGGACCTGTGGGGTTCTGTCTCCCCCACGGGACCAGTACCTTGCACCCTTCGATCATAAACCATGTGTGCGACGTGCTATGGGCGGAGCAAACAAATTTTTTCGATAGTTTTCTCATCTCGTGGCCGAGAGCTTGTCCGCCAACGCGAGTTTTTGGTACTAGAGTCCTTTATTTGGTATCTAATAAAACAAAATGAGTACATGCACATTGATAGTATGAGGGTGTCATACAACCCTCTCACTAATATTTAGCACAGAATCACATTAAACACACCCAAAGTTATTTATTTACATGGTACACATGACTAGGACTAGTGCTGTGGTGATGAACTCGGGCCAGGGTCAGCAGAAACACTTTGGTCAAAGACCAACAAACTCAAAATCGAGAGCGACGTACCTCTAAAGGGTTCCACCATCTGTCAACCATAGTTGACCCGACTTTTTCGTTGCTCAAATTCCCTAATAAGACTTGGACACGTCTTACTGAAGCTAGAGTGAGTATCATCTAGTTTCAGGCGGAACGTAGCATTTGCAGCTGAGAAGTTGCTGCTCTCCGGGGTGGCTGCACACTGGTGGTGCTGGTGCCAACTACACCGCAATTGCCACATTTGTCTTCGGAGTCAGGACAGTTGCTCCGGAAATGATCGAAGCCATTACACCGGAAGCACCTGACTTCGCGTAAATACTCCTTTAGGCGGAGCACAGCCCAACCCAAGTTCAGCGACTTCCGCCTCATCAAGAGTTTGAAGGCCTAGGGCTCCACGTCTGCCACCCAGTGGACCCTACCTCCCTTACCCTTGATGGGGAAACGTGCTGTAAACCCGTTATCGAGGTCGGGGTTCTGCCCGCGAACCCCTTCCTCGAACTCCTTGCTTGAGAGATCCCCGTCGACACCATAGACAATCAACCGGGGAAGTCTCTTTTGTGGGGCTGTTGGGAGCGCGCAATCTTTGGTCAACGATATGCTACTCAACTCCTGGGCGAGGCGGTCGAGCTCATCAGGACGGGAACACTCCACCACAACCCTACCCTTCCCTATGTTCCAAATGCTCTTGACCCCTAACTGCAGTTTAGCTGTGTTGACTGCAGTTCGCAAGGTCCTCTTTACGTCCTCTGATGACGTATTCTCGACAGTGGGATAGACCAGGAGAACGTGTCTCCTGTACCCCGACTTTTCTTTCTCCCACTTGGGGCGGGCGAAGGCCCTTTCGCCGTACTAGCCCATTTCCTGGCCGCTTCGGTGTAGGAAGCCACTTTGGCGTCGGCCTTGCAACGCGACTCCAGGAGAACAGACAGCCTACCTTCTAGGGCTGCCGTTTCATGTGCTTGTACGACGCAAGCTCTGCGTATCTCCTTTAGGCCTGCTTCCATTTGTTCTCGTCCTGGAGAAGTGACCCGAGAGTCCCTAATAACGGACTCTACTTCCCCTAGGAGAGAGAAGATGCGGCTTATGATGGCCGGTGGTGTTAGCACCAGGGGTGTCCTGGGATGCTGGTTGGCCTCCAGAGTTGCCTCTGGAGGACCATCAGACGACCCCACAGAAACCCGAGAGGACTCCGGTTGGGGCGATGATGTCCCCTTGCTTGCCATGGGCGGAAGTGGCAATGACGTGCTTTCACCACGATTTGACTGAGTTGGCTCAGTAGAAGGGGAAGCCCGCTTCGTGGGTATAGTGGCCGTTTTACCCTTCGCCCCAGAAAGAGTCTTCGAGGAAGGCCTCAACCTGGGGCTGGGATTTACCTTCCAGTTGGTCTCGGAAGTGGGGCAAGACCCCTTAGAACTACCGACAGGGCTTGGTAGTTTCTCGGCCACTAACGTCAGAGCCCGGGTTGACCCGGACGGTTTAGGGGCTGCCCGCTTTGGAATTGCTTTACCCTTGTGGGTAGCTGACATCTCTGTGAGAGATATGGGAACTCACGAGATTTTTCTAAGTGCTGAGTGGGCACCCTGGGGTTCTCCCACTCTCGCCGAAACTTTGAAAACAGGGCGCTCGGGCTTTGGCCTCACCAAGGATCAAAGAGTCCTTTGGTCAGGGGACCAGTACTGCGACGACGTACCCAAAGTCTGATATTAAAGTCACTGTGTGGGCTGTACGGAACTTCGTCCTTAGAAGGGCGTTTTTCTAAGTCCGTAACTGCTCTGATTTTGAGGGAACGTAAGGGAGAAAAAATCTCAAAAGAAAATCGCGAGAGTGGGATGAATCCCTCTCTCGCGCTTTAGATCGTCAGTTCTGCTAAAGCAGCGCAGTATAGCACAGCCAAATCACACAAAACTCGCTCCCAGGTTCGGTATCAGACCGACTGGTCAAGAAAACTACTAAACAGGAAAATTTCGTGTCGCATAACACTTAAAGATTTAGAACTTAAATATTCGAGCAAATACGTCAACACACTAGTTACTCCTTGCAATGGCGGCTTTCTTTGTAAGCCGTAAGTACAAAGGTTGTCCCAAAACAACTGGGAATATTGTTGTTTTTTAAATTGCGTACCTTAAATATCAAGGAAGTGGTCATCTTTTCCGAAATACTGTCCGTTGCATCGAATACAGGTGCCCAACGTTCCCCCCACTTTTTGAATGTCTTCTAGAATTGTTCTTCTGAAATACTATTGAAGCACCCCCTGCATAGCTTTAAGAAATTTTTGATCAGCCACAAAGTGTCGTCCCCGTAAAGGCTCTTTTAATGTGGAGAACAACCAGAAGTCACATGGTGACAAGTCTGGACTGTATGCAGGTTGGGGCATCAACTTAATATTCATTTTCTCCAATTAAGAAACGTCAGAACTGACGATGTACGGCCTTGCATTCGGCCGTACATGATAATATGGAGAACAACCAGAAGTGACAAGTCTGGACTGTATGCAGGTTGGGCCATCAACTTAATATTCATTTTCTCCAAATACGAAACGTGAGAACTGACGATGTACGGCCTTGCATTCCGCAACACATGAGAAGAAATGGGGAACCCAAGTTCAACAAAATCGTTTCATGCCCAAATGCTCGGTTAAAATTCTGTGAATTGATGATTTTCAAATGTGAACCATATCTTCGATATCTCTAATTGATAGGTGTCTGTCTTCCCGTTTAATAACACTTATTGTATTGATATTTACATTTGCAATACTCGCTGAAGATCATCCTCCACGCGCGATTAAAGCAGTCGACTCATGACAATCCATATAATCTTTGTGCCATCTTTAAATTCTTGATTTTCCTGGACATTCATTTTTATAACGGAAATTCTCTCGGACAGACTTCTTAATTCGACAGCAAAATTTAATGGCGCATCTTTGTTCCTCTTCCACATCCATTTTTTTCGAAAGTCACAGCGCGAAGTCACTTGTCATTTCACGAAACAACGCTTATTAAACCGCGCACTATCGACGACGCATACGTGATAAACAGGTGTGGCATGTTTCTATGTTTACGACAAGGACTACCGTTTATTCGAGACTCGTGCCACGGTCGAATGCAGTATTGCGCATTTTTGATAAAAACATTCTCAATTGTTTAGAGACAAGCTATGTAGCATGCCCTATGCCAGTCGAATGCAGTATTGCGCATTTTTGATAAAAACATTCTCAATTGTTTAGAGAAAAGCTATGTAGCATGCCCTATGCCGATCTATTCAACAGTCTTTGATAATGACTGCCACAGGAACAAACATTCCTATTGTTATTTTTATGGACATTCATTTCGTGTTAAAAACAATTAAAATGACCCCATACTCGTTTTAAAACATAACGGAGAAATTAAGATAAGGAGTTCACTTCCGTGATTGTTAAGCTTTAGTTTTCTAGGAAAATTTATGAGTACAGGTTTTCGTCCCTTTTGAGAAAGATCGATAATTTTGGCAAATTTCTGATTTATGTACAGAACATTAGCCAGTGAAAGCTGTGGAAATGATACCGAAGTAAAACCTTCGAAAATGCACATTAGTCTGTAGCGCTGCATACAAGGAATGTAATTTAAGGGATCAATTACAATATGTTATCTGAAAAAACTTTAATATGATAATTTTTCGGCAAGGGATCAATTTCAATGTGTTTTTTGGCCCGGTGATTATCTGACAAAACTTTCATATGATAAATAATTTTTCGGTAAGGAATCAATTTCAATGTGTGTTTTTTTTTTTTTTGGCCCGATGATTATCTCACAAAACTTTCATATGATAAAATTTCGGTAAGGGATCAATTTCAATGTGTTTTTTAGCCCAATGATTATTTGACAAAACTTTCATATGATAATTTTTCGGTAAGGGATCAATTTCAATATGTTTTTTGGCCCGATGATTATCTGACAAAATTTAATATAATAAGTTTTCGGTAAGGGATCAATTTCAATGTGTTGTAAGGCCCGATAATTATCTAACAAAACTTTAGCATGATAATTTTTCGGTAAGGCATCAAATTCAATGGGTTTTTTTGACCCTATGATTATCTGACAAAACTTTGATATGATAATTTTTCTGTAAACGGTAAGGCGGTAGGATATTTACTGTCCTCCACGCAATTTCATACTTATTTCATTCTTTGCAATTTCATTCTTTGCCTTTAGAGAATGTTATAAATAAATCCCTCCAAATTTGAAGGGACCCATTTTTGTTTTCTGCAACACGAGCCCGAAATGCAGCGGAACCTCGGTCGGTGGCGTGCCCGGGGAGGGGTGGGGGGTGGGGGGTGGGGGTGGGTTATTGATTGACTGGAGGTTTAGCCACCACCGTGAGCAACTCAGTGGGTTATAAGCAGTCATCCGTCCCTAATTTAGCGCCACTGGTTCCAGGGAAGAGAGAGAGCCAGGTAGGGCCGTAAGACAAACAATATTTACTCCTAAGCGGGATTCCAACTCGGACGGATCTCGGACGAATGATCAGAAGCCATTGCTTAGAACACTGCGCGAGGGGGGTGGTGGTCCGTAAGTTTGAAACCTTTCGATATTTCAAAAACGCGATTTTCAAAGGCAAAGTTTTATTAGTACTTGAAGTTGTCTTTATGCCTCATGGCAACAATTGAACTTGTCTTTTTTATGAAGATGAGGAAGCGGAAAGGAGCCAAGGACCAGAATGTACCATTGCAAGGAAAAGCCAAAACACAAGTATACTGAAAGTTTTTGTGGCAACGAGGCTATGCCAAATTTGAGTTCCGTGAATTATTGCAAATTACTCTAAAGCACGCTGAAAAGCAACGTGTTTTGATTGAAATACCAAGAATCACATCAAAACAAAACCAACACTGTAACATAAACCCAGAAAACCCAGACTATTACAGGATTTATTTCAATTTATGTACAATTTTTAGAGATGTCTATTAGTGCTTTGGAAAACAGATTTCTCGCACACAAATCTGTGTTATCAGGATACCAGTCACTTTTCCCAACTTGTTTTCTGCACAGATAAATAGCAAATACAAGCGATAAGAATACAGGTAATAAGAATATTCATAATAATTTCCAGGAATATTTATTTGAATATTTTTGTGCGGTTGTCGCATACATTTTAAAAATGCACTCATAACACATTTAATTGTATAAAAAAAAATTCGTACCCTCCTCCTCCGAAAACATTTCTTGGCACGCCACTGTCCTCAGTTATACGTTTTTCATTTTTATACGTAATTCTGGGTTAGTCCCGATATTTTACTGTAGCTTCTCTTGCTTTTTCAGTTCGATTATACCAAATTCGTTTATACTTCTTTTGCGATTACACTGGTCAACTGCCAAAAAGTACGGAAATCGAAGCAGCCGATTTTCTTTTTCTTTTGATGGACGTTGAACTTGAATATGGTAATAAAAAGTTTCAGTTGGCTCTGCTTTTCAAGATCCAATAGCAACTCTTTTAATAGGTATGGTAGGAAATTCAATGCGATTAGCGTCCCTATTTTTCAGCAGTCAAGGGATAGCATTTAGTTTACACTGCGCTTTGTGAAGAACCATAAATATTAGCCGCAATAATGAAATGCAGGGGAGGGCAAAGACTAATTCTAATTTCCCCTCCGAATGCAATTCTTTTTATATCGCGAATTTAACATCAGAAAATTTTGCTAAAAACTATACCAGCGCAATTTTCTCAAAAACTAAAACATATATTCCGAATTAAAGTGCATAGTCTTGTACAATTTTACAAACTACAAAAACTAGCTAAGTATTGTTTTCCAGGTCCCATTTTCTACAAAGATAATTGCGATGGTATCTTTTGGAAGCTGTTTTTAAACCAAAATCGCGAGAATGTGACTAAAAACGGTGCCAGCGCAATTTTCTCAAAAACTAAAACAGCTATTCCGAATGAAAGGGGATAGTCTTGTACAGTTTTACAAACTACACGAACTGGACACTTTTATCACTATATATATACATAAATAGTGACACAACTATCTTAAAATCCATAGCTAACTCGGCAGTTTTCCGTCTCTTTCCAAATTCAGGACAGCAGTATTAACCCTTTAACGACCATCACCCCACATTCTTGTATCACTCTAAATACCATTACGCCTGAAACTGTCTTTTGGTTCACTTCTTTGTTTAATAACAACGATAGCGGCTGAGCGTGACTCCTGCTGATCCCTCATAGGTCGAGAAAATGTGAAGAACAGACAATGGTAGGAAATATGACTCACTACAAACAGGCTCCTCTGGCTGCTATGGCCGTTTGTATGCACGGGAGTTTTGGGCGTTATGGTCGTTAAAGGGTTAATAATAAAAACGTAATTTCGTCTCTACCAAACAACAATTTAAAATTTGTTGACCAGTGTTATCAAAAGTACACGGTTCTTTAATTCTTTTATATGTACCCCGCTATGTCCAGACAGCGTGGACACGTAATACGCTGTGTTACAACTTTGAGAGATTAAGGACAGCGACTCAGCCAAAATTGAACCTCCATCCCATTAGATAAGGGTATGTTGTTTACTTTCACTTTGGACGAAAAATCGGTTTCGCATTCCACTCTACGTAACCACGCGACGCTATGAAAGGATCTTGAGCTTCACTTACACTTTACGACCGGAAATGAAGTTTGTGAAATCTGCATTCGGTGATATCACACAGGGTGTACTTCGCCAAACACGCATCAAATAATCAGACAACAGATAAAACTCCTATTGTTACTTTTGCATTCCTTTGGATTAGAAAATTGTCCTTTGAAGCCGAGAAATGGAGACACATAGTTTCTCATGATGAGGTGGAATAATGGTCATGTATAATGTCGGAGAGTTGCAGGACCCTTCTTGTTAATCACATACATAGTCCCTTATGCGACGTTTCCTGTTCGACCAATGAGAAATGTTCTTAGAAAATGTGTCTCCTGTGGTTGTCGTTTCTTCTATCCTGACAAAAGCTGATGTTTGTTGACAATTTTTTATCTTCATTCAGTATTTTAACTTCGAATAGTTCGTTTTATTTTCAACTTGCTGTTAGAAATTCTGGTTCAACGGTTTCTTAACGTTGTTCAGATCAGAAAAATGTCTGATATCGCATGCCATACAGCATCGTTGAGGAAGCATGATTTGCTTGATGAATGCGGTATAAGTAATTGCAATCATGTCATTGTTACTCTTGTGTCTTTATACATATTTGGGCAAATGCAGAATAATACCAATGCAAATTTTAAAGGATATAACAAAACACATAATCGATATATGTTAATTGTTTTTATCTCTGTATTCAAGTTTACGTAAAATCTCGACACTGGGATTTGTCACAGTGCGGCACGAACATTTTATCTTTCTGGCATTCCTCGCATTGTACGGGCAATCCTTGTTAGAAGATATTTGACTTGTTCCTTTAGCCTTCTTACATTTCTGTAGTGAGGCATTTCGCGGAATAAGAGCTGATACTCATGCGTTGACAAGTTCTAAGATCATCTGATTCAATCTGTCACAGGAAAGTTGAATCTGATGTTAGAAAATGGTGACAATCGAAGGAACAGCCGTTATAATTGGCCAGACTATTAGAAAGTTGTTTCGGAGCAAGTGCATAACCCCTAAATTTATTTTTGGTCAGATAAAAATATTATTTTTTAAGCGGAAATAATATTGCACAAAGAAAAGTGTAGTTATATCATCTTCATTTTTTATAAGTAAGGTCCTTATCTTGCACGGGTGACAGCGTTTGCTCCTAAGGGCTGGTGTTAATCTGCCATTAGAAGACACAAAAGGGATGAAAATGTTCTGCAAATATTTTGAAGAGCCTTTCCTGCAAATATTTTGAACAGCAATTGTTCCTACCGAGAACATAAATAATAATGCCGCTGAAGGAAAACATGAATAAATCCTAAGACTTGTACACATAGTGAATGCAGTTCAAAACTTTTCGCATTGAATTCCGGCAAAAGGGATTTCAAGACATGGAATTATAAATGAATTATGTTAACTTTGAAAAAATTAACTTGGAGAAACCTTACGTTTTTTGTTTGCCTGTTTGTTTATTCGTTGTTTATTTTTTTTTTACAGCGAGAAGATGTATGGCTTTTTAATTTACAAAAGTTACAAACACATGTTACTCCTGGACAAAAAGCATTTTTGTTCAGGGGTGATATTTTTAGATGAAAAAAAATAAAGCATAAATTCAGGAATTACACTTAAAAACATCTTAATGCGGATCCTTAAACATACATTTGAGATATATTTAAAGGAAACAAGGTGCGAAAATGAAAAGCATTCCGAACTATCTCATCTCTGAAACAATAAATCAAAGGAGAAAAGGTATTACTAAAATCATAGAAGTAATTCTTAAAATATCTTAAGAGTAATGAAATTGCAAATGTAATTATAAAAGGCATGTTAACAAAATTGCTTGTGGCATAGCAAGCGGGAACGAAAAAAGAATCAATGAAAATATTTTTGAAAATTCAAAACCAAATGAATTTTGAGCAAATTCGCACCATTACACAAAAAGTAAAAACTGGCTTACTAAAGGGCGAAAAAATAATGTAAACGTAGGACGAGGTGAATTCCTAATTTGGTTTTTATAGTGACCATCTCAGCACTTCCGCTACACTAATGCATGACTCACAATTCTGCTCATAATTTTCGCAAGACGAATATCCTACGTGTTCAGACATTCTGCTAGTACAGAGATATGAGCTGTGTACTTGTGGTAGTTTCTTTGCATATCATGTTACAACAGGCGGAAGTGTGGTATAAACGCATGTTATTGCCTGGATAACTGTAGGCCACAATAACATACTCGATCATTCTGGTGGTGGCCGGGGCAAAAAATTTATAACGCAGTAGAAGAGCAATTTTACTACTAATAATTATATCGCTAGTAGATCACCATGTCATATCTAATCTTATTATCACGTCCCAAATGGCATGCAATACAGCCTCGGAATCTCAATGTGTATATAGTGGCATAGGTTTTTGACCAATCACACAATTTGGGCCTGTGTTTGGCTTTCGGATGAGGTGTAGGGGTGTTGTGTCCTTCTTGCTGTGCGCTAGCTCTAATCCGCTTGCCGGGGATTAGAGGACGTATGACTCTTAATAGTCCTATATGACTATAGGGGGTTATTAAATATCTGACAAAAACAAACGAAAGAAAACAGAGTGTACTAAAATAACCAAGACTTGAATATCAGAGTACCACTTACTGTATTTCTACAGAACAGACGCCAGCGAAATGGTCATGCCCGACTGTAAGATGTTATTAAGGCAACAAGAACTATTGAAGAAAGGTAAAACGATTGAGTCATCATTGACTTGTTCAAAATACGAAACTGTGAAAACTCTTTTCCTCTGGGGTGTATTCACAATGGAACAAATCTGGGAGGTCATTGTTTTGTATGAAACAATGGGCTAAATGAACGTTGCTGTCCTTTAATTTTTAGGCTTACACGCACTGATTTCCCTGTGTTATGTTTGCTAAAATAGAAAGATAAATCAGAAGGAGATCATAATCACTTTTCGTTAACATATATATGAGCCAGTACAAGGCGAAAAGAGAAGGCCGTAGAACTGATTCAGCTGTTGCAAGACTTTGAAATTATTGCAAAGATTTTCGCTGTGAATGTCGAACTGATTACAAATATTTGTTTTAAATTTGTGTGCGTGTCTCGAAAAACCTTTTGTACGGAGGAAAGGAAGTCTGGAATATTAATGTTAGAAGTAATATTGACATTTCCCAACGAACAATTAATTATAAATTGTAATGGCTAAAAGAAAGGTCAAATGAAAACTGGCACTAATTTCAAACTTTTCTCGTAATATAGGGATGACAGGTAACCCTACTCTGCTTCTTCACAGTAGCTGTATGTGTATGATGATCTCAAATTTCTTTCTTGTTTTATGGATCTTCCGAATATTAGACTGAGCAATTCAATTTTTAGGTTATACTTTTCCGGACACAAAAGTATCTCTGTTATGAAGGCATGACTGTCTAAATCTACATCCAGAAAACTAAAAAGCGAATAAATGACAAACAGTGAGAACGGAAATCCATGAAGAGAATTTTTCAGCTTCATCTCGGTTTTCTAAATGTTTCCTCTGAATTCAGTAGGCCGATATGCATTTTCACTTATTTAAGTATCTAATAATCCTGAGATGTTTCTCTCACCTGGCTAAAAAGATGTTCTATCACGGAGCAGATTTCATTCAGAATATTTACATACAGTCGTATATCACAAAAAGGCAGACACAGACCAAAGCGGAATGAACAAACAGCTAAACAACTTGCTTAGCGTCCCAATGGTTACCCACTTATCTAATTTGCGGAAAAAGGCAGACACAGACCAAAGCGGAATGAACAAACAGCTAAACAACTTGCTTAGATTCGCAATGGTCATCCACTTCTCTCATTTGGGGAAAAAGGCAGACACAGACCAAAGCGGAAGGAACAAACAGCTAAACAACTTGCTTAGCGTCCCAATGGTCATCCATTTCTCTCATTTGCGGAAAATTACTCTAAGCAATAGAAAAAATCATTTGTATAGTTTCGTTACATCCTCAACAAACACACAGGTTTAAACAGATTGCTGGGATTTGTAGCTTCTTTTTTTTTATTGCAGGCGACATTTATCTTGTAGTCGTACAAAACCCCTGAAACGTGCTACTTCATACAATGGAGCCAGCAAATCTGAAGATCAAAGTAAGAGGAAATTACAGATAAAGTTGGTTTATCTAACACGACCAACGCAATATTTGGTTACCCAATCAAATGCCAATCAAAATTACTATTCCTCTAATCGAACTAATCTGTTATAATTTGACATAGAAAGGGAAATAAGGTTGCAAATTCTGAAAAGACTCTTTCCTGCCTTTTTAGAAGTAAATTATGTGCTTACATTCTATTCACACTGAAGATTTTGTGACGAGTTCGAGGATTCTCTCTGCCTCATATGAGCGCCATCTCTCGGTGTTTAATGAAAGTTACGTCGTGTGTGAAGGCTGTGCTTAAAATAGAAGTAATTTAATCAAAACAAGAACGTATTTTCTTCGGAATAGGCAGACTTGCCGACGAAAGACGTGTTGAAGTAATTGCATTACAGTGCAGTGACTCTTCCAATTCTTTCCATTCTTGTCTAAGACCTTGACTAGTTCCAATTCTTTCCATTCTTGTCTAAGACCTTCACTAGTTCCAATTCTTTCCATTCTTGTCTAAGACCTTGACTAGTTCCAATTCTTTCCATTCTTGTCTAAGACCTTGACTAGGGTGCCATTTGTAATTCTTTCTTACCCACAGCTTCTAAACTTTAGGAATAACTGATTCCAAAAGACACTGTGTCTCAAGTGAGACGGATTTAGTTACCGTTACGAGATATGGAAACCTACTGGCAAGTGAAATTGCGATTTATTAAGTTGAATTGTTTACACGAAGCATTACGTGTTTCATCTCACTTGCAAAAGGAAACAATAGGAGCATGATGAAAAATTATGAAAAATAAACCATGATGCGACTTCTGTCGCAAAGAGATGTTGGTCTTTCATTTTATTTCCGCAGAAGTTAAGTGCCTGCATCAGGAATAGTGAAAGGACAAATTTAGGGCAAATAGAACATCCAGAGCTCCTACTCTAACTGACCAAAAGTACCTTACAGGCCCGGTGGCGAAGTAGACAAAGGCGTGGGATTCTGAATATTGTTCTGAAATGAGCCTGGGCACGTCCTGGATGAAGTATGTGTCGCACGCCAGCCCCATGGCATTGGCTCTGTAATCCTTCCCGGAACCAGTGGGCTCAAATTACAGACGGACGACTTCCTGTAGCCTCCAATGTTTGCTCGTGGTTGTAGTTAAACTCCAAAAAACAAAAACAGGTTTTTTAATGACCATCTTTACACCTTTAGAAATGGCTCATAATTTTTATAATGTTATATCATTATTCCTAAGATTTCCATATCCACCATTTTAATAAACTTGTCATGGACACTGACTGAAAAATTACTCAAAAAGGTTGTTCGATTAAAACGTCCTTTTGAACGAAATTCCAGGATTTCCTCCTCTTTTCTCATCATAAGCCCAGCCTGTCAGGGATTGTATTATTGGGATAATGGGGCCTAAAGTGTCCATCCTGAAGTGAACTGCTCGTCGACAAACGTAGTCTTTCACAATTAAGTTATGTTCATGGAATTTCCTGATGAATTCGAATAAAAATTAACCAAAGGACAAACTGTAATAAATCAACTCAAAGAGTTTAAAGATTATGGAAACATGTTTTCAGAAATTGACACTGAACAACTGCAGAAGGATGGGGGGGGGGGTGCCGAGCGTATTACGTTATGCGAATCGAGCTGATAATGAAAAACAAATTCTTATTTTTATATTTTCTGGTTTTTCTATGAAATTTTATGAAAAATTATTTCAGAAAATCGCTAGTGCTCGAATTGTTTTTTGAATGTCTCTGCATTACATTCTCACAAAACATTCACTTTAAAAATGTGGATTTGGATTTATTTATTAAGGTATGGCCAACACAAAAGCTATGTGCCTAAAGAGGTAGTGTGGCTTGGATGGAGGTCTTTCTGAAGGGTCCTGGATCGTATTCAGGTTACATCCGAATTCGGTTTCAGGTTACATATCTGCCGCATCACCCACGGCTGGGGTGACACGGCGGCCACAAGTTTTTGGCAAGTCGCTAAACAAAGCATTTATTAACGTTACATGCGTAACAAAGTAAACGTTCACAAAATAATCAAAATGAACTGCCGAAACTTAATTCAATTAAAATCTAGTTTGTGATGTTATATGAATCCCCATGATTGGCTTCGCCTTAGTTGCAAAATGCCTTTGAAGGGGAATGAGAGTAGCTAAATAATGTTCAACCTGTTTAATATTGCATAGCACCATTAAATGTTTGTTATTTTATGTTATTTTGTTACATTCTATCATGAACTTAAAACTTAAGATAGTCTTTCTCTAGGTAGGGGGGGGGGCGTTGTTGAATCTCTCCCCGGAGCTTACGGCCAAAGCGCCGGCTCAGGTATAACTTATTCTTTTGAAGTTTCCCTAGCGATCGAATCCGCGACCCCGGATTAAGTTGCTCTCTTAACTAAGTTACACGGACGGAATATATTGGTGCAGATTTGTCGTCTTGACACGTGCTTTACCTATGTAGTACGCAGTGGCGTATCTTGGGTCTGAGACCTGGGTTATCTCACCACCTCCCCCGCCTCCAGTACTGTTTTTTTTTTTTCTTTAAATTGCGAAGTTTATTTTTCAGTTTTTAAGTAATAGAAGTAACTTTTTTTCTAAATTTTATGTACATGATACCAAATAATTATAAGGATTAGGATTTGAACGCTTGATTCAACACGAACTCCATTCTTCTTCTAAATACTTTATTTGTACATAAACTCCAATCTTCTTCTGACGTGTGTTTACAGTGCTCTGTGATTTCGAGCTTGTTTGGTGGTTTCTACAGTATTTTAGATTCTGAAAAGCAGTGTGACTTACTTTTAAAGGTTCGTGTCTTCGTTCTATCAACTTCCCAGTTGGTGAGTAGAACCCATTTTGTATAGAACAAATTGGCTTTATTTACCTTCTGACCGAGCTGGTTCGACGTCCTCTGGGCGCCGCCATTTGCATTGATGACGACACCTGGAGTGCGGGATCGGTGTCCAATAAGCAGACCCGATAACCTGCAATCCACCGCCTTCCCTTCTAATTGTGACGCTGCTGCCCTATTTTCTCCTTCTGGCGGTACGGCTCTGCCTTTTCTTCCTGGCGGTGCTCCGTCACCCTCAACGAGTGAATCTCCAGAATCAACTCTGGTCATCAAGCTTTGCCTTCCCAGTGCCTCAACGTTTCCTGGCTGATCCATTTCATGACCACGTCTTGGCTCCTGGTGCTGAGGGAGCCCCTCCCGCTTTTTTTTTTTTTTTTTTTTTTTTTTTGATTGGAGGTTTTTTTTGATTAGAAGTTTAACGACCACCGTGAGCAACTCAATGGGCTATAAGCAGTTAAGCAGTCGCCCGTCCCTAATTTAGGGTCACTGGTTCCAGGGAAGGGAGAGAGCCAGTGCCGTAAGATGAACACAACATCCATGTCTCACCGGGATTCGAACCCGGACCCCTTTCGGACGAATGATCAAAGGCCATCGCTTAGACCATTGCGCCACCGGGGTGGCTGATTGGAGAGTTTAACGACCATCGTGAGCAACTCAATGGGCTATAAGCAGTCGCCCGTCCCTAATTTAGGGTCACTGGTTCCAGGGAAGGGAGAGAGCCAGTGCCGTAAGACAAACCCAACATCCATGCCTGATTCGAACCCGGACCCCTTACGGACGAATTTTTTTTTTTTTTTTTTTTTTGGTTGGAGGTTTAACGACCACCGTGAGCAACTCAATGGGCTATAAGCAGTCGCCCGTCCCTAATTTAGGGTCACTGGTTCCAGGGAAGGGAGAGAGCCAGCGCCGTAAGACAAACACAACATCCATGCCCGACCGGGATTCGAACCCGGACCCCTTACGGACGAATGATCAGAGGCCAGCGCCTTAGACCACTGCGCCACCGGGGCGGCTTTTTACGGACGAATGATCAGAGGCCAGCGCCTTAGACCACTGCGCCACCGGGACGGCCCCCTCCCGCTTTAACAACCCTGAAGACGCCATCTGTGTCGTACTATGCGGTTGCTGCCTCGAACCCAGTATACCGACCCACTAAAGTAATATATCCTGGTGCTGCGGCGCTCCAATCATGCATTCAACGAAATGGACGCAACATTGTGCTGGAACTCCCGTCTGATTCCCCAGCGGCGGACTCCTTTATATCTACACTTGATAGATGTGTTTGTTTGGAATCCCTGAACACTGTTAAAATGAAGGACTATGACACAAAGCTCAAACAGATGTTCTCCGCCTCTGCCATTTCACATATGTTCCGGCGTGGTAGGACCATAATCGTGTATTTCACCAAGGTAGAATATGCGCATTCGGTGATTACTAATGGACTATTCATCGGTCACCACCATATATTTCCGGAGCCAGTAGCGCAACGCCCAATTAACGTCTCCTTCTATCCTGTACTCCGAGAGGTATCTAATACAATGCTGTTCGCAGTCCTCTCCACTGTAGGACGAGTTGTAGGAGATATCAAAACCTACTCGGCTGAGCCGAGAGACAAGAATGACAAGGACATTTGCAGCACGCGCCGTGTTGTTCGGGTCCTTTTTTCTTCTCAGGATAATATCGCACATATCCCAACACAACTTACCATAAAGTGTGCTGAACACACCCGCCGAATTGACTTCCTGACGGAGTTCCATTGCAGTGCTTGCAAGTCCTTTGGATATTTTTACAAAAACTGCCCCAGCTTTACCACATTGTTTACGACAGACCGTCCAGATGGATCCCCAATATCATCAAGATCTGAGGTTCCGCTAGATCTGACTACAGAGACGACCTCTGCAAAGTTGCCTCCTGCTGTCGAGTCAGACACTCCACCTCCACTGACTGCGACGAATTATCCCTCGATCTCCGAGGTGGCCCCTCAAGCAACTGATGTTCCTTTGAGACCTGGTTTGATCGGAGCGCTTTCAGACACGGATATCTCATTAATAGATATTGACCCTCCTGAAGTTGACTTGGATACAATCTACCAAAGTGCGGCGCAAGACCATAGTGGAGGATCTGCCACTGAGCCTCGTTCACGACCGGTGAAGCGTGACGCGTCTATGCCTCCTCGCACTTCTGTTAAATGCGGACGTCCCCCGGATGGAGGACCCATCCGATCCTCCAATCGAACACGCTCTGCTCATAGCAGCACGCGTGAAACAGTCTCTGACGAAGACTCGCTGGTTGATTCTGATGATATGACCAATTATGAGATTTTTGTTGGTCATCTTGAGACAGCATGTGTTGCAAGCTCTCCCCTCTCCCATAAAGAGTTATGTGAATTAATAGCAACCAGGAAGAAACCTCATAACCTCACTCGGTATGTTAAAGACCATGAATCCATTCTTCAGCCACTCCTTGCTCAACTCGACCTGATATCTACCATAGTTACGGCCAAACCTGCTTCTCTTGGTCTTTTTACTCCTTTCAATTGTCCCCTCCGTCGACGGATTACGTCTATTCGCAACGCTGCCACCAAAGCTGCGACCCCACCTGCAGGATTGGAGACTTCAAGTTGATTTCTTTGAATTGCCGCAGGTTCTCCTCAGCCCAGGCTAACTCTCTTGTCTATGAGGACCTCCCCGATGCTTCTGCGGACTTTCTACTGTTACAGGAAACGCATTGCTCTTCCACCACTGCAATCCATACCTGGAGGTATTGGCCCTAAGTGTTTCATCATGCATATTGCCTAACAAGAACTGGTGGATTGGCGATTGGAATCCACCAAAGATTGTCAAGCGTCCTCATCACTCCGATTGTTACTAATTTACAAGGTGACCAGTTACAGTGTTTAACCTTCTCCTACACTAATGTTCAATATCATATTTTTAATATATATATATATATCATCTACTGATTCATTAATTGCCCCGTTATTAACTGCTTTACGTTTCGCTTTTCCACTGATTCCTACCGAGGACCGTTGTATACTCGGAGGAGATTTTAACTGCACCCTATGGCCTTCCTTAGATCGATGCTCTCTTCGTGGCGATTACCGCACCCGACTAGTTTATAAATAAAACGCAGTTTCTGTCGGATTATCATTTTGTAGATGCATTCCTTCAACTATATCCATCACGTATATCATACACCGGGTGTGCGTCTCCAGGGAGAGCAGCCAGATTGGATCGAATTTATATTTTTTCTTCGTTAGTCCCAGTTATTACGGCTGTTTCACATCTACCTACAGCTTCTTCAGATCACAGTGCGGTTTTGTTGTCACTCTGCACTTCCTCTCCGCCTTCCTCCACACGACACTCCTGGACTTTTGATAATTCCTTACTTCAACCTGATGACTTTTGCGCTGCTGTCAATTCTTTCTTGACAGCCAACCGACCACTTCTCGATAGTACTACGAGTACCATACGCCTTTGGCTGGATGTCAAGAAGGATTTAATTCTATTGGTCCGGCGCCTTGCTCATACGATTCTCAATGACAGGAAGATGAAGATTGATAATCTCCGACGCTTATTAACATCTCTCCGCATGACGGATCCACTGTACGCAGAGTTGGAAGACGACCTTCGTGCTCACCTTCTGCCTCTCGCACAGCAAGCCATAAATCGCCTGAAACTGCTGCACCTGTCAACATCATCGGTTTCATATGAGGTTTTGTCTCGCTTGGAATCGACTCGCCATGCATCACAGTCCCTTCGATGTCTTCGTCTCAATGATGGGACCGTCTCTTTCGATGCCTCCACAATTTGTTCTGAGGTTGACTTTTTCTTTGAAGGTAAATACCGAGCGGTGGCGCAATCCTCCGATCCCTATAATTCTTCTCTTCTATGTTCTCTTCTTCAGGTCCCCTCACATCTAATTTCCTCCCTTCAAGCTGACTTCTCGTCTGTGGAAGTGGGGGAGGCTTTTGCCTCCTTAACTCTCACGCTTCTCCAGGACCTGATGGCCTAACATATTCTTTCTATCGCACTTTCCTCCCGTCCCTTCTACCTTTTCTTTATGTCTCTTTCTCATCTGCTCTATCCACCTCTGCACTTCCGCTGGAATTTACCAAAGCACATATCGTTCTCATTCCAAAAAAATGCGACCCTTGGGACATTGGAAATTGGCGCCCAATCTCAATCCTAAGTTTTGACTACAAATTCTTCACGAAACTTCTATCACGCCGTCTTAACCCCATACTTCCTTTTCTTATCTCACGCGATCAGTCATACACTGTGCCTGGTCGGTCTATTAACATCCACATCTCCTTTCTTCTAAATCTTGTTTCTCTTGCTAAAACTCGCTCCGAAACACTAGGACTACTTAACCTCGGTCAGAAATCCGCTTTTGACAACATCTCTCACCACTATCTCTCTGCTGTTCTCCTCCGCTTTGGTTTCCCCTCTTCCTTCGTTACCTTACTCCTTAGCCTCTACCGTGGCGCCCATTTCCATGTCCGAACGACCTCCTTCTTGACTGCACCAATTCCTTTTAATCGTGGAATCCGACAGGGCTGTTCTCTTTCAGGACAGCTTTTTGTCTTGGCGTTTGAGCCTTTTCTTTTGGAGGCTGAACGTTTGCTGCTATCTCTTCTGCCACCTCAACTCCCGAGTACTCCCCATCATCGTTTTGTCTTCTTCGCCTACGCTGATGATGCAACGTTTTGCCTTAGGAATGATGCTCAATTTTCCAGCCTCCTTACAACCTATCAACGTTATGCAGACATATCGGGAGCAACACTTAAAGCTTTCAAGAGTACTGGCCTTTGGTGTGGGTCGTGGGTGGGCCACGAAAGATGCTCCGTGGGGTGCGGTTTGGTCCTTCACGGTCCAGAAGATATTGGGAGCCTATGCTGGTTCCCCACTCCTAGCTGCTTTAACCTCATGGGATGTACTCCTTTCTCGGTTGCGACATACTGCTGCTTTTTGGAAGTTCTGTCGCACCTTTACCTCATATTTTCAGCACGCTAACATTGCGCAACGGTATCTCCTTTCTCTCTGCTTTTTTTCGTGGTCGTTCACAACGCTGCGGAAATCTCAACTAGCGACACTCAACAACCTGCTCATTTCCATCATATGGCCAGCAAAACATTGGATCGCCACGGAGACTTTGTTCCTACCTGAAAACCATGGTGGAATTATGATGCCTGACGTCCGACTGTTCTACAGGGCGAACCGAGTAGTCTCCTTCCTGCGCCTTCTTCTTGCTCCCTCACCCTCACTTCACTCTACTCTGAATGTACTCACTTCCCCACTTGATCCATCCTCTTCTTTTCTTCTTTTCCTCAGAATGGATCCCTCCACTTTTTTCCTCCTCCCACTTCCCTGCTCTCCTTTCTGAGTCGTTGGTGCTTTTTCGTTCTCTTCCCTTTATCCGAGCCTTACCTACTACAACACTTGATCTCCTGGCCAAACCCCTCTTCTATTCCACCCTCATCCATCCACCTGATCAATCTTTCTTTCTTTTCCCTCCGTGGGTGCGCTACGGCATTCTTACGGTTCAATCTCTCGTTAACACTGACCTCTCTTGTAAACCTCTCACATCTCTTTTTCCCCAGCTCCATTGCTTCTCTTGAAGCTGACTACGCTCTGCTTCTCTCCTCACTTCACTCTCTGTTTCCTTCATTAGCCTCTGCTCATGGCCTTCTCTCCGTTTCTGGACCGAGTCTTTTGGTTCCTTTTTTCCTCCCTTCTAGGGACTCGGTCGCCCTCGCTACCACCTTTTCAACAGCTGCCCTCTATCGCTTTCTTCGAGCACCCCTGACTTCTCCCCATCCTATTCCTAGCGCACCTCTCTCTCTTTCCTTTCCTATCTCGTCAGCCTCCCTTACCCTTCATTCTTCCCCGTCTGCACGCGACACCCACTGGCGCTTTCTACACCAACGGTTACCTGTCCCTCTTTCCCTTTCTAGGATGTCTTTACTTTCCTCCCTTCTCTGTTCTTTCTGCGGGCAGGAAGGAGATGTTCAGCATGTATATTGTTATTGCCCCACAATTATGTCGTTGTTGTGCTATGTTTTCCGCTTGGCTAACCATACCAGTGGACACGATCTTCCGTTTCTTGCCTATGCGTGGCTCCTATTGACGAAACACCCGCCTACATTTTTATCTCCACTATGTTCTTATATTTTTGTTTTGGCTAAGGACATCATTTACGGTTTTCATAATTCACAGCGACTTTCAACAGCTCCACCCTGCATTCTTGCTGCAGGAGGGGCAATGTGTTTCATCTTCTGTAATCGCATTCGCGCTCGTCTGCGTCTTGAGTACACCTCGGCGTGTACTAAGCGTACTCTCACCCTTTTCCATCAGACGTGGGCCAGTAACAAACACTGGTTCCTATGTCGATGGCACCTCTGTTATTCTTGACATTTAGTTACAGTACTTAAACTTATTGCACCGTTTTTGTCTTGTTCTATACAATTTATCCAGCTCTAACTAGACCCGATACCGGTCTCTAGCTTTCTTTCTTTTAGTGAAACTACTCCTCTGTCGTGAGCCAGTCTTACTACATATGCCTATACATTGGAAGTTCTTCCTTTTGAGTTTGTTCGCACAGGCCGCTTTTACTACTTGCACACTACTTGCATATGTGACATTCTTTCACATGTTTTATTTGTGCTTACTTTGCGAAGAATTTTCTTTACACTGCTCATCGGTTAAATGTACAACTTTTGTTTTTAGTGGATCTTTTTCCACGCTGTATAATGTTGTATTTCGATAAATCCATAGAGCTTATCGCTCGAACTTCATGTTAACTGCTATTTTCACTATTATGCTATTCTAGATTATGTAATGTTGTATTTCTATTTTGTATAAAGAGCACAATGTATATATCATGCGTACATGGCCTCTTTTACATTAAGTGCCACATTCTTGTACCCGCATTTTGATTATTGTTTTCTTGTTTTCCTTATACCCCACGTTTTGTGCTTTTTTGATTCATATCCGAAATACTGTCTGTTCACTATTTATGTTTTTTTTGTATACCACTGAGAATCTTTCATAATCAATTCGATGTCGCACTTTTTTTGTTCATCTTTTTTTATTTTTGATTGGAGGTTTAACGACCACCGTGAGCAACTCAATGGGCTATAAGCAGTCGCCCGTCCCTAATTTAGGGTCACTGGTTCCAGGGAAGGGAGAGAGCCAGTGCCGTAAGTTAAACACAACACCCATGCCTCACCGGGATTCGAACCCGCACCCCTTTCGGACGAATGATCAGAGGCCATCGCTTAGACCACTGCGCCACCGGGGCGGGGCGGCTGTTCATCTTTAGTATGCCTCTAAAGTTTATTATGTGCGTATGTACGTTTCCGCAATTTTCTCATGGTATATCTGTTATTTTAACACCTAATTAGTATCTTGTCCTTCATGATATTGTCCTGTACCATAACATATCTACCTGTATAGATATCCCTGTGCAACCTATATTTTTATCATTTATTATGTTTTTGTTTTTGGGGACCGGTGTTCCCCTCATTGTACATTTTCATCGTCATTTCACTTTTATTCACTGTTATAATTTTTCGCCTGTCCAGCTGGCAGATCGTCACACAATTCTCACTCCAAGAATCTAATTCTTGAAAAACACTGTGCTTTACTCATACCTTTTCTCGATGAAATGTTTTCCTTAGTATCTGTTGTTTGATTGTTCTATATGACACATGTTCTCTTTGTTGCACTTATTTAAGCATAATGTTTGACCTGCATCATGTGATTGTACTCTATGTCAAAAATTTATGACTTTTTTTTACGTAACTATTCTGTGCACGCCACTGAGAGTTCAGTGTTTATTTCGACATACAGCATTTGTTATCATCTGCATACCTGCAATACTTCGCCATACGGCAGTTTTCGTTTCCTGCTGTTTCTTATCATGTTGTTTTTGTTTTTCTGTATTTACACAGCATGTATCCCTGCATATCTTGGTCTTATGCCAAGATTCTATTCTGTGCATTTTCTCCATTTATCACCACGTTGATCTCATGATTTTGTGTTTCGATAAATGGAATGATGTTTATATTACATAGTCATGTTCACCTTTGATGTTTATGCTTTCGAATGTCAAGTCGACCGACTGCCATGTATTTTCATACCACCAATAAATTTGTTGAACACGTGAACTCCATTCTTCTTCAAAATACTTTATTTGTACGTGAACTCCATTGTTCTTCTGAAGTGTGTTTACAGTGCTCCGTGATTCTGAGCCCGTTTGGTAGTTTCTACAGTGTTTTAGGTTCTGAAAAGCAGTGTGATTTACCATTGAAGGTTCATGTCTCCGTTATATCAACTTCCAAGTTGGTGAGCAGAACCCATTTTCGTTTTTTGGCATTGTTTACCTTCTGACTGAGCTGGCTGGACGACCGCTGGGCGCCGCCATTTGCATTGATGACGGCACCCAGAGTGCTGGATTGGAGTCCAATCAGCAGACCCGATGACCTGCAATCCACTGCCTTGCCTTCCACTTGTGATGCTGCTGCCCAACCTTCTCCTTCTGGCGGTGCTCCGTCACTCTCAACGAGTGGAACATCCAGAATCGACTCTGGTCGTCAAGCTTTGCCTTTCCCAGTGCCTCAGCGTTCACTGTCTGATCCTCGTCTTGACCGCGTCTTGGCTCCTGGTGCTGCTGGAGCTCCTCCCACTTTAACAACCCTGAAGAAGCCATCTGTGTCGTACTCAGCGGTTGCTGCCTTGAACCCAGTACAACGACCCACTAAAGTATTATATCCTGGTGCTGCGGCGCTCCAATCATGCATTCAGCGACATGGACACGAACTTGTGCAGGACCTCCCGTCTGATTGCTCAGCGGCGGACTCCTTTATATCTACACTTGATAGATGTGTTTGTTTTGAATCCCTGAATACTGTTAAAATGAAGGAATATGCTACAAAGCTAAAGCAGATGTTTTCCGCCTCTGCCATTTCACATACGTTTCGGCGTGGTAGGACCATAATCGTGTATTTCACCAAGGCAGAAAATGCGCATTCGGTGATTACTACTGGACTTACCATCAGTCACCACCATATCTTTCCGGAGCCAGTAGCTCAACGCCCAATTAACGTCTCCTTCTATCCAGTATCCCCAGAGGTATCTAATACAATGCTGTTCGCAGTCCTCTCCACTGTAGGACGAGTTGTAGGAGATATCAAAACCTACTCGGCTGCGCCGAGAGACAAGGAGAACAAGGACAATTGCAGCGCGTGCCGTGTTGCTCGGGTCATTTTTTCTTCTCAGGATAATATCGCACATATCCCAACACAACTTACCATAAAGTGTGCTGAACACACCCGCCGAATTGACTTCCTGACGGAGTTCCATTGCAGTGCTTGCAAGACCTTTGGAAATTTTTACAAAAACTGCCCCAGCTTTACCACATCCTTTCCGACAGAACGTCCAGATGGATTCTCAATATCATCAAGACCTGAGGTTCCACTAGATCTTACTACAGACTCAACCTATGCACAGTTGCCTCCTGCTGTCGAGTAAGACACTCCACCTTCACTGACGGCGGCGAATTATCCCTCGCTACCCGAGGTGGACCCTCAAACACCTGCAGTTCCATTGACCACTGGTTTCATCAGCGCGCTTTCAGACGCGGAAATCTCATTAATAGATATTGACCCTCCTGAAGCAGACGTGGATACCATCTACCATAGTGCGGAGCGAGACCATAGTGGAGGATCTGACACTGAGCCTCGATCACTTCCGGAGAAGCGTGAAGCGCATAGGCCTCCTCGCAATCCTGTAAAATTCAGACGTCCCCCGGATGGGGCACCCATCCGTTCCTCCAATCGCACACGCTCTGCTCATAGTGGCACGCGTGAAACGGTCTCGGATGACGACTCTGCAGGTTGATTCTGATAATATTCCGAATTATGACATTTTTGCTGGCCATCTTGAGACAGCATGTGTTGACAGCTCTCCCCTCTCGCACAAAGAGTTATATGAATTAATAGCGACCAGGAAGAAATCTCATAATCTCACTCGGTATGTTAAAGACCACGAATCCATTCTTCAGCCACTCCTTGCTTAACTAGACCTAATATCTACCATATTTACAGCTAAACCTGCTTCTCTCGGCCTTTCTACTCCTTTTATTTGCCACCTCCGTCGCCGGATTACATCAATTCGCAATGCTGCTACCAAAGCTGCGACCCCATCTGAAGGATTGGAGACTTCAAGGTGATTTCTTTGAATTGCCGCGGGTTCTCCTCAGCCCTGGCTAACTCTCTTGTCTATGAGGACCTCTTCGATGCTTCTGCGGACTTTCTCCTGCTACAGGAAACACATTGCATTTCCACTACTGACTTCCATAGCTGGAGGTATTGGACCCTATGTATTTCATCATGCCTATTGCCTAACAAGAACTGGTGGATTGGCGATTGGAATCCACCAAAGATTGTCAAGCGTCCTCATCACTCCGATTGTTACTAATTTACACGGTGACCAGTTACAGTGTTTAGCCTTTTCTCGCACTAAAATTCAATATCATATTTTTAATATATATATATCGTCTGCTGATTCATTAATTGCCCCGTTATTTACAGTTTTACGTTCAGCTTTTACACTGATTCCTCCTGAGGATCCTTGCATCATCGGAGGAGATTTTAACTGTACCCTATGGCCTTCATTAGATCGTTGCTGTATTCGCGGCGAGTACCGCACCCGACTTGTTGATAAATTAACGCAGTTTCTGTCGGATTACCATTTTGTAGATGCATTCCGAAAACTATATCGATCGCGTATATCACACACCTGGTGGGCTTCTCCAGGGAGAGGTGCCATTGCAGCCAGATTGGATCGAATTTATATTTCTTCTTAGTTAGTCCCAATTATTACGGCTGTTTCACATCTACCTACAGCTTCTTCAGATCACAGTGCGGTTTTGTTGTCACTCTGCACTTCCTTTCCGCCTTCCTCCACACGACACTCCTGGACTTTTGATGACTCCTTACTTCAACGAGAAGACTTTTGCGCTGCTGTCAATTCTTTCTTGACAGCCAACCGACCACTTCTCGATAGTACTCCGATTGCCATACGCCTTTGGCTGGATGTCAAGAAGGATTTAATTCTATTGGTCCGGCGCCTTGCTCATGCGATTCTCGATGACAGGAATATGAAGATTGATAATCTCCGACGCTTATTAACAACTCTTCCCATGACGGATCCACTGTACGCAGAGTTGGAAGACGACCTTCGTGATCAACTTCTGCCTCTCGCACAGCAAGCCATAAATCGCATGAAACTGCTGCACCTGTCAACATCATCGGTTTCATATGAGGTCTTGTCTCGCTTGGAATCGACTCACCATGCATCACAGTCCCTTCGATGTCTTCGTCTCCCAGATGGGACCGTCTCTTCGAATGCCTCTACAATTTCTTCCGAGGTTTACTTTTTCTTTCCGGGAAAGTACCGAGCGGTGGCGCAATCCTCCAACCCCTATAATTGTTCTCTTCTATGTTCTCTTCCTCAGGTCCCCTCACATCTACTTTCCTTCCTTCTAGCTGATTTCTCCTCTGTGGAAGTGGGGGAGGCTTTTGCCTGCCTCCCTTAACTCTCACGCTTCTCCAGGACCTGATGGCCTAACATATTCTTTCTATCACACCTTCCTCCCGTCCCTTCTACCTTTTCTTTCTGCCTGTTTCTCGTCTGCTCTATCCACCTCTGTGCTTCCGCCGGAATTTACCGACGCACATATCGTTCTCATTCCAAAAAAGGAGACCCTTTGGACATTGGAAATTGGCGCCCAATCTCAATCCTAAATTTCGACTACAAATTTCTCACGAAACTTCTATCACGCCATCTAAACCCCATACTTCCTTTTCTCCTCTCACCCGACCAGTCATACACTGTGTCTGGTCGGTCTATTAACAACAACATCTCCTTTCTTCTAAATCTTGTTTCTCTTGCTAAAACTCGCTCCGAAACACTAGCACTACTTAACCTCGGTCAGAAATCCACTTTTGACAACATCTCTCACCACTATCTCTCTGCTGTTCTCCTCCGCTTTGGTTACCCCTCTTCCTTCGTTTCTTTACTTCTTAGCCTCTACCGTGGCGCCCATTTCCATGTCGTAACGACTTCCTTCTTGACAGCTCCAATTCCTTTTAATCGTGGCAGCCGACAGGGCTGTCCTCTTTCAGGACAGCTTTTTGCCCTGGCGTTTGAGCCTTTTCTTTTGGCGGCTCAACGTTCGCTGCTTTCTCTTCTGCCACCTCAGCTCCCGAGTACTCACCACCATCGCTTTGTCTTCTCCGCATACGCTGATGATGTATCGTTTTGCTTTCGGAATGATGCTCAATTTTTCCAGCCTTCTTACAGCCTATCAATGTTATGCGGCCATATCAGGAGCAACACTTAATTCTTCCAAGAGTACTAGCCTTTGGTGTGGGTCGTGAGAGCGCCGCGTTGATGCCCCGTGGGGTGCGGTTTGGTCCTCCACGGTACAGAAGATATTGGGAGCCTATGTTGGTTCCCCACTACAAACTGCCTCAACCTCATGGGATGCACTTCTTTCTCGGTTGCGACGTACTGCTGCTTTTTGGCAGTTCTGTCGCACATTCACCTCATATTTTCAGCGCGCTAACATTGCGCAACGGTATCTTTTATCACTCTGCTTTTTCGTGGTCGTTCACGACGCTGCGGAAATCTCAACTAGCGACACTCAACAACCTGCTCATTTCCATCATATGGCCAGCAAAACATTGGATCGCCGCGGAAACTTTGTTCCTACCTGAAAACCATGGAGGAATTCTGATGCCTGACGTGCGATTGTTCTACAGGGCGAACCGAGTAGTCTCCTTCCTGCGCCTTCTTCTTGCTCCCTCACCCTCACTTCACTCTACTCTGAATGTACTCATTTCTCCCCTTGATCCATCCTTTTCTTTTCTTCTTTTCCTCAGGACGGATTCCTCCACGTTTTCCTCCTCCCACTTCCCTGCTCTCCTTTCTGAGTCGTTGGTTCTTTTTCGTTCTCTCCCTTATCCGAGTCTTACCTACTACAACACTTGAACTACTGGCCGAACCCCTCTTCTATTCCACCCTCATCCATCCACCTGAACAATATTTTTTTCTTTTACTTCCGTGGGTGCGCTCCGGCATCCTTATAGTTCAATCTCTCGTTAACACCGACCTCTCTTGGAAACCTCTCATATCTCTTTTCCCCACGTCCACTGCTTCTCCTGCGGCTGACTACGCTCTTCTTCGCTCCTCACTTCACTCTCTGTTACCTTCTTTATTCTCTGCTCATGGCCTTCTATCCGTTTCTGGACCGAGTCTTTTGGTTCCTTTTTCCTCCCTTCTAGGGACTCAGTAGCTCTCGCTACCTCTTTTTCTACAGCTGCCCTATATCGCTTTCTTCGAGCCACCCTAACTTATCCCCATTCTATTCCTAGCGCACCTCCCTCTCTTTCCTTTCCCATCTGGTCAACCTCACTCACCCTCTTTCCTTCCCGTCAGAACGTGATACACACTGCCGCTTTCTACACCTAGCGGTTTCCTGTCCCTCTTTCCCTTTCTAGGATGTCTATATCTTCCTCCCCTCTCTGTTCTTTCTGCGGGCAGGAAGGAGATGTACAGCATGTATATTGCTATTGCCCCACAATTATGCCGTTGTTGTGCTATGTTTTCCGCTTAGCTAACCATATTAGTGGACACGATCTTCCGTTTCTTCTCTATGCGTGGCTCCTATTGACGAAACACCCGCCTACACTTTCATCTCCACTCTGTTCTTATCTTTTTGTTTTGGCTAAGGACGTCATTTACGTATTTCATAATTCACAGCGACTTCCCACAGTCTTCCGTCCTGCATTCTTTGCTGCAGGAGGGGCAATGTGTTTCAGCATCTTTCTGTAATCGCATTCGCGCTCTCGTCTGCGTCTTGAGTACACCCTCGGCGTGTACTAAGCCAGTACTCTCACCTCTTTTCCATCAGACGTAGGCCAGTAACAAGCACTGGTTTCCACGTCGATGGCACCCCTCTGTTATTCTTGACATTTAGTTAGCAGTACTTTCTAAATTTTGCACCATTTTGTCTGATGTTCTATGCACTTTTCTACAGTTCTTACTAGACCCGATACAGGTCTTTTGCTTTTTTCCTTTTGGTGAGAAACTAATTCTCTGTCGTGAGACAGTCCTACTACATCTGCCTATACATTGGAAGTTTCTTCTTTTTGAGTTTGTTTTGCACAGGCCGCTTTTACTACTTCTGTACACTACTTGCATATGTAATATTCTTTTCACATGTTTTATTTGTGCTTACTTTGCGAAGAATGTTTTGTATACTACTTATCAGGTTGTATGTACATTCCATTCTGTTTTTCGTGGATCTTTTTTCCATAGCTGTATAATGTTGTATTTTTGATAAATCCATCCGAGCATATCACTTGAACTTCCCATGTTAACCGCTTTTTCACTTTTATCACCTAATTAAGCTTGATTAAGTAATGTTGTATTATATTTTGTATATCACGATCACATTGTTTTATATCACGTGATATTGAATGTACTCTTTTAAATTAAGTGCCACGTTCAAAAATCGTACCCGCATGTTGATTTATTGTTTTCTTTACGATTCTTATACTCCCACATTTTGTAGAATTTTGATCCATAATCCGATATACTGTCCTGTTCAAACTATTTATGTTTTTTGTATACCACTGATTATCTAGTCATACCCAATTGGAGATGCTCGCCCTTTTTTCTTTTTCTAATCTTTTAGTAAGCCTCTAAAGGATTTTCTTGTGTGCGTATGTACGTTTCCACACAACTTTCACATGTTTCATCTGTTATTCCTAACTTACCTAATCGGTATATTGTCTATCATGATATTGTCCTGTACCATACAAATCTACCTGTATGAATATCTCTGTGCAACCTTATGTTTTTTATCATTTATTGTGTTTTTGTTTTTAAGGAACGTTGTTCCCCTCATTTGTACATTTTCATCATCGTCATTTCACCTTTATTCACTGTTATATTTTTGGCCTGTCGGGTTGGCAGATCGCCATACAACTTTCCTCCCAGAATCAAATTCTTGAAAACTTCTGTTAACTGTACTCATACCTTTTCTTGATAAAATGTTTTTCTTGGTATCTGTTGTTTGATTGTTCTATATGACGCATGTTCTCTTTGTTGCACTTATTTAACGCATAATGTTTGACCTGCATCACGTGATTGCACTCTATGTCAATAATTTCTGCCTTTTTTCCGTATATATTCTGTGCACACCACTGAGAGTTCAGTGTTTACTTCTGGACATAATGCATTTGTTATCATCCGGCATACCTACAAAACTTTACCATACGGCAGTCTTTGTTTCCTGCTGTTGTTCCATCATGTTGTTTTTGTTTCTCCGTATTTACACAGCATGTCGTCGCTGCATATCTTTGTCTTATGCCAAGATTCTGTTCTGTACATGTTCTCCATGTATCACCACATAGTTTTCATCATTTTTGTGTTTCGTTAAATAGAATTGATATTTCCTTTCGTTGTATATATCACATCACGTCATGTTTTACCAAATTAGATGTTTATGCTTTCTAACTGTCACGTCGACAGACAATAGCCATGTATTTTATTCCACCAATAAATTAATTGTTTGAACACGTTAACTCCATTCTTCTTCTGAATACTTTATTTGTACGTGAACTCCATTCTTCTTCTGAATACTTTATTTGTACGTGAACTGCATTCTTCTTTCTGAATACTTTATTTGTACGTGAACTCCATTCTTTATTTGTGAATACTTTATTTTGTACGTGAACTCCATTCTTCTTTCCTTTTGTGTGGACTTAGAGAGTTACGTTTTCATAAAAAGTTTCTTCCGGAGTGGTTTTTCATATTTAAAGAAGAATGTTTTTCTCTATTGACAAAATAGCCACGTTGGTAAAATTTACATGTCCTTGTGTGGCTCTAAGATATATCTTGATTATTTTTAATGCAGAAAAACTTCTTTCGGCCGTTGCAAATATTGATGGAAATTTTAATAAATAGGTTTACTGATTTAGCCTACACCTCACTAAACACAATGTCCAACAATTTATTCACAAGTAATGTCTCTTACTGATTTCTTTTTGTATTCATCAAGGGAATAAACTACTTTCAGTTTCATTTTTTTAGTCGAGCTGTATCAAAATTTGAAGCGCACCAGATTTCTTTTAAGTTCCGATACAGTAGATGTTTCAAGAAAGCTTTCACAAAATTTATCAAAACAGTTCGAGATCGAACAAAAACCAACGAATTTAAGATAGAATACCACTGATTTTTTATTCACTGACACTTCACACAAACTGAAACAACTCTTGGGAAACATATATATGTTCCATTTTCCTCCGGAGCTTATGCGAGTGACTAATGTATAATAGCCCAAGTCTTCTCTTTTCTAAGCGAGCCGTTGCTACAAAGCACTCCCCTTCATCCGCTCATTCTTGTTGTCATGGAAAGGCTAGCTGGCGATCGTATCGAAGAACTTCCGGATCAGAACAGCGAAGACTGACTGGCAGAGCTTTTGCTTTACGATGACACCATCCCGCCGTTGGGTCTTCGCTCGCCAGACTGATTCTCTAAGTAAAAAAAAGCTAATCCGCATGTGTTTTTTTCGCATAGTGCAAAAGCATCGATATATCTTAATACCGTTGCTAATAGGCTTTTAGTTGTGTATATTTAATTGACTTTTATTTGTGCATTCTATGGGCTTCACAGCTACCCTAGCTAGTCTCGAATATACGCCACTGGCGAGTACGTCACATCATCTCCTTCTTAATATTTTTTTTTTTTTGTGTAACGGCGAAGAACGAACTTTTTCATCAATTGTAGACGATGTGTGTAACAAATATCCCACATTTTTCGAAGAACGCAACGGTCAGTACATCCATTTTGCACACGATACCCGTGGAGCCAATAGGAAAACCCCACAAATTTGTCCGTGACGGAGATAGAATGAGCGCTCCCTCACTCTAGAGCAAGTTGCTCTCCCAATTAACCCACACGGACGGAATGTATCGCTGCAGATTTTGTCGCCTTGACACGTGCTTTACCTCTGTAGTAAGTTACACCTGTTATATAGTTGAATTTAAAGGTAAAACCTCTGAATCTCAATTCCACCAGTGAAGATTAATAGAACATGAGATTTTGAAAAAAAGGAAAACCGAAAATGGAATACACTTCTGAGAGGCACATCAGCACATTCTCTGCAACAAAAGAAAAAGGTGAAAAAGAGAAATTAGATAGTTTCTTTTTTCCATTTTCCACAATCTTCCCTACAATGGAAGTTTTTCTTTTATGAGTTCCCGCTGTAATACTAGAGGGAATATTTACTGTAGTAATCCACTTGTGCAGGGTCTCCATTTTTCATGTAATTACCATGTTTCTTTTGCCTCATTACCTAACAATATTTTTATTACAGTAATAAGAACTTCATAATTTTCCCTTTACTCATTTGGTTTCAGTAAGTTTATTTTGAGTATCATTTCTGTAGCGCTTGTGCTTGTAATCCTAACAACTAGAAGTCAGCAAAAAGGTAAGAGATTGATGTAAAAGGAACAAAATTCCTTTTTAAAAAGGCACTTGCACCGAAGAGATAAAACATTACGTACCACCTGCCAAATGTGACTTTTGGTGCCCCACGTGCGATACACGCCAAAACAGAATCTAACCCGGCAATAGGGTAGACGCTGCAAAGATTTTACAGGTGTCTTGTGGTATCTGGTGTGAACACGTTACAACGCTACATCCTTTAACGCTTGTAAGTTATGCACGGCTCAGATCCTTTAACGCTTGTAAGTTATGCGGCTCAGATCCTTTAACGCTCGTAGCAGTTATGCGGAACAGAACTTGCAAGCGTTAAAGGATCTGTTAATAACGTGTTCGGACCAGATACACGATGTGCCGCATAACACAAGCGTTAATGTAACAACGCTGGCGATCCTTTTGCGCGTAAGTTATGCGGCACATCGGATTTGAAGTTTCCACATAAACCACAGATGCTCCATTCGATTGCTGTCTGCACGGAAATCGGAGGCGAACAGGGTAAGTCTTCATCATATTCCGCGAAGCATTCTCGAACAGTTCGCGCAGTGTGGAATGGCGCGTTATCCAGCTGAAAGAAAGCACTATACAGGCCATGCACAACTCACGGCTCGCGGGCCGCATGCGGCCGTCGGCCTGATTGTATGTTGCCTGCGCGCACAAAACGGAAATTGGTCAAATATTTACAGAAAAAATGAAAACTATAGGAATATGAAATGTTAATGGGACTGGAGCCGTAACCGTTATTGGCGCATATTGTAACGGCGTGCCGCTGATGTTCTGACGCGAATACGATTATTCGGAAAGTATCGCTGCGTTGAAGTTATCTCTCTCGTCAATTTCTCGTTCTCCGGCGTTCAGCGCTCAATATGCCACCTAGATCCTAATAAGGATGGGCGAAAACCCCAAGTAACACAAAAACGTTTTAAAATGTTTTAAAACCAGTTCGGAATGACGTTGAAAAACGGCACAATATTAAGTTTTAAAAACGTTGATATGTATCGTCGATTCAATAGTTTTTCAACCGTTGTTATAACGTTGTATCACCATTTTACGACGTTTGAAAAATGACGTTATTTAAACGCATGCGTATTCCTTTCTCTATTAGGT